>CM069442.1:24438154-24868154 GCA_035610835.1 Ophiura sarsii
TACAAATGAGAAAAGTAATGGTTACTTACATAGTTCCTCGGTATTCGACGATATTTGAGACAGATGAAACCAAGTTAGAACAGCAACCAGTTGGAAAATCCAATGGAATAAGAGCATCACTTGAGATATTAAGAAGATTGGTAAAGTATTGATAAAATCGCAAGCGAAATCAGACTGTGATGTATCCTCGTGAAAGGATACTCGGTGTCTGATGTTTTCCCGCGGATGCGTCACCAAGTAACGTCCGCTCCGCTGGTTAACGCGTCGCATACGACGCGTGTATTCATTGGTCGATGCGTCATTGCGTCAATAGCCGCATCATGCACGTGATTTGCATTTTCATACGCGCGTGAGAGATTGGTTGATGCCGCGGCTCACGTAAACGCGTTTCATTCATGAATATTTATGAGGATAAATAAACATTCGCTTATTCTCTGTATCTTACACAAATGAACCGATCGGTCTATAGGCTCAATGGAGCATATGGTACACGGAACCGGTGTAAGATGTTTTATTTTTTTCTTCTAATCAATGAGTTCATCTTTCCGTACGTAGATAGCAAGTGCTAAACCTAGTTCAAACGGATTGATCTTCTGTAGGCCTAACTTAACAATTTCTCTATCTATTTTTCAAAAAATGTCATCTTCTGTAGTTAACAATATTGCTTTACCTAGTTATCAATAAGTTCATCTTCTGTAGATAGCAAGTTCTGTATCTAGTTAGTCTTTTGAAGATAGCAAGTGATTTTTACCTATTTTATCGATGAGTTCATCTTCTGTTGGTACGTGCGTTACCTAGTTTATCAATGAGTTCATCTTCTGTAGTATATATAAAACGTGTTTTACCTAGTTTATCATGATGAGTTTATCTAGATATTTTAAAATAGTCTACCTATGAGGTCATCAAGGGCTGGATTTACCATTGAGAAGGATGGGCTCGGACCCAGGGCCCCAAATTTGCGGAGCCCCAATATTTAGAAATAAATAAGATTTAACAAACACTAATCACTGGCCAAGGAAGAAAGCGGAGTCAATTTTCTCGCGCTATGCGCATTCTGCCCCCAAATGATAATTTCAGAAGCTCATTCAAAGCCAAATTGTACCTCAATATGGCCAAATTAGAGTAAAATAACATAGCATAACAACATGTTAGCCCGCTACTGTTTTTGTAAAGGCAATTAACAAACTACTTCAACGGTTGCTCAATATTCTGTTTGAATGGATTGTTTGTGTGGTTTAATTAACTAGATATGAGCATTTTAATTCTAAATATGGGCTATAAATTGAAGATTTTTGACCTTGGAAGCGTGGGGTTCGGTGTAAATTCTTAACTTGACACCTATATTTGATAGTTCTCGTTCTTAAGCTACTCGATAGCACATGGTTCCTCACTGTGAGTTGGGTCCTCCAAATGTTGGTCTGGCCAAAAGGGCCCCCAAAAGGTGGATCCGGCCCTGCACGGTTCAATATCAATATGTCTGTATATAGATGGCAAGTGCATTACCTAGTTTATCAATGAGTTCATCTTCTGAAGATAGCAAGTTCTACACATAGTTTATCAATGTGTTTATTTTCTGTAGATAGCATGTGCTACACACAGTGTATCAATGAGTTTGTTTTGTAGATAGCAAGTGATGTACATTGGTTACGAATGTGTTTATGTTCTGTAGACAGCAAGTGCTACACACAGTGTATCAATGAGTTTGTGTCTTGTTGATAGCAAGTGCTGTGTATTGTTAACCAATGTCTTTTATCTTCTGTCTATAGCAAGTGCTACACATATTTATCAATGTGTTTATCTTCTGTAGATAGCATGTGCTACACACAGTGTATCAATGAGTTTATATATGTTTTGTAGATAGCAATTGATGTACATTGTTTACCAATGTGTTTATCTTCTGTAGATAGCAAGTGCTACACACAGTTTATCAATGAATTTATGTTTTGTAGATAGCAAGTGCTACACATAGTTTATCAAATATTTCATATTGTATAGATAGCAAGTGCTACACACAGTGTATCAATGAGTTTATGTTTTGTAAATAGCAAGTGCTGTGTATTGTTTACCAATGTGTTTATCTTCTGTAGATAGCAAGTGCTACACATAGTTTATCAAATATTTCATATTGTATAGATAACAAATGCTACACACAGTGTATCAATGTGTTTATGTTTTGTAGATATCAAGTGCTGTACCGTGTTTACCAATGTGTTTATCTTCTGCAGAGAGCAAGTGCTACACACAGTTTATCAATGAGTTTGTTTTGTAGATAGCAAGTGCTGTATATTGTTTACCAATGTGTTTATCTTCTGTAGATAGCAAGTGCTACACACAGTTTATCAATGATTTTGTTTTGTAGATAGCAAGTGCTAGTACTTAATTGTTTACCAATAAATTCATCTTCATTCGGCAGATAGCAAGTGCTATTATACCTAGTTATCAATGAGTTCATCTTATATAGATAGTAAGTGCTTAATAGTTTAACACTTTCCACGCGGCTATTAATTTTATCATTTAAAAAAACAAGATTGTTCAGACACCTTTAAGGTCTATTATTATCTCAAGGTATCTCAAGGAGTACTGAATCATAACTAGCATGTGTGTACTTATTTCAATGCATTTCTCATGGTGATTCCATATATGATAATGACATTCAATAATGGTGACATTTTTGAAACATTTTGTAAGCATTTGAAATGTCGTCTGCAGACGCCTGCCGCGTGGAAAGTGTTTTAAAGATGAGTTCATCTTCTGAAGATGATAGCAAGTGGTGTACCTATTTTATCAATTAGTTTATATAATTTATTGAAGACGGCTATAATTCAATCAGTTCCAATTTGTTGAACCTGATTACAGCAGCGAATTAATGCAAAAGATCGTGGGCGTGTACAAATTATGTCATGACGCAACATGGCTAACTGTATAGTTTGTCTATGGTCCTATAATAGTTTCATAAAACTTAAAGAGGCCTTTTTTCATTCTATGTTCAGAAATGTCATGATCATATTAAAGAACAGATAATTTGAAATGAAATTGTGAATTTTCACTTAATTCGTATAACCGGTTTGGTAGATAGGCCTACACCATGTACAAGAAGCTATCTATACACACTAGAAATGTCCGAAATTTCGAAATCTGGTGCGTTTTTACTCGGTTTAGCCCCCCCCCCCCACCCCCCCCCCCCCCCCCCCCCCCCCCCCCCCCCCCCACCCACGTACACACTATCCCGCCCGTCGGACGGAGTTAGACAAGTCATATGTTTAATTTAGGATTGCTTTGTTATGTCAATGGATGTTATATGTTTTGTTTTAATAAAAAAGAAAAGAAAAATCGAACAAAAGTCGCTCACATCATTTAAAGATGGTCTGACAAATAAAGATACTTGACTTTTTGTCAATATTTGCGACGCCACACGGTCTTTGTGCCCGTTTGGCCCGTATTTTGACCCGCTCGCTGTTTAACCACAGCCCCGTACCCCATGCAATTCCATTTCCCAGCCTGTTGGTTCCACCTGGCGCTGAGGTTTTTGGGTGAAATAATGGCCCCGGGCTACATAGCTGGGCGAGTACACTCGCCCAGCATAGCTTCCACCGTGGCTCAGTTGGTAAAGCGTTCGCCTGTCAACCGAGAGGTCGTGGATTCAAACCCCGGGGCGTGGCACCTCTTGTTGTGTGTGCTTTTTTTTGCTTGAAACAAATTTCGTTGGAAAATCCACCGGGAGTGTTAGGGTTAATGAATTAAAAAATATAAAAATAATGCCCAATGTTGAAATTATTACATTAATGTATTTTCAAAATATGAATCTAACATCAAATGCTGAACAATCTAACATAGGCTAAGTGCTAGACAAACCAATTTTTACAACCCAAATTGCTTGGATTTACAGACTTTTCCTATGTACATAGTTGTCTAAAGTCCCGTCTGAAGTAGGCCTACATGGGTTCAACATGAGTCAAAAAGTGTCAGGGCACGACATGCACGATCAATGATCATAATGATGAAGCTATAGGATTTAGTGTTTATAGTTCAACCTGTAAAATGAACACATACAAATGTGACATTATTTTCTTACTTTTTATTTTAACACTTTCCACGCGGCTAACCACTACTAGGCATGTTTGTACTTTTTTAATATTCAATGCATTTCTCTTGGGGATTCCCAATCTGATAATGAAATTTAATAATAATGACATTTTTGAAACTATTTTGTAACATTTTGGAATGTCGTCTGCAGACGCCTGCATTATACACTGAGCCAAAAAAGAAACTTATAAAAAAAAAACGTATACAATTTTAACAGATTACCAAATAAAATTCTGTGCATGAAAATGTACCACATTTGGATACAATATTACTGCAATGTATTGCTTCAAATGGCAGTCAATAACCAATTGTTTGTTTCAATGACACAAGAGAAATGTGCACTGACCCTTTGGTGATCTGTTAAAATTGTATAAGTTTCTTTTTTGGCTCATTGATTCCCCGATTGATTCCGGTTTCATTCTACAGTAATGTATGCAATGGGCTATTCCAATTGAAATCCATACTCCCATTGCGGAATACATGACCTTAATCTACCACACAGGGAGTGGAGATTTCAAACTGAGTCACCCATGCAGGCAGTGGCGTAGCCAAGGGGGGGCAAGGGGGGGGGGGGGGGGGCAGCTGCCCCCCCTGTGGGGTTCTCTGCCCCCCCTGTTGCCCCCCCTGTGGGAAATGTCAGTTGAAATAATTTGGGACTAACCTATTCACAACACAAGGAAATTCAATCCTCAATTTGGTTGTTGCCCCCCCACCAAAACTCCCGGCCCCCCCTTTGCCCCCCCACTGAGAAAAACCTGGCTACGCCACTGCATGCAGGTAGTGTACACTGTAAATCCAGTTGTGTAAAAACATATGAACCTAGCAACCGGTTCGCCGTTGATGTCTAAAGGTTAATTTGACGGGTGTAAAAGCCCAATACGTAACAGTAGCCCAATACGGACGGGCAGATCAGATACAAGACACAGCTAGCCTTAGTATGTGCATCAAGTGCGATAGGGGTAATATTAACAGCAAAAGAAATGCAGGTCGTGCCGTGGTATTGGCTTCGTTTTGCACTTTTCTGCTCAGCATCGGATCACTGCAAACCTTTGGCATATACCTAGCGCCATTGATAGAGGAATTCGATTATCATGATTATGGCTTGGCGGTGCTTGGCTGGATTTCGAGCACGGGATTTGCCATCATGAATCTCACGGGTATGAAATGCATGATAACATTGAGGAAATATAACTTTGAACTTTGGTTTGTTAATAAAACTTGTTGAAATAATGTAGGCCTACATATGACTGTCACCCTCTTACGTCGCTATCTTGCAGGCTCCGTTCAGCTTCGGTTATAATTGAAGACATGGATGATCGAAATGCCAAGCCATTCCTTAATATTCTAATTGGGTTTGCTTTCTGAATCAGCAGATATGCCTCCTTTTACTTTTCTTTCTTGAATTCATGCTTTTAAATATTCATAATTTCACAGGTATATTTATTTCCAGTCCTTTTAAGATTGTATCCAACATTCATGTGCCTTTTCAAGTTTTTCACTAGTATCATTGATTAGCCTCTCTTTGAATCAAGCAGTCAACTATACTTATGTTTGTGTTATGGCTTTAATTGGTTTTGAATATGCGGGCCTTTCTGACTCACGTAAGGCATCTAGACTACACCCCTACCCCCCGTGAATTGGCTTCAAAATTTGGTGCTTTAAACTAAAACTATAGTGTAACATGATAAAGAAATGAGCGATTTTTTAAATTCTTCTTTTGAGTGAAAGCCAAATTAAAGGACTTTATAGCGCTACCATTGGTTTTGAATATGCATGTCTACATTTTTTGTGACGCTTTTGTGAAAAAGTGACCGTTCTTTCTGACTCACCCTATAAAGGCACTGAAAAGATATATACATTTACATTTGAGTTTGTTGATATAGCACACACAAAAAACAATGATTTGTTAAATAATCAATCCTATGGGTCGGTCAGGTAACGGTAAACAATTAGTCTACTTTCATGGCCTTTTTAGTTGGGGGAAATCCCCTTGGCAGTACTACAGGCATTCATATAAAATGACGTGTCTATAAAAAAATGTTTTTAATTTTCCAGAGTTAATGATTTCTAAGATGTTTACAATAATTATAAATGTTTTGTATCAGCATTTAATAATGTTATAACAACTTTAGCAGGTACCATGATACTGCAAACACTCGGCTATCCTCAATGTGCAGCCTGCTGATGATGCCCAGCGTGAAATGCTAGAGTTATAGCGTGATTAATATACACTCGGCAAAAGAAGTTCTTGGACACTTAAATTAAATTAATGTTTAATAGAATATATATAATTATATATATGACTATATATATATAATTGTATATCAAAATAAGCAGAAAGTAATCCTCTAACAGCTTAACATCGAATTTAGACATGATCACTCATGCATGGCAGATCCCATTCACTTGACAATGGCAAGAAGATTGCAAAAAATTGGATAATCCCTCCATTCAAATGACTGTAAATGCTCATTTCTTGCAATTTCCTTTTACGCACCTTACCATTGCTTAATGAATGTGCTCAGCCATGCATGAATGCGTACATCTTAATTTCATACAGACATGATAGAGAATTATTGTCTGCTTATTTTGACATGCAATTGTTTAATTTATATTAAATATTTATGTGAAATATTTGAACTTCAATGAGTGTCCAGGAACTTCTTTTGACGAGTGTATATACCGGCTATCCCAAAATTATTAGTACCCATCGATGCCAAAAGTTCAATAATTTTTGTCATCATCAAAATCGATGGGATTAGGTCCGTTGTTTTTACATCATCTTTGTCATACTGTACTATTTTATTAGAATTTTAGATTATAAATATCGGATATATCAAACTCAAGATACGCTCTATTATGTAAAGCATGGTGATTTCACCTTTTTGACAAAGTGCTAAAAAAATGTGTGTGCTATACAGCTTATTTGAAAGAAAATTGTGTATTCTCATAATCTCTTGTCTACTCAATATAATATTGTGTGTCTTTCTGTTGTAACTGTTATTAGTTATGGGTGTTCAGATCATTAATAATTCTTCTCCTTAATTCAATTTAACGGGTAAAAGAAGTTTGTCACACTTGAGTGACCCCATGCATTGTTTTATTTGACAAGTGTTTAGGGACTTCTAAATGAAGTGGTATTTGGTGAATCACCAGTGGCTTAGATTTTATTTTCACATTGGAGAATGGATTTCGTAAGGTTAAACTCTAAGGGACTATATCATTTTCAGCAAGTTTGTAGGAAATTGCATCCCCAATATGAAAAAGAAGTCTAAGCCAGTGCTAATTACCCAAGACCACGTCTTTACTTGTTTAAATGTCCCTCAAGTTTAGCCTCAAAACTAGCTCATTATAGAATCAAAGCATGGGGTCGCTCATGCGTGACGATCCATTTTTACACTTCAAATTGAATCAAAATGAAAAAGTATAATGGTTTGAACAACATACGATACCACAGCAGTTTTAAATAGAAAGGAACCAAAGATTTTAGCAGACAAGAGATTAAGGGAATGTACTAGTTTCTTTCAAACAAGCTGTTTTTCATCTGTGTTTCTTCTCAATTCCCCCGACTGGCCTAAGTTTCCCCCGACTGACTCAATAGTGGGCCCTCCCTTTGCGCACGCCACTGCAGAAACTGTTATCAGCGAAAATGTGGAAGCCTTAAGTACAACTCAATGCATGAGATGTGTGAGAACCAGAAGGCCCTAAGTACAATTACGTCTGTTCTGGACATGGCTATTTTGAACTTCGGGAGATTTTGGTACCAAAATAATCCTTACAACACTGGGCACCCTATGATTGCATAGTCATAAACAAGTTATAACCACAGAAACTGTTATCAGCAAAAATGTGGAGGCCCTGAGTGCAACTCAATGTATGAAATGTGTAAGAACCAGAATGTCCTAAGTACAAAAAACATTATCTTGAAATAGCTATCATTGCACTTAGGGCCTTCTGTCTCCGACCCCTCGATTTATGCATATTTCGTAACACACTGTATAGTCGAAATCGAAATATTATTATACCAAAATGATTGGAAATATATGATAATTTCATCATTTATATAATAATTAACCATAGGAACACATATTGAATATTGAGCTAGACTTGCGCCAAATCTCTAGTCGGTTCATGGAATAGTACTGCATTAAGGGGTGGTCTTTTTCGCTCGTAAGGAGGTCCCAAAATAGTAATTTGTCGGCATCATAATTTATGACCCCCCCCCCCCGTAAACGAAAGCGATTAGCGACCCCCCTATTCAGATATTGGTTATTTTTATAAACCCAACACACACCCCACCCGATCTGTAGTGTGTACGGTTGGTGGAAGAGAGTTTACGGGTATCCGGATCCCAGACTGTTCTTACGGTTCGTTACGGCTGCGGATTACATGTCCATACTAAGGTTTGGGGTAGCACCACCTATAGGCCTATGAGTCCTGAGTGCGCACCAGCCATATGAGTCCCGAGTGCAGCTACGGGTGCGGATTAATTCACACTAAGGTTTTGGGTAGCACCACCTATACATGTATATGAGTCATGAGAGTGGGCCAGTCATGGGTCAAGCCAGAGTACCGAGCGTATATACATGATGAGACTGATAATGCAATACAGTTTTTGGCCAAATGTTGTTTACAGTTAATAAATTCGCGAGCGGCCCACAGTTACAGGATGAGTGCGGTTACGGGTGCGGATTAATACATCCACACTAAGGTTTTGGGGTAGCACCACCTATATGAGTCCTGAGATAGAGTGAACCATTCATGGGTCCAGGCCAGAGTCCCAAGTGGCCCACAGTTACAGGATGAGTGCGGTTACGGGTAGGCCCCTTACGGATCATTACATCCATATAAGGTTTTGGTAGCACGAGTCCTGAGAGGAAACCAGTCATGGGTCCAGGCCAAAGTCCCGCGCGGCCCACAGTTGAAGTCCCGAGCGACCCACAATTACCACGAGTACCAAGCCATGATGTATACAGGTAAATTGTAAGTATTTTAGATGATTCAAATTGTCATATTTTCTCTACCTTAATTTGTCCTTAGATATTAACCCATTTTGTAGCTATTGCTATCCCTGGCCACTATCACTAATCCAAAAAACCGCACCAAACATCAGATAAAACAGTATGAAGTCACTCCTGAAGTCACCATTTTTACTCGACTATTTTGTATTTATTGTTTATAGGACCTGTTGCAAATCTCATATTAAGGAGACTCGGATGTCGATTGACCGTGATGCTAGGGGGCCTTATTCTCTCGGTTGGCATGATGCTGTCTTCTGCAGCAAATTCGACTGCCGGGTTATTTGTCTTCCTCGGCGTTCTAACAGGTAAAGTTGCTGTGAGTAACTATAATCAATCGCATGTTCAAATATATTTATTTATTATTTATTAAATGATCTCAAACATTTTCATTGTTTTTTTAGGTACCGGTACTTCCTTGATATTTCTATCAGTCCCTGTTATTTTGGCGGACTACTACACCAAGCATTTCAGCACAGCAATTGGTTTGGCGTTTGCCGGAGTCAGCACAGGGGTAACATTATTTCCGCTTGTTACAAATGTTCTTATCGAAACCTACGGTTGGCGTGGTGCTATTTTACTTCAAGGAGGGATGACCTGTAATATTATAGCCATGGGGGCGCTATTTCGACCTGTATCGCACTTCAGACGACAACCAGTTAAGGGAAGTGCGGAATACCCTCAGGAAGGAAGGACACAATTGACTCCTGAAGATGGAAGGACAGTGTCCACCAACGATGTGACGGATCAAGGAGGGAATCATGTCGCGATTGAATTAAGGCACTGTGAGAGAGGTGTTGAAAGTGAACAATTGAGAACTAAAGACAAGTATATTGCACAACATTTGGATGACGCCGCGGTGATTCAGAACACCACTCAAAAGACCGGATTCGGATCTGTTTTGCAAAAATGTTGCATTAGTAACAATGTAATAATCAAAACTCCTATTATTATCTTCGCATATTTGACCACATTTCTAATCAGTATATCATACTCTGCTTCCTTGACACATATCACAAATCAAGTCATCCTGATGGGAGTTTCAAAGCGCAAAGCGGCAGCTGCGTTATCAACAATTGGAATCGGTGGTTTTTGTGGACGATTATTTTATGGTTGGTTCGTTGACCGCAAACTGGTGGCAGCGGACACGCTGTACGTATCTTCCATTCTGTGTGCAGCCATAGGCACTCTGTTTAACCCTGTACTGCATAGTTATATTGGCTGCTTGATATCAGTGGTAACAATTGGTATCACAGTGGGGATCATCTATCCATTGTTCTACGCTATTTTAAGACAATTGACTAGGTTAGATCAATTTGCCACAGCTTCGGGATTGGCTCATTTTTTCGATGGGTGTGGACTAATGCTTGGCGGATATCTTGCGGGTACGTCAATTAATCATGCTAAAATAATCACCATGCGGATGCAGCGTCCCATAATCACATAACCCTTATAGTCAGGCCTAGTGATATGACACATGGCACATTTTACAATTTAATTCACATGTTCATTAACGTTTATACTCGGTAGCAGTAAATTCAATTTAGTGATAGGTTTTTTTATTGTAGTGTACTCTGGATCATTGGTAGCCAGGAAGCCGTAACTCACATTTATGGAAATGGAAATTTTGATACTAAAATAACCCAAATAACATACAAAATTTAGAAACAATAATTCAACATAATTAGTCCATATAATCCGAGGATATTCAGAGCCATTGGTTCAGGAATCTTTGGATTATCGAAATCACAATTTGTCCAAATTACTACTATCCGGTACCAAACCTTCGATAGTCCAATCCGGAGAAGACAATCTCTGTTCACGAAGTACAGCATTTTAGCTCTGGCAAGATTTAAAGAACTTTGTCATTTAGTTATAAGCGTTATAACAAATACGATTTTTTTTTAAATGTGAAAGTTACCTCTTGTATATGACTTCTTTAGTCATAACGGGCATGTGTGGCGCAGTGGGTAGAGCACTGGATTCATGATCTAAAGGTTGTGGGTTCGAGTCCCGCTGTGGTCAGCATGTTGTGCTTTGAGTAAGGCACTTTACCGCAATTACTCCTCTCTACCCAGGTGTATTTAAATGGGTACCGGCATTCTTCCGTGCTGGGAAGGTAACATACTCACTGTGGAGGAGGTGTAGCGAGCCCCACACAGCAACATTATAAAAAGGAGTGAGTCTGGCCCTATCGCTTTGAAAGAGAGATGGGCACTCCGCTCTTGGTATTACAGGATCGACCGCCTTTACCTTAGTCATGTTAGTTGAAAGTGAAAACGGTGACATGAGATGTGATTCATGATCTACTATAATATGCGACTGAATATACTGAATGACGTTTTTGTCCCTCTCGTGTTGCAGGTTTAATTCGAGACATATTAGGCAGCTACCAGACAGGGTTGTACATATTTGCATCCGTCTTCTTGCTCGCGGCCGGCACGTTTATACCCATCATGGTCATATTGCGGAGAGACAACAAACCTGTGGCCAACACGTCAGATAAAGAAGACAATATGGCTCTGTAATCGAGGGAGTACGCCATTACCCCAATGGTTTTAAACACAACAGGACTTACGTGTTAAGGGGTGGTCATTTTCTTTGGCTGGGGTGGGGGACTGAAGACCTTCATTTATCGTCGTATTTTTATGGCCCCCTAAACGAAAATGTTTATTTGTATGGGATCTACTCAGATGTTGATCATAGTTATTCCTATTTCATAAAACTTTTAGCTCGTCTTAAGTTGGATTTAACCTCGTCCTCCTGTTTTTGTAACACTATTACCTAATGTTGGGTGGGTGGTTACCACCCCCTTAAAATCCAAACTGAGCTGCAGAGTATGCTTACTTTGGTACCATAGTATAGCCAGCGTTCGCGTTAAGTGGTTGCCCGGTTGCCCGGGACACCCAAAATTAGCACCGGGCAACCAACATGTACTTATTTGGTTGCCCGGTGGGCAACCATTTTTTTTACAAGAAGTGAAACACTTAACACATGCATTTAAATATTTTACAGAACGGGCAACCAAAAAATCTGCCGGGCAACCATAATTTCCTGTTTGGTTGCCCAGCGGGCAACCAGATTTTTTTCCTTAATTCGGACGCTGAGTATAGCTAGAGGTCTGCTCTTTTCATATATACCAAAACAAGTACAAACATCCCACGCATAACGTTACAATGACGTCACTTAACATGACCGACCTCAAAATCCCGTCGTATTGCCAAGAAAGTTCCAATTATCGGAATTTCCCCCAGGTTTTTGGTTATAAGTGAGGCAAATGATGTTTCTAACATGAAGGCCTATACGATTCAGGACCATACAATTTATTAAGATATTTTTCAAAATGGTGATTTAAAAAATTGTAATGTGGCAACCACGAACCTCGGACTTTGACGGCTTACCCTTTCCGGGTAAGACGGTACCCTTATTTTCCCTCTACCCGTTTAATTGAGCGCAAGGGATGTAAAAGTGACCATGGACGCCCTATAATAGGTCAATATCCTTCGTGTTTAAGCGCAATCGGCGAACATTCTTAGGGGGAGGGGGAGGGCCCTACCCTTTAGGAAGACGAAGTTTAAGCTGCAAGAAGTTTCTTAATAAAAAAAAGTCAGTCAGGCCCTTAGAACAGTTTTTTTTCGTCGCCTAATCGATCGATTATCCACATTATTCGACTGGCCGGTCCAATAATCGAATAATCGTAAGATAATCTTATCATCAAATACTAAATCATATGGCTGCTATTTGACAGTAGGATTGCTTCCTTTCAAGCCTCTTTCAACCAATGATGTTTGTTTAAAATAAACACCGATTGATTTGTTTACATTAAGTACTTGTGGACAACACTATAGGCCTGTTCAGACGGCCACTAGACTCGAGAATAGGTATTCTCGAGTTATTCTCAAGCTTAAAAAAATAGGCCTACTGCTAACCCAGAGTGCCTGTCCAGACGACAAACTTAGCCTCGAGTATAGCAATACCAATGCGGTAGCTTCGAGGTTAACTCAAGAAGATTGAATGCAAGAAATCCCGTTTTGGCTTCCAATAAAGGACAAATTTACAATGTACATTTATTTTGATTTGTATTGTTAATGCCGCTGTTTAATTTCAATGAACATCTTGACATTTAACAAATGGAATGATATGGCAACAATATAATAATGTTAAAAAATACAGGATTGCCCCACCACGAATAACTTTACATGAATATCGGATATTTTTATCCTGGTGGTATATTATTTGTATTTACAAATATACCGTAGTTTAAAAAAAAAAGTAAACATATTTACAAAATCAAAACAAAAAAAAATCTTACCATTTCGGGGCTCTGTTTGCTTTAGTTTTGTCCAACATGAATCTATGTATCCGCAGACATGCAAATATAATTTCAGGGTATTGTAAAGAAATATGAAAGACTTATGACTCTAAAATAACTCTGACTTCAATTTAGAATAGACTTTTGTGAATTCAATAGACAGGATGGACTCAATCTCTTGACAAGGTGGACTTACTCTGTTGGTATACTTTCACTAAATTCCAAATGTAACTGAAGGGTCATTGTAATATTCTGTTTAGTTAACTAAAGATTGAAGCGTTTTCCAATAATTTCCCAAACCTCACCCTAACCTGGCCCCAGTTACTCTGACCATCACCCTTGATCATGCTATTTCTTTTGACCCATCATGGGTACCATGCTCATTTCATAGATTTTCATTATGAAAAAACATTGAGAAAGCAGCTAGCTGCGCTCATTATTCTGAAAATATAATCGCACAGATAAAATATAAAAAAACCTGTTCTACGGGCCTAACCCATTTTGTTGGAAATTTGTTTAAGATGTTTTGCATGCAAATGAATACTTAGAGAATAAAGGTATTGTTTTTAGACCGTACCCGTGTTATATTGTCTGACATAAATGCCGACGATAGTATTATTTTAAGTAGAACAACGACGCCGCAGGCGGAGTTGTTCTACGCAAAAAATAATACTATCGAACGCATTTATGTCAGACAATATAACACGGGTACGGTCTAAAAACAATACCTTTATTCTCATTCTTAAACAATCATACTTTAGACATTTATCAAAGAAATAAGTACATTTTATTGTCCACATTTGACAACTTTTACCCCGGCTAGGATCGAATAACCCACAAACATTCCATCCAATCACATGCGATGAGTAAACCAGGCGTAAGCGTCGCGGCGCCGGCATAAACGCAGGAAAAGCGCTAAAGACGCACTGCAGAAGTGCGCGTTATGGAGCAAACCACGCATTGTGAAGGTCGGGCGCACTGTTAAAACGTAGGCCCCACCTCCCCGTGTTAAGTTGTCTCATCTAGATGTCGCCGATTTCTCTGAGAACCAATGAGATTGCTTAAACTTTCTTAGCTGTTTAAGAATGCCCAATAATGTTTTGGGGCTTGTCAATAACTTTTTTTTTCAAGATGGAAAAGAACTAAAAAGCCCGACTGACCAACTAACTGTTGGGTATATTTTGTTGGCGCCTAATCTTCAGTTGTAAGATGAACTGAATCATATTACAATAAAAAAAGGACATTTTGTGATGGGAAGTGATGTGAAACATGGGGAAAATATTTGGCAATTGTGGGAAGACCTTAAACGAAATTTAGTTGAAAACAAAAACCAGATATTCATTTTAAAGGACCCGACGTGTGACAGAGTTGTTGAAAATCGTGATTTTTTACCCAAATATACCTATTTGAAACCCATCTGGCTATATATGTAGCCATGTTTGGATACATCAAGTGACTATGTATGTATATAATACAAATTTTTACTCTTCTAATAAGGATCATACATGCTACTGACACCGTATTCCTACTTGCATGGTCTTGCTTTGTTTTCCTTCTACGTATCTATCACTATACCAACATTGCCATAAATTGTTATGTAGGCCTAGTCCTACTTTTTAATTCGTACACCAAACACGTCCAAGTCCAACACCCTTCCATTTCTTAATCACTGCTTATCTGCTACAAAAACATCAGCCATATGATATATCCCATCCAGACTACTGTCGTTTTTCATTTGAGCGCCCCTTTCCATTTTAAAGGAAATTTTATTTAATTCGTATACCAAACACTTCCCACAGTCAAACACCCTTCCATTTCTTAATCACTGCTCATCTGCTATAAAAACACCAACCATATGATTCCCCTTCCAGGCTACTGTTATTATTCATTTGGTCGCCATTTTCCTTTTAAAGGATTTTTTTATTATTATTGACACTGCTGGCTATCTGCTTGCTTGAACCTGGGATGAACCAAACCAGGCCCGTCGTTGAGGTCTAAAACTACAAAAGTTCATCTGAGGGCAGAGCAGATTATAGGGCAGATATACTAGACATAGGCATATAGAGAAGGATGTGCCTCAAGTGTGATGGTTAGGGATTACAGCAACAGAAATGCAGGCCGTGCTGTGGTATTGGCTTCGTTTTGCATTTTGTTGCTCAGCATAGGATCGGTGCAAACCTTTGGAATATACATAGCGCCATTGCTAGAGGAATTCGATTATGGCTTGGCGGTGCTTGGCTGGATTTCGAGCACGGGATTTGCCATCATGAATCTCGCGGGTATGAAACGCATGATAACATTGAGCAAATATAACATGTTACTTCTGTCAATAAAGCCTGTTGAAATAAATAGGAAGGGGTGCCTTATATTATAAAGGCACTGAAAATATTCATTATATTAGTCGAGAATCGACTAATATACTGTATTGTTACTGTTTTTCTCTTTCTGGCAAGAGCCATAGCTCCGTAACCCTTTGACCGATGTTGACCATATTAATTAGTCAAAAGTACCCTTTGGTAAACCACTACTCAGGCCAGAATGAATAAGGTATCAAAGGTCACACATAGGTCAATAGAGGTCATAGGAGAATACAGGGCAAAAAACTAAGACATACTCCGTTTTGACCGGATTTGTTGCATCGTGTGTCTTTCGATAAGCCAAGAAAAAAAAGTAAATCACTCAGACATTTGGATGAAAGGTCAAGAAAGGGTCACTAGAGGGCAAGTTGTCCATTTCAACTTCTTTTTACTCAAAATGCTACTACTCCTCCGAGAAAAAATGATTGATGATTGTCAGAATTGGTCAAAAGATTCCCTGGTTCCATGTAGATATAGGGTTGTCATATAGGGTCACGAGGGGTCATTGAACTATACACTACAGGTGTAAAATTTAATGCATACTCCGATTTTGACCGGACATATTGCATCTTGTGCGCATTGATAAGGGTGCACACCACTATTACACGCTATTTATGTGTTTCTATGGGAACGATGCCTTCTGAAAACGACGATAACTTGAGTTACCTTGCAACTCCTTTTATAAAATTTTGGAATAATTATAAACACAGACAGATCGTACTTGGGTCAAAAATCCAGACCGAGTTGCCTTTTAGATTTTTCAATATTTGCCCCTTTATACAAGGTAGTCATTTTGAACAAGAATTCACACGCCAGCAAGTTGTGATCAATGTGTATAAATCCGCCAATATTTTTAAATAAAACGTTCGATGTATACTCTTTTTGTTCAAAATATATCGGCTACAATTCAGGAACAAATTGTATGACCTAACAATATTCAACATGTTCAAAGTACTTTCAAAGATGATTCAAATTGTCATATTTTTCTCTATCTTAATTTATCCTAATATATTAACCCATTTTGTAGCTATTGATAACCCTTGCCACTATCATTATCACTTATCCTATTTTAATATGTCGTCTGCTGACGCCTACCGCGTGGAAAGTGTTAAAACACTTTCCACGCGGTAGGCGTCAGCAGACGACATTCCAAAATGTCCTAAAATGTTTCAAAAATGTCAAATGTATTTAATTTTATTACCATATTTGGAATCACCATGAGAAATGCATTAAAATAAGTACAAGCATGCTAAGTATTGGTTCAGTAATTCTTGAGATAGACCTTGAAAGCTGGGAAAGGTTTCTGAAAAATCTGTTTTGTATAATAAAATCAATAGCCGCGTGAAAAGTGCAGCCACTCATAACAGTAACTGTGGTTTACTGTAATCTTGTGGATTAGCTAGAAAAAAAAGTAAGGGTTTACTAAAATGGACGCAACATTAAAACCCAAGCACACAATGATATATTTGGATTTTTAATTTTGTTTTTGTATATGGTAAAACGAATAGCCGCGTGGAAAGTGTTAAACCTGCACCAAACATCAGATAAAACATTAAGAAGTCACCCCTGAAGTCACCTTTTCTACTCGACTATTTTGTAATTATAGGACCCGTTGCAAATCTTGTTTTAAGGAGAATCGGATGTCGATTGACCGTGATGCTAGGGGGCCTCATTCTCTCGGTCGGCATGATGCTATCTTCTGCAGCAAATTCGACTGCCGGGTTATTTTTCTTCCTCGGCGTTCTTACAGGTAAAGTTGCTGAGTAACTATATAACAATCGCATGTTAAAATGTATTTATTTACTATTTATTAACTGATCTCAATAATTGTCATTGTTTTTTTAGGTATCGGGGCTTCCTTGATATTTCTATCAGTGCCTGTTATTTTGGCGGACTACTACACCAAGCATTTCAGCACAGCAATTGGTTTGGCGTATGCAGGAATCTGTGCAGGGGTGGCATTATTTCCGCTTGTTACAACTTTTCTTATCGAAACCTACGGTTGGCGTGGTGCTATTTTGATTCAAGGAGGGATGACCTGTAATATTATTGCCATGGGGGCGCTATTTCGACCAGTATCGCACATCAGACGACGACAACCAGTTAAGGGAAGTGCGGAATACCCTCAGGAAGGAAAGACACAATTGACTCAAGATGGAAGGACAGTGTCCACTAAAGATGTGACGGATCACGGAGGCAGTCATGTCGCGATTGAATTACGGCATTTTGATGAGAGAAGTGTTGAAAGCGAACCATTGAGAACTAAGGACAAGTATATTGCACAACATTTGGATGACACCCCGGTCATTCAGACCACCACTCAAATGACCGGAATATCTGTTTTAAAAAAATGTTGCATTAGTAACAAAGTAATAATCAGCACTCCCATTATTATTTTCGCATATTTGACCACATTTCTAGTCAGTATATCATACTGTGCTTACTTGACACATATCACAAATCAAGTCATCGTGATGGGAGTTTCAAAGCGCAAAGCGGCAGCTGCGTTATCAACAATTGGAATCGGTAGTTTTTGTGGACGATTATTTTATGGTTGGTTCGTTGACCGCAAACTGGTGGCAGCGGACACGCTGTACGTATCTTCCATTCTGTGTGCAGCCATAGGCACTCTGTTTAACCCTGTACTGCATAGTTATATTGGCTGCTTGATATCAGTGGTAACAATTGGTATAACAGTGGGGATCATCTATCCATTGTTCTACACTATTTTAAGACAATTGACTGGATTAGATCAATTTGCCACAGCTTCGGGATTAGCTCATTTTTTCGATGGGTGTGGACTAATGCTTGGCGGATATCTTGCGGGTACGTCAATAAATCATGCTAAAATAATCACCATGCGGATGCAGCATCCCATAATCACATAACCCTTAAGGGGGCTGTGCACCTTCAGGTACAGCCTCCCTAAAACTGCCGTAACTTCTTCATTATTCATTTAATCTATATGAAAGTATACATTTTTTTGCAGGAAATGGTTCAATGAATCCAACCATGATCATGAAATTGAATGAAATTTTAGGTTTGGAAAAGATAACTCAAAATATATTTTGTCAAATTTTGTCATACTAGTTTTATTATATTCCTCATACAATTCGCTAGGAATTGTTTTTTTTTTGTTGTTGAAAATATTTATTACTTTTTGAATTAGAGACCAACAAGTGTCAAAAATGTGATTTTTTACCAAAAATTGTGATTTTCATGATTTTGGAGGTAAAAAATCACGTTTTTTAGCACTTTTTGGTCTCTAATTCAAAAAATAATAAATGTTTGCGAAAAAAAAAACGATTCCTAGGGAATTGTATGAGGAATATAACAAAACTAGTTGACAAAATTTGACAAAATATATTTTGAGTTATCTTTTCCAAACCTAAAATGGGTCAAAAAACGTGTTTTTTATAATTTTCTCCAAAATGGTCAATTTCATGATCATAGTTGGATTCATTGAACCCTTTCCTGCAAATAAATGTATACTTTTATCTAGATTAAATGAATAATGAAGAAGTTACGGCAGTTTTACGGAGGCTATACGAAGGTGCACAGCCCCCTTAATCAGGCCTAGTGATATGACACATGGCACATTTTACAATTAAATTCACATGTTCATTAACGTTTATACCCGGCAGCAGTAAATTCAATTTAGTGATAGGGTTTTAATGTAGTGCACTCTGGATCATTGGTAGCCAGAAAGCCGTAACTCACATTTATGGAAATGGAAATTTTGATACTAAAATAACCCTAATAAGCTACAAAATTTAGAACCAAGTATTCAACATAATTAGTCCATATAATCCGAGGATATTCAGAGCCATTGGTTCAGGAATCTTTGGATTATCGAAATCACAATTTGTCCAAATTACTACTATCCGGTACTAAACCTCCGATAGTCCAATCCGGAGAAGACCATCTCTGTGTCTTTTAGCTCTGATAAGATTTAAAGAACTTTGTCATTTAGTTATAAGCGTTATAACAAATACGATTTTTTTTTAAATGTGAAAGTTACCTCTTGTATATGACTTCTTTAGTCATAACGGGCATGTGTGGCGCAGTGGGTAGAGCACTGGATTCATGATCTAAAGGTTGTGGGTTCGAGTCCCGCTGTGGTCAACATGTTGTGCTCTTGAGTAAGGCACTTTACCGCAATTACTCCTCTCTACCCAGGTGTATTTAAATGGGTACCGGCATTCTTCCGTGCTGGGAAGGTAACATACTCGCTGTGGAGGAGGTGTAGCGAGCCCCACACAGCAACATTATAAAAAGGAGTGAGTCTGGCCCTATCGCTTTGAAAGAGAGATGGGCACTCCGCTCTTGGTATTACAGGATCGACCGCCTTTACCTTAGTCATGTTAGTTGAAAGTGAAAACGGTGACATGAGATGTGATTCATGATCTACTATAATATGCGACTGTATTATACTGAATGACGTTTTTGTCCCTCTCGTGTTGCAGGTTTAATTCGAGACATATTAGGCAGCTACCAGACAGGGTTGTACATATTTGCATCCGTCTTCTTGCTCGCGGCCTGCATGTTTATACCCATCATGGTCATATTGCGGAGAGACAGCAAACCTGTGGCCAATTATACGTCAGATAAAGAAGACAATATGACTCTGTGATCGAGGGAGCACGCCAATGGTTTTAAACACAGTAGGACTTGGTTGGGGGTGGGGGACTTAACACCTTCATTTATCGTCGTCATTTGTATGCCCCCTAAACCAAAACGATTATTTTTTGATGGCCCCTATTCAGATGTTGTTTATTGTCATGACCCTCCCCCTTCCCAACATTGTCCACTCGTTGCTTTGTAAATCACTTTATCATGTTTATGTTGACCATGAGATATCCTCTGAGGGCCAGGGTTGAATATGATATTTTATTATTAATTTCAAGACTTTTTAAACTATATAGTTTAACGAGTGCAAAGTAGAGAACAGTGGAGAGAACAATGCAATCTTTCTCAGGAATACACCCCAGGAGTACATCCTAGGAATGCATCTCTCTCAGGAAAACCTCCCAGGAATACATCTTTCTCAGGAATACCCACTAGGAATACCTCCCAGGAATACTTCTTTCTCAGGAATACACACTAGGAAAACATCCTAAAAATACATCTTGAGCCCATGAATACATCCCAGGAATACCCTGGTTAATACATGGCAACAATTATACAATGAGTTCTCACATCATGCCAAAATAATTTCTAATTCTGGAAAATTCATAAGATGTAAAGATGTAATGCATGTATCGAAATGTTATGATTCAAGGCTACGCATTGATGGGTTTGGGTAGGGTGGAGTTGAGTCTAATAACAACAAAATCTTACACAATCACCACAAACATGATATCTCTTTTCATTCTACAAACAAATGTAGAGCTACTTATACCAAATAAAAAATGTACAATTTCGAAATCACACCCTAAGTCTTATTTATTATTATTATCAGACGTGTTATGTGGAATGTACCCCTATTCATTTCGAGAACAATTTGGGAAAATGTGAAACACGTGCCTCGGGGTGGTGGTGGGGTGGGGTTGAGGTGGGGTGAGGGAGGGGGGGGGGGGGGGGGGTGAGGGAAGGGGAGTGGGTAGTCAAACACCATAAACAGTGTTGATAAACACTGTTTTTCGATCGAAAAAAACATAATGTTTTTTCAATTTTGATAATATTACGGCGCATAAGATATCTATGATAATATCGATAAACAATGTTTTTCGCTCGAAAAATATACTTTATCTGGAAAAACATTGTTTATCGGTTAACAGTCAAACAGCATGAACAGTGTTGATAAACACTGTTTTGGGATCGAAATACATTGTTTTTCAATTTTATAAACATGGTTTATCGATAAACACCATTTTTCGCTCGAAAAACATAGTTTATTTCGAAAAACATTGTTTATCGGTAAACAGTGATTATCGCCGATAATCACTGTTTATCGAGATAAACTATGTTTTTCGAGCGAAAAACAATTATCGATAAACAATGTTTTTCGATAAACAGTGTTTTTCCGATCGTAAAACAGTGTTTTTCCGATCGTAAAACATTGTTTTTCAATTTGATAAACAGTGTTTATCGATAAACGCTGTTAATCAAATCGAAAGGAAACCATCCTATACCCTGTGAAATAGCTGCCATATGCTTTAGTATTAAGTTTGATGATCATCTTACTACAAGCATGTTATGATTTTTGCTCGTAATACACTAAATATTCCATATTGTTTGATTATCCGAGTTTTCTATTCCGTTTGTAGTTTCAGTATTTTGGGTTTTAAGCCAAACTTTGATCAGGTTGTGGTTAAAGAATGGTATTTCTTTTATAATACCCTTTACGGATTTATTCATCGTTTCAAAACTACAATTGCATTTGAAGATATTTTAAAAGTCTAAGCATGTCTTTTTCAGTAAAGTAATAGGCATATTTGTCCATGTGCTGATTTCTGGATCTGTGAGCTTTTTGGTCCATGTCAACTTAAAGCGAATCCAAAAAATGTGATAAGTTGAGCATTTTCAGCTCACCCTTTTCATTTTCATATTCATTTATTAATGTTGTTCGTTGAAGGCCTACTGTTTCTGATCCAAATTAAAAAAAACACATCCTATTTACACGATTTACAAATTCAGTGGGTAAGTCAATTATTGAACCGATAAATGATAGCTTTGATGCCAAAAGGCTTTTTACTATCAGTACCTTTCAGTGGCGTAGCCAGAGGGGGAAGGGGGCGGGCTAGCCCACCCCTCAATTTTGAGTGTCGTGTCGGTTGATATTGACACTGTCGGTTCATTTGACATGAGGAATCATGATGGAATTGTGATGGTCAAAAGTACACAGATGGAAATTGTTCGCACGCTATGCGCGCGCATGTCTCCCCCACAATACAAAATTTTGGTGTACAAGCTTGTTTAGAGTCAAAATGTACCTCAATCATAGCAAAAATAAGTGTAAAGTCGAAATCGTTCATTTCGTTAAACAGAACAATCTTGTTGGTTCACTTTCATTTCTTGCCCCCCCCCCCCCCCCCCACCCCAATATGAAAATCCTAAATAAAGCCACTGGCTACCTTTCCGACCATTGTAATATTTCTCATAGTCCAAGCTCTGATATATCGCTCTATCAATTCCATCTTTGACTCCCATGATAAGTAGCAACTATGAGTAGCAACTGCCCTCCACATTATTTCCGAGCTATGATGCAAGTAAATCACAGATAATTATGAGGAATGCATTGTAATGTTTAATATTGCGTATATGGGAGAAGGATATCCATGATGATGGTCGTTTAACACTTCTATAACTGTGAGTCGGTGAAGAGCAGAACTTCATATTCTTCCCGAAGAGGTCAGCAATGAAAGCCGGGTAATACCTACACGAATGGTGAAAGACTTAAATAAGTGTATGCTCATTCATATCAAGACAAACCAGTTAACATAATTCCTTCCAGAGTGAGAGATTATTTTTGGCGCATCATGTCACTTGCCCAAGACTAATAAAAATGTTCAGAGAGGAAGCTAACCATTGCTAATCATCAGAAACAGCTTTTACATTATTATATTCAACATCTTCTAAAGGGCAGACCCTTCAGAACACCTAGTACATGCACTCATCTTTCAAATTGACATCATTGAGAGCCAAGAGGGAGTAATAGTGCAGAATGTAGGGGAACTGGCAAAAGGTTTAGGGACGGGGACGACCACAGATCGTAGGAGAAACAAACATGAAATCCTGAACTGGACTATCTGTCTACTACGAGTAAGCCTAAATACACGCTGCTATATCAGTGGCGCATCAGCTAGCTATAAGGGAGGGGGAAAGAGTAAATCAAACCCCTGACTCCTCTGTTGCGAATCTTTAATGTACATTGGCTACATCAACCGAATATACTGTCGTGTCCGAATGAGGACGCCTTGGGTCTTGAATAATTGAGTATCAGTGAGATCAGACAGATTGTTGATGGGTCGATCGTTGAATGACATTTGAACTGAATGTGTAAAAAGAAGTTTGTAGATTTGTGATTTTTAAGAACTATTTCTACAACAAGCAGTTCTTTTTTTTGTAAGTCATTTCGAGCCGTTGTCTTTTAATGCTTGGAATGAACATTGAAACTCCGTCAGGCGTCAACGATCAAATTAAATCTCAAGATGTCGTCATCGTCTCATACGTACTAAGTCTTGCATTTCGTCCATATTTCAACCAAATGCATACAGAGTAAATCGTGAACAAGAAAGTCACATCATTAATTTAGTAACGAAGTAAGGTTTAAATGATTGAAGTTACGAAGTTTTCAGTCATGAAAGTTGAAATATATTAATAATTGTCTCTTTGTTCAATGCCTAACTATTCCGTTTTAATTTTGTTAAAATCACAAGAGTAAACCTTGAACTGCTATTTTTCATGTATGCAAAAAAGAATCAAACATAATACGTCCTTAATTCAGTCCAGTGATTTCAGACATTTGATGTGTAGCCGGCCCTATCCCCGGGCCTGTCATGCTATCAGCCTTCTTTGTTGAACATATTTGTATACAATTACTTGTACAGCTGATTTCTGACGTCAAATTGTTCAATCATTTTCTGAGTCAGATAATTTGATAATAATATTTAGCGCTGTTCCAAAAATGATCACAGCGCTTAACAAAATATACGGTATAACATATGAACAACACATCTGACGAGTACGGCAGAGCAGATATAGGTCAGATACAAGACATCTGCCTATAGAGAAGGATGTGCCTCAAGTGCGATGGTAGGGGTTACAGCAACAGAAATGCAGGCCGTGCTGTGGTATTGGCTTCGTTTTGCATTTTTTTGCTCAGCATAGGATCACTGCAAACATATGGCATATACATAGCGCCATTGCTAGAGGAATTCGATTATGGCTTGGCGGTGCTTGGCTGGATTTCGAGCACGGGATTTGCCATCGGTAATCTCGCGGGTATGAAACGCATGATAACATTGAGCAAATATAACGTGATACTTCTGTCAATAAAACCTGTTGAAATAAATAGGAAGGGGTGCCTTATATAATAAAGGCACTAAAAATATAAGTTATATATATTAGTCGAGAATTGCTACTGTTTCTTGTTTCTGGCAACAGAGCCAAAGCTCCTTAATCCTTTGACCGATTTTGACGGGGATTTTGATCATATTAAGTCAAAAGTACCCTTTGGTAAACCACTACTCAGGCCAGAAAGCATAATGCGTCAAAGATCACACAGAGGTCAATAGAGGTTATTGGAGAATACAGGGCAAAATACTAAGACATGCTCCGTTTTTGACCGGATTTGTTGCCTAGGCGAGTCAACTTATCTTGAGCAGAGGGATAATATACCTACCGGTACCACTAAGCCATGTGGTATAAGGGTTTATTACACCTCATAAATATTCATGAATTAATCATGGCCATTCATTGGCTAATTCCTATCACAAGTACTATTTCCCTAGGGAAATAGTTTTGACTATTTCCCTACAACCTCATCCCCAGAGTCACAGTGAGGTGTAATAAAACAAATACTACATGGTGTGATCGGGGCAATAGGGCACACTTTTTTCCCTCGGTACTGGCTACGGGCCTAGCTATCACCCTCACCCTTCGGGTTCGGGGTGATAGGCCCGTAACCAGTACCTCGGGAAAATAGTTTGCTCTATTTCCCCTCTACCATGAAGTATTTGTATACAATTGTAACTCGGAAAAACACACTTTTTGGTACGGTACGTGGTACGGATTCCAAAATTATGGGTAGGCCTATATTGGGTCCTGAGTGCAGGCGCGTAGCCAGCTTTCCCGGTCAGGGGTGGGGGGGGGGGGGGGGGGGGGGGGCAGAATATCATTTTCGTCCCGGACGTTTTGGCAACTGTGGGAACACAATTCGGGTAGTCTCAAAATGTATTGTATTTCTTCATTGGGGAAGAGTAAAATGGATAAATAACCATCGGTGGTGGCACCAGCATCCATTTATATTGGGAGCAAGAAAAAATCTCAGGGGGCAAGAAAATGTTTGTGGGTATTCGCGCGAAGCTTAATTTGGTCTGAAATGTTCAAGCCGTAGTTGTAGCCTTATGGAAACGATTAGGGGTCAGACCTTGTCGTGAGCACCGCATATCCACCATTGTCCACCCACAGATTATGGTATGGAAAATGTTTCGAAAACCACTTTACAAAACAATCTTTATTTCCAAATAAGGTAGCCTACATCTGAAAGACAATATCAAATCACATTGAAAACAGAAAAATCGTATCCAAATATCTCTTCAACTTGTTAAATTATGAGAAAAAAAATCTTCTTCTTAATAAAACTGAAAATTTGAACAATTTGGCCCCTTTTTTGAAATAACAACAATTTTGTTCTTGTGCAATTTTTAAAACAATTATCAAATACATTTTCTTCATTGCATTTCATTAAAAACATTCCTATCAATGTTTTACCATGATAAAAGAACCATATTTCTACCATTTTGGCTTAAAAATAGTGTTTTATATTCAAATTTCCGGAAACCTCCTGAAATTACTCACTCACACTCACTCCGACTCCGCCGCTTGAAAACTTTGGGGGGTATTAAACGCAGAAAGTCACACAGGAAATTAACATACGCTACGTGATCCTAATTTACCACACACTGTGTACTATCTGAACTTTGGGACTCTTCCATTGCACTCAATAGGGGTGAAGTACATAATACACACACTAATGACTGCTTTGAAATTTTACAAACATTTATGTGTAAGCAATAAAACAATTCAGTTATATTGCAACGTCAATGTTAATACAACAAATAACGTGAGGTATTGTGACCATTTTTAAATGACGAACTACAGCTGAATAGATAATTTAATAAACTTTTACACCCCTGTAGCGATAATTCCGCGACCCATGCATGTGGATCGATGTCGTATTCTGTGTGTATTGTGTTGTATTGATTCACTGACTAAAACATCCGCTGAGCCGAAATTTAAATTTGCCTAAAACAGTCCTATTGGATGATTGGTGGGAAAAAACGCGGGTAGTTCCTTTCAACCAATCATATTATTTGTTATATCAATCTGTTGGGAATTTTGTTCACTCAAAATGCTACTCCTCCGAGAGGAAATGTTTGATGATTGTCAGAATTGGTCAAAAGATTACTTGGATCCAGGTACTTTTAAGTACCTGGATCCAAGGGTCTTCAGCGATTAAAAGTGACATGTCATATATGGGGTCACTAGGGTTAAGTGTAAAATGTAAGACATAATTTTGGCCAGATTTATTGCATCTTATGCGCATTGATGAGCGTAGAGTTTGTCATTTCATTGCGGGAGAATCCGGAGGGGGGAGACAAGCCTTCTGGAGGGGGGAGACAAGCCTTCTGGCAGGGGGAGCAAGCCCCTGTCCCCAGGCGCTAGTTACGCCCCTGGATTACATCCACACCAAGGTTTTGGGTAGTCATATGACTAGTGAACCAGTCATGGGTCCAGGCCAGAGTCCCGAGCGGCCCACAGTTACAGGGTGTGCGGATGCCGGTCCCAAACCTTTTTAAAACGGCGTGGTACGGATTCCAAAATTATGGGTATTATATATTGGGTCCTGACTAGAGAGAGAGAGTGAGTCAAACACACAAAGGCCACAGGTTCTGCAGGCCACGTGTTCGGGCAGAGTAACTAATGCTACATGCCGCCGGGTCCACAGGTATGCCTACATAATACATAGGCCTACGGATCCCAGGCTATGAGCACGGGAAGAAGAACGAGTTACACCGGGCCCTTACTAATTGTACAGTTACGAATTCCACCGTTAATATGGATACCTGTAATAATGGGTCCTGCTGATGTGAATGAGCGAGTCAGGAGGAGGCATATACACGGGTGCAGGTATGGCCATTACGGGTACGGGTTGCAGGATGAGTAGCCTTACGGATACGGTTAGGGGTCAAACCTTGTCTTCAGCACCGCACATCCACCATTGTCCACCCACAGATGGTAATGGGTCTCTGTTAGACTACTGTCAACTTATCTTGAGTAGAGGGATATATTCCTACCGTGGTACCACCAAGCCATGAGGCATACGGGTAAATTGTAACTTGGCAATATTCAAAGTACTTTCAAAGATGATTCAAATTGTCATATTTTTCTTTCTTAATTTGTCCATAGATATTAACCCATTTTGTAGGCATTGATATCCCTGGCCACTATCATCATGATCATTATCACTTTCATGACTTTAATATCCTATTAACACTTTCCACGAGGCAGGCGTCTGCAGACGACATTCCAAAATGTCATGAAATGTTTCAATGTCAAATGTATTGAATTTCATTCATACACTCTATGTAGTGTTGAACCAATCAGGAAGCAGGAATTACAAATACGCGGAGTGCATTGAAAGTGTCCACTGCACTCCGCGTGTGCGCCGTTCAAATCACGCAGTGCGCATTTTGTTTTGATTCGTTGTTCAAAATTCGCGGGTTCGCCGATTTTCACTGCGGGTGTTAGCAAACTTGTTAAAGTGTTTTTAGTCGTTTTACATAGATCAAAATTATGCTTAAATTGTGAATTTTTATTTGTATAGTGTCGTGTATGAATTAGGTCAATGCATGCGTATGTTTTGTTTCTCGAAAAATTAGAAAAATCAATGCACTTGCGCAAATGTTGATATGCTCATAATAGCACTCCCCTTCGGGTCGTGCCATTATTCACACATCAACATCAGCGCGCGTGCATTGATTTGTCTAATTTCTCTCGAAACAACACATACGCATTTATTGACCTATAATTCATACACTCTATGTAGTGTTGTACCAATCAGGAAGCAGGAATTACAAATACGCGGAGTGCATTGAAAGTGTCCACTGCACTCCGCGTGTGCGCCGTTAAGATCACGCAGTGCGCGTTTTGTTTTGATTCGTTGTTCAAGATTCGCGGGTTCGCCGATTTTCACTGCGGGTGTTAGCAAACTTGTTAAAGTGTTTTAGTCGTTTTACATAGATCAAAATTATGCTTAAATTGTGAATTTTTTATTTGTATAGTGTCGTGTATGAATTAGGTCAATGCATGCGTATGTTTTGTTTCTCGAAAAATTAGAAAAATCAATGCACTTGCGCAAATGTTGATATGCTCACAATAGCACTCCCCCTTCGGGGTCGTGCCATTATTCACACATCAACATCAGCGCGCGTGCATTGATTTGTCTAATTTCTCTCGAAACAACACATACGCATTTATTGACCTATAATTACCATATTTGAAATCACCATGAGAAATGCATTGACATAACTGTACAATACAAGCTTAGTATTGTTCAGTAATTCTTGAGTTATACTTTGAAAGTTGGAAAGGTTTCTGAAAATTCTGTTTTGTATAATAAAATCAATAGCCGCGTGAAACGTGCAGCCACTCATAACAGCCACTGTGGTTTACTTTAATCTTGTGGATTGGCTAGAAAAAAGTAAGGGTTTACTAAAATGGACGCAACACTAAAACCCAAACACACAATGATATTATTTGGAAAATTCTTTCAATATTTGTTGTATATGGTAAAACGAATAGCCGCGTGGAAAGTGTTAACTTAAACCAAACCAAACATCAGATAAAACATTATGGGGTCACCCCCTTTTCTACTCGACTATTTTGTAATTATAGGACCCGTTGCAAATCTTGTATTAAGGAGACTCGGATGTCGATTGACCGTGATGCTAGGGGGCCTTATTCTCTCGGTTGGCATGATGCTGTCGTCTGCGGCAAATTCGACTGCCGGGTTATTTGTCTTCCTCGGCGTTCTAACAGGTAAGTTGCTGAGTAACTAACAATAGCATGTTTAAATCGAGGGTTGAGCGCCAGAAGGCCGTAACTCAAGAAATGCTATTTTGAGATAATCGACTTTCAAATATTTGACTCATTACAATTATACACTGTAGCACCAAACTTATATAACTCTAATTTAACATGTTTAAGTCAAATTAAGACTAAGAGTGGTTTATGAGTTATCTCTTTATGGTTCTGGAAATCTAGGTTATATGGATTATGTTTGTACCAACATATCAATTTGTCCAAAAATTGAGTTACGGCCTTCTGGCGCTCAACCCTCGAAATGTATTTATTTATTATTTATTTACTGATTTCTCAACAATTTTCATTGTTTTTTTAGGGATCGGCGGTTCCTTGATATTTCTATCAGTCCCTGTTATCTTGGCGGACTACTACACCAAGCATTTCAGCACAGCAATTGGTTTGGCGTATGCAGGAATCTGTGCAGGGGTGGCATTATTTCCGCTTGTTACAACTTTTCTTATCGAAACCTACGGTTGGCGTGGTGCTATTTTGATTCAAGGAGGGATGACCTGTAATATTATTGCCATGGGGGCGCTATTTCGACCTGTATCGCACATCAGACGACGACAACCAGTTAAGAGAAGTGCGGAATACCCTCAGGAAGGAAGGACACAATTGACTCAAGATGGAAGGACAGTGTCCATCAAAGATGTGACGGATCAAGGAGGCAGTTATGTCGCGATTGAATTAAGGCACTGTGAGAGAAGTGTTGAAAGTGAACAATTGAGAACTAAAGACAAGTATATTGCACAACATTTGGATGACGCCGCGGTGATTCAGACCACCACTCAAAAGACCGGCTTGTCTGTTTCACAAAAAAATTGCATTAGTAACAATGTAATTATCAACACTCCTATTATTATTTTTGCATATTTGACCACATTTCTAGTCAGTATATCATACTCTGCTTCCTTGACACATATCACAAACCAAGTCATCCTGATGGGAGTTTCAAAGCGCAAAGCGGCAGCTGCGTTATCAACAATTGGAATCGGTGGTTTTTTTGGACGATTCTTTTATGGTTGGTTCGTTGACCGCAAACTGGTGGCAGCGGAAACGCTGTACGTATCTTCCATTCTGCTTGCAGCCATAGGCACTCTGTTTAACCCTGTACTGCAGAGTTATATTGGCTGCTTGATATCAGTAGTAACAATTGGCATAACAGTGGGGAGCACCTATCCATTGTTCTACACTATTTTAAGAAAATTGACTAGGTTAGATCAATTTGCCACAGCTGCGGGATTAGAACATTTTTTCGATGGGTGTGGACTAATGCTTGGCGGATATCTTGCGGGTACGTCAGTTAATCATGTTAAAATAATCACTATGCAGCGTCCCATAATAGATGCATTCACATAACCCTTGATCAGGCCTAGTTAGTATGACACACATTTTACAATTAAACTCACATAGTCATTAACGTTTATACCTAGTAGTAGTAAATTAAATTTGATGATCGTTTTGTAATGCAGTGCACCCTTGATCATTGATGACCAGAAAACTCGTAACTCACTTGGGAAATGGAGATTTTGATACCAATATAATACAAATAACCTACATAATTTAGAACCAAATATTCAATATATAAGTAGTCTATGTAATCCTCGGATATTCAGTACAATTGGTTCTGGAATCTTTAGATTATCGAAATCACAATTTGTTTAAACTACTACTATCCGACACTAAGCCTTCGATAGTCCAATCCGGAGGAGACACTCGCTGGTCACGAAGTACAGCATTTTGGCTCTGGAAAGATTAATATTATTTATTTTCATGTGTAAATTGTTCAAATACCGTAAGTTGCCAAGATTTTTAAATTACAAAGTTTGATAGGTATTTTTAAACGAGCTTTAGTTGAAAGTTAAAACAGTGACAGTAGATGTGATTCATGATTTACTACACTGAATGACGTTTTTGCCTCTCTTGTGTTGCAGGTTTAATTCGAGACATATTAGGCAGCTACCAGACAGGGTTTTACATATTTGCATCCGTCTTCTTGCTCGCGGCCTGCATGTTTATACCCATCATGGTCATATTGCGGAGAGACAACAAACCTGTGGCCAATACATTAGATAAAGAAGACAATTATAGGACTCTGTAATCGAGGAAGCACGCCATTACGCAAATTGGTTTTAAACACAGCAAGACTTACATGTTAAGGGGGTGGTCATTTTCTTTGGTTGGGGTGGGGGACTGAACACCTTCATTTATCGTCGTCATTTGTATGGCCCCCTAAACGAAAACGATTATTTGTATGGCCCCTACTCAGATGTTGATTATTGTTATTCCTATTTCATAAAACTTTAAGCTCGTCTTAAGTTGGATTTAACCTCGTCCTCCTGATACGTTTTTTGTAACACCGTCACCTAAGGTGGGGGTGGGTGGTTACCACCCCCTAAAATCCAAACTAAGGTGCAGAATATGCTTACTTTGGAACCATGGTACCATGGTATAGCTAGACCAAAAAAGAATTGGTATAGCTAGAGGTCTCCTCTTTCCATACATACCAAAACAAGTACAAAGATCCCACGCATAGCATTACAATGACGTCACTAAACATGACCGACCTCAAAATCCCGTCGTATTGCCAAGATAGTTCCAAATTTCTGAATTTCCCCCAGGTTTTTGGTTATAAGTGAGGGAAATGATATTTCTAACATGTAGGCCTATACGATTCAGGACCATACAATCAATTAAGATATTTTTCAAAATGGTGATTTAAAGAATTGTAAGGTGCCTCGGACTTTGACGGTTTACCCTTCCCGGGTAAGATGGTACCCTTATTTTCCCTCTACCCGTTAAATTGAGCGCAAGGGATGTAAAAGGGACCACCTAGACGCCTTATAATAGATCACTATCCTTCGTGTTTAAGCGCAATCGGCGACCCTTTAGGAGGACGAGGGTTAAGATGCAATAAAAAGAATTAATAATAAAAAAATGGCTCTTAGAACAGTTTTTTTTTCGTCGCCTTATCGATCGATTATCCACATTATTCGACTTGCGGGTCCAATAATCGAAAAATCTGGGATTTTTAAAGTGAAAAAACCTGGATATCAAATCAAATAACCAAGATTTTCAAAAAATAATTCAATAAACCTGGATTTTCAACCGATAATCCGAGTTTATCGATGCCCTGTGGCAAATAAGTCGAACATCTTGGATAATCAAGTGAAAAACTTGGATTTTCGCCGAAAATCTTCGATTATCGATTGATAAAACAAGTTTTTCTCCCAAAACTGGGATTTTCGGTTGCTTTTCAATTGATAATCCAAGATTGTCAGCTTATAGACATTGCGCATGCCACAAGCGTCAAGTCAGCCTATTGCCGAAAGAATCGTAAATGACTTGATTGTCGGGAATGGTTATGGTCGTGGACTTTTCCATATGTAGATAGTTGTCTAAAGTGCATATCGAGTTTTGGTACAACCTAAGGGTTCAACGACAGATGGTAGAGTGTTTCTACCATATTCTGTGGTTCAACATGGGTCGAAAATTTCAGGACACGATCAATGATCATGATGATTAACATTTTTCACGTGGCAGGCGTCTGCAGACGACATTCCAAAATGTCACAAAATGTTTCAAAAATGTCGCAAATATTGAATTTCATCAGCATAGTTGGAATCACCCGTGAGAAATGCATTGAAATAAGTACAAACATGCTTGGTATTGGTTCAGTAATTTCTGAGATAGACTTTGAAATTCGGGAAAGGTTTCTGAAAAATTTGTTTTGAATATGGTACAACTTATACTATAGCCGCGTGGAAAGCGTTAAGTTATAGGATTTAGCATTGTGTTCAGTTCAACTTGTAAAATGAACACATTCAAATGTGACTTATTTTCTTACTTTAGTATTGTTTTAACAACAATAGGTCTATGTTCCACGCTCTAAGAAGAGAGCTGGTGAATCCCGGTCCTTCCTGGTTGCTGCTCCCATATTATGGAATGAGCTCCGAGTATCTGAGGGAATCGGTTTCCTTGATGCTTACTGGTGGATGGGAGAATTAATCTGTAAATTCTGTTTAGTAGTTGACTACACCGCCAGTTCACAATCCATGACTACCATTCTGATGATAACATTCGATCGGTTATGGATGGCATCTCACATTCACTCGTACGTGAAGCATCAAACGCGAAGGAAAGTGCTGGTGGCAATGCTGTTAACCTGGATCTTCTGGTACCTACATTTCATCTTGCTCGCCACTCTATGGGAACCTGTGAGTGGTGTTCGAGATATAGACTACAGCGAAGATTGTGATTTAGCCGCTGATGGAAATTTAGGTTACCCGCTTTATGAGACAATCGGCCAATTTGTTATTCCGATGATTTTTCTTGGTTACGCAAATGTGAAGATTTTCACCGTGATAAGGAAGCGAGCAAAGATTTTCAAGCAAGGAATAGGAAATGATATCTCGGAAGAAGGGAGCACACTTGCACGACCGATTTAGGGGCCATATCCAAACTCCAGTGATTTTAAAGCATTTTTCTACCGATTTTACCCCGGTATTCCAACGAAATAGAACGAAATACCGTTGGAATACCGGGGATAGAACGAAATACCGTTGGAATACCGGGGTAAAATCGGTAGAAAAATGCTTTAAAATCACCGGAGTTTGGATATGGCCCCTTAGATGAGTCGACCCGATGCTATAGGTGGAGTTGGTCCGGAGCAACGCGAGAACAATCAGCAAGGAAATGGTCCAGGGAACATTCGACGTTCAATTCAAAAAGATCACAAGGCTGCTTTGACTTTGAGTATCTTAGTCGGTGCCTTTGCGATATGCTGGTTTCCTTATAACGTGGTGTTAATCAAGGAATCTATGGGGACTGTCGGTGAGGGAACACTGATATTTGTTGACTATTTGCTGTGGTCTAATTCTGCATTGAATCATGTTCTCTATGTCATTACAAACTCACACTTTAGAGTACAGCTTGTCAAAATGTTTAAATGTTTGAAATGACCTTGATTTCTTTCTTATTGCAAGTACACAATGTCGATATATTCTTTATAATTCATCAGTGTTCTGATATTTGAAGACAACTGAGAGTACGGACACTGAGAGAATATTGCAAACCCTTATTTTTAGATTTTAAAAGTTATCGGTTGGCTTATTTCCATAATGTGTATAAAATTAGAAATAAAAAATAAAATAAAAAATTCTACCTTGAGCAAAATGGCAATATTCATACCCAGACCCAAAAAGTGTCCCATGTGAAGCATGATTGATTTTGACATGACAACTGTTACAATTGGACGTTAATCATTTTCAGTAATCTTCAATGTGTCATAAAAGATCTATCCATCTTGCAGTGGCGTAGCTCAGGGGGGGGGGGGGGGGGGGCAGGGCAAATGCCCCCCTGACGAAAAAATCCAATTTGTGCCCCCGCCCCCCACCCCTCTAAAAAAAAAAAGGTGAGAAAAAAAGGAAATAGGAAAATATTGAGAAAAAAGACCGAGGTTATTAGCCAAATAGAAGGCAAAATTGTAAATGTAGTACATTTACCGTGCGATATTTTTGGACTGTGCGAAATTTTTTGAGCCCCCCCCCCCCCCCCCCACTTACGTGAAATTCACGAGGTAAGTGACTAGAATTTTTTTGGGGGCAACCTTTTACGAAAATTTTAGAAATCTTGCCCCCCCTGAAAAAATTCTAGCTACGCCACTGCCATCTTGGAGCTTTCGCTATTATAAAATTGGGGAAAATCTCCTCAGGCATGTTAAATTCAGCTTCGGCCACCTTTCATTTGCAGAGATCTCTTTATTTAGTATCGTCTTTCAGGGTGTAATTGAACATATTCAATAAAATCAATAATAATCTACCTACCAAATAATTATTAATAGTTAGTTGAATTTGAGCGGAAAGACATATTTTCATCCATATTATCCATTACAAACCACAGAATAATACTTGACTTCTAGATGTATTTAAACAATACATTTATAATACAGTTAAGCCCACAATTATTCATACCCTTTGAAAAATATGATTTTTTTTGGGCGTTTTTCTCATATCTATACTAGCTGGAGCGGTGGAACTTTCGCTTTACACTAAAGACAACTAGTTTGCTAGTACAAATCAATATATTTGTGCTCAACATTTTTTGCATAACAATAGAATTGAACAAGAATTGTGTTTCTATACCTGTCCAAAATTATTCATACCCCATACCAAGTTTCAGGATTGAGGCCGTTTTTTGTGATAATATGCATGTTTTTGACATTCCAAACATTCTTTATATTGTGTGATAGGCTTTTATATTGTTATGCAATTATTCCATGATGTGTGTATACAATGTGGATGCATTACAAATGTGTCCTATTGAATGTACAGTGAAGGATGTTATAGGACAACACTCGATCTAGCTCTTTGTCAGCATGGCGAAGATCAAATAACTCAATGAAGACCGAATAACTAAATGAGGACCTTTTTGTGTGCATATTGTGAATGCTCACAAAGAGGGGAAGGCAACAGAGCTATTATGAAACAATTCCAAGTGCCCGAATCCACCATTCAAAGCATAATTAGGAAGAACAAGAAGTTCAACTCAGTAAGAAATATTGAAGGACGCAGTCGGAAGCCAACGGCGTCCCCTTGTTTGGCAAGAAAAGTATTGCGAAAGGCCACCAACAATCCACAGATCACCATCAATGCTCTCCTGAACAACCTGTGCAATTCTTGAACCAAGATATCATGGCGGACACTCCAGCAGACATTGCACATGAGAGGTCTCCATGGAGGCCGACCACGAAAGACTCTACTCCTGAAAAGAGATACAGAGAAACTCGTCTTGCATCTTAGCCAACCCCAACACTGAGGACCAAAGCTTGGATCTTTGTCCAGAAGTGCTCTTGTAAATGCTAGACGAGTTTTTCTTTTTCTCTTTTCAGGAGTAGAGTCTTTCTTGGTCGGAGTCCATGGAGAACTCTCGTGTGCAATGTCTGCTGGAGTGTCTGCCTTAATATCTTGGTCCAAGACTCACCAAGGTTGTTCAGGAGAGCATTGACGGTGATCTGTGGATTGTTGTTGGCGTTTCACCATACTGTTCTTGTCAAACAAGGGGACACCGTTGGTTTCCGACCGTGTCCTTCAAGGTTTTTAACTGAGTTAAAAGTCTTGTTCTTCCACATTATGCTTTGTATGGTGGAATCTGCACTTGGAATTGCTTCGGAATAGCTTTATAGCCTTCCCCTATTTGTGAGTATTCACAATATGCACACACAAAGGTCCTTAATGAGTTCTTTTGTCTTCTTCGCCATGCTGACAAAGAGCTAGAGTGTTGTCCTATAATATCCCTCACTGTACATTCAATAGGACACATTTGTAATGCATCCATATTGTATGCACACATCATGGATTAATTGCATAACAATATAAATGCCTATCACACAATATAAAGAACGTTTGGAATGTCAAAAACATGTGTATTGTCACAAAAATGGCCTCAATCCTGAGACTTGGTATAGGGTATGAATAGTTTTGGACAGGCATAAAAACAAAATTCTTGTTCAATTCTATTGTTATGCAACAAATTTTGAGCCAAAATATATTGATTTGTACTTGCAAACTAACTGTCTTTTGTGTAAAGCGAAAGTTCCACCACTTCAGCTGGTATAGATATGAGAAAAATGCAAAAAATCTCATATTTTTCCAAGGGTATGAATAATTGTGGGCTTAACTGTATATCATATACTCATCATTGGAATCACAAATGCAGTTGTTTAGTTATTGTTCAAAAGTGGTCAATATGGGATTCACACTCTTGTTACTGAATGGATCATATCCTAGCAGTGAGGGGGTGACATTTAAAGGTATATGTGATCTTTTCCATGGGACGCCCTCAATCCTCGAAAAAAAATTGGAAGCATATTCTCTTGCAGATTTACTTTTCTGATCATAAATCATAAATGTATTCCAAGTTACAGAGCGATACGATTCCTAATAACCTCAAAATCATGGTTGAAAGAGTGAATTTAGAGTAAAATTTGAAAAATAGATTGTAGGCCTACCGCTCGGTACAATCTATTTTTCAAACCATGATTTTGAAGTAATTTGGAATCATATCGATCTGTAACTTAGAGGGTCTTTATGATTTATGATCAAAAATGCAAATCTGCAAGAAAATTTGCTTTCATAGTAAAAATCATTGATAGAGTGCGCTACTTCAAAAATATCACATAATATGCCTTTAAGGGGGGTGTGGACTCTCAGGTACAGCCTCCGTAAAACTGCCGTAACTTCTTCATTATTCATTTAATCTTTATTAGCGTATACAGTTTTTTGCAGAAAAGGGTTCACTGAATCCAACCATGATAATGAAATTGACCATTTTGGAAAAAAATATAAAAAACACCTTTTATGACCCATTTTAGGTTTGGAAAAGATAACTCAAAATATATTTTTACCGCCAAAATCATGAAAAATCACCATTTTTGGGAAAAAATCACATTTGTTGGCACTTTTTGGTCTGTAACTCAAAAAATAAAAAATAAGATATTAAAAAAAAATAACGCTCCTGGGGAATGTATCAGGATTATCATAACACTAGTATGACAAAATTTAACAAAATATATTTTGAGTTATCTTTTCCAAACCTAAAATGGGTCAAAAAACATGTTTTTTATAATTTTTTCCAAAATGGTCAATTTCATTATCATGGTTAGATTCAATGAACCCTTTTCTGCAAAAAACTGTATACATTTATAAAGATTAAATGAACATTGAAGAAGTTACGGCAGTTTTACGGAGGCTGTACCTGAGAGTCCACAGCCCCCTTAATGGGATGAAGTGTATTTGATAGAAGACTAATAGGGCTTACCGACGGGGTTTTTTTAATACAAAATTAATTAAAAAAACATGGGATTTATGTTTAATTAATGTTGTTACTCATGGGACACTCTTATTGATACGCCCGGTGTTAAGTGCGTGTCGAAGTAGCTCATGCAAAACTATGTGTGTTTGTATATTATACATGCTATTAATTAAAGTGTACTATGATTTTGCCTTGAAAATGTCAACGCATTTACGAACTTAAAGGGGCATTGAGAGATACGTATGGGAAATCAGTTTAATGCATCAAAGTAAAAGCATACAAACTACCATCTGGAACGGTTTACCAACATTCGCCGTTTATCATATAAAATGTCATGATTTTCTTAGTTTCGATATGATCATATCGAAACTAGGGGCTGAATTCGGAAGTAATGTTATCGTTTTACATGCGGCATTTTACCATTTGGCGTGAAGGCGATGTCGGAATTGTATGACATTTTGGATTTGGGCTATGTTGATGATTATCTTTACGTTTTTTGCTCATTTAGTATATCGATACATCTCTCAATGCCCCTTAAATCGTATCGGGACAAAATCAATGTCATTATGTAGAATGTGTAAATATTTAATGAATTTAAAACAATATAAATGATATCCATTATAAACATAGAAATGAGTAAATTAATACTCCTATTCTTTTGAGAAGACAAGCGATTAATTTTACCAAACGTTTGACACGCCCTGTATTAAAGGTAGATGTTCTGATTGCTGGTTTTGGCCGCACGCGTCGCGTATCATGCACAGTGCGTTTGTTGCCTTCATGCGCACCGGCGTCCTTCTGTATTCATTCGCTGCTGTAAGGAGGCTTCGCCAATTTAGAACTGGTCAAACTATAGGAACTAGCGGGACGCCCGTCCTGCGGACGGGATCTCCCGCTAGGGAGTAGGGCCTACCAGATAGACACCTACAAAAATAAAGTGTTGAAAATTTATAACGAAACACATAGGAATAGAACAATATTTAAAATATCACGCCCCGTGGCATATTTTAACTCCAAGGCCTAAACCTTAACCATCTCCCGTACCCAACCGTCACCATCCCGCCCCGCCCGCCCGCCTTCCCCCGCCTTCCCCCGCCCGCCCCCGCCCGCCCCCGCCCGCCCCCGCCCGCCCCCGCCCACCCCCGCCCCGTGGCATATCCGTTACGCAATTTAGCATCACATTTCTTCATTAGCCCCCTGCCTCCCAAACCACATTACGGTACATCATTACACACAACCACCATTCGTCACCGCCCCCGCCCGCCCCGTGGCATATCTCAACCCCAAAGGCCTAAAGTTCCCCGCCATTCACCATATCATGTTTTGTTTTATCAGAAACCACATTATTTCGTTACCTTATGTTTGTTAGCTTTGTTAAAAAAAATTGGGTCCAAAAAGTGTTTTTTTGTGATTTTCTCAAAAAATCAACATTTTTGGTCAAAATTGATGCCAAATTTAGATTCTCTGATCCATTTCCTTTCCAAAAAGGTATACTTTTATATACATTTGAGTCATGGTTCAATAATTACAGCACTAACAAAATTCAACAAAAAACTTCCTTAAGTCCCCCCTTAAGGGAAGTGTCAACCCTATTATTTTGATGATCAACTTTTGCTTCTAAGTTTGAGAATATTGAATAAAAGTACATAAAAGTATACATTTTTGCTAAAAAACGTGAAAATCACAATTTTTGGTAAAAAAAATAACATTTTTGGGTACTTTTTGGTCTCTAATTCAAAAAATAATAAATATGTTCAAAAAAAACCAAAACGATTCCTAGGGAATTGTATGAGGAATATAATAAAACTATTATGACAAAATGTAACCAAATATATTTTGAGTTATCTTTTCCAAACCTAAAATGGGTCAAAAAACGTGTTTTTTATAAAAAAAAATCCAAAATGGTCGATTTCATGATCATGGTTGGATTCATTGAACCCTTTCCTGCAAAAAAATGTATACTTTTATATAGATTAAATAAATAATGAAGAAGTTACGGCAGTTTTACGGAGGCTGTACCTGAAGGTGCACAGCCCCCTTAAGAACTATTCACATTAAATGTGAACAAAAGTCTCTACACAGAATATTATTTTGCGATATATTTTATTGTTCTTGTTATTGACAAAATGATATAATTACATTCAAACGTACACTACATGTCTTATGTGTTTTTTAATGATATGTTGTACCTGATAATTACAATTCCAGTCAAGTAATTTTGAATATATTTGGTCTGAGGGGTCGCTGTTAATTAGTGTATTATGATCATCATTTGCAAAGAGCAAAACAAATATGGAGAGTAAAACAAACAATCCTGTTATTATCTTCTCTATCTGCTAATAGTAAATAACGGTTTAATTATTCGGAGTTGACAGATTATACAGAATTACAGAACTAGGGAATCAAATCAAATCAAATCAAATCAAATTTATTTCCATAAAACAACACTATATCAACAATGTAAAACTTAAACACAACAAAAGCTTATGGAGGAGTAGGCTGAAAAGCCAATAAGGCCTGTAAATAGCCTACCCCTATACAATACAATACAGTACATGTTACATATTTAATACATGAATCAAACAAAATCTGACAGCGACTTAAACAAGACAAGACAAACAAGGACGAGCTCAAAAAGCGAATTATTCATATTTTTGGATGATGTTTTTCTTAAGTTTGTTTCGAAAATGGTTCACAGATGTTGATTCTTTTATTAATTTTGAAAGTGAATTCCAAAGAATGGGACCACGCGTTCGAATAGCATGGTCGGAAAATGATTTCTTATTGTTTGCCAAATTAAAATCATTAACTTGTCTTGTTGGATAGTCGTGAACATCAGAGCGTTTATTGAAGTAATTTATAAATGACGTGGGGAGTTCATTTATTGAAAATTTGTACATAAAGACCCCAAGTTCAAGTGTGTGCATATCAGTTACAGTGAGAAAATTATTTTTGGCAAATAAAGGTCCGGTATGACTTCGGTAATGACTCTTAGAAACGTTTGATATAATTTAAGATTGCTTCTTTACCAGTAGGTTGCTTCTTTATCTTTACCAGTTAGTTATAGTCAATGGATTACTTTGATTTTGATTTCGAGGGTTCGGATTTGAATGGATCCTTCTCGTGTTCACTATTTACATTTAATTAAATGATAATGATCGATTGTGTATCAGTTTTGTTTTATATGCACATGTCATATACCGTCACTTTACCGAGGTGCGTCACTTTCTCATGTACCATGATGTACGCATGCAATGTATGCACTGAACACAAGATGAGATTATCGGAATAGTGATTTGTGCACTTCGGGAGTTGCATATCTAACCTGGTTGGTGGTGAGTAGGACTTCCATGTAAAATGTTATGTTCGTATTTTATTGAACGCGCGACGCATGATGACGAACCCTCTGACGGACCCAGGTAAAGTGACCGACATTAACGTACTCGTTCGTCAGTATTGTGACGGACCAAAGGCTGTCCATGACGTACCTTGCGTGACGCAAGGGTCGTATTATAGTGCGTCATACAACTGACATGTGTATTAGAAGTAGCGGTGAAGAATCAAAATATTTGACATTATATCCTTCTTATATCATGTATATAGTATAGTCAACGTCATAATTCTATGGACAACTCGTACATGTAATTCCATCTATGCGTGTGTGCGTACATGCGTACGAAAGTATGTGCGTAAACCCGGAAGGCGTACCGGACGCTTTCATAAAATGATCGCGAGTCCTAATTGGTCAATCGTAAAATCGTCACTCACATGAATACATTATTCTCACATTTTTTTACATCTGGACGCAGCTCCGCGAACAACAATAAAACACGCTCACGTGCAATAGCTTGACTTACGTCCATAGCATTATGACAGTGACTATTATTTTTAAAGAAACAAATCACCTGAGAAACGAACCTTGGCTCTCCCGGTCACCTGAGTCACGACTTGTGCATGGGACCTGACTTAGCAAACATTTCTGGGCATGGTTATAAAATAAATCCCTTCTAAGCAATTAAGAAGGCTGGCTACAACAAAAGTCAACTTGATGACATCTCCGAGTTATGGCATTCTATACGTTAACAAATGCGTGGCATCCAAACAGGTTGTTGGAATTTGGAGTTGTGTCCGTTTCGGATTCAACCCCAAGGACCGTAAACGGCACTTGCTCGTAAAATGGTTATTGATTGTCGCCCTTACATGTATTGAATAAAACACAAAGGTAGTTGATTTCTTCTGGGGAAGAATCTGATGTATACCAAGAGTCACGTCTATTCCACGGAACTTATAGTCGAATCCACTCAAGGGGGGTCTGTAAATATCAGTTGAGGACAGCTTGTCGGATAAGACCTGTACAAATTAATCAGGACAATAATAACGTTATCCTATGAGTGTAGTAATGGTGGAATAACGAGTCATTGTTTTACCAAAATTATGATTTTCATGATTTTGGAGGTAAAAAGAAAAAAACACATTTTCTGCACAAAAAAAACCCCCTTTTATAAAGATTAAATGAATAATGAAGAAGTTACAGCAGTTTTACGGAGACTATGCTGAATTCCAAAAAATGGGATAATATCAACCAAAATGAAGCCATGAACTGTCATCTAAACTACCTCACATCGTTGCTATTATTGAAGATAAAGCTACTCTTATCATGCTTATGAAATATATGGAGATGCGGTGACCCCTGTATGTCCATTGTGTGATAGAAAACAGAAAAATATCTATAAATAAAGTGTATCATTTTGCCAATTCTAGGAAACAAACGTACCTTATTTTATAAATGGTGGGAGGGTACCAGCTTTCGGACTGATCAATTGCTCATATAGCTGTATCCGACATAAACTTAGTGTAAATGCTAACTAAGCATTGGTTGACTTAAAAGAAAATCAAAATGAAAGGCACGTCGCACGACAATATCTTTGTCGTGGCAAAACTTATTCTATGCTGTTAGTCAAACAACATTGAATTTCTAAACTTGAAATTCTACTATATTTTGTCTATATCTCACATAATATATCAATTATCATTCTATGTCAAAAGGGAAACGCGCCCGATTGAAACTTGATAAAAGCTGGCTCCATATCCAACATTAAAAATGATATATTTCTAAACTAGGAAAGTATATCTTATTAAAATCTGACAACTAAATGTCTTGCTGAAAGTTCTGTAGGCCTATGTGCTTTATTCCGTTCTAGACTTTGAACATAATAATGGTTTATCTTTCTTGTTAGGTGTTATGTTTAGTATCAAAATGTGCCAAAACGATTCATCCAAATGTTTATCTAGCCTGTTTTGGTAACAAAATAATCGAAAGTTACTATAAAGGACCTAAACAAAGTGTATGACTTTATTTTGTTGAGCACTTTACTTATTTACACACGTATAATGGATTATGTTACTTATTTCAAATAATAAATGATGTGCAGTGGATCGCAGATTTACATGCGTGCTGAGGAATAATCCTAACGAACGCAATCAATTAACGCACGCCTACAAAATACCGTTTCTCGCGAGAGGGTAGTACCCGATCTCAAGATCGTTCAATACGCGTTGATGAATACATCAATCGCGTGAGTCTGAATCGATCGTTGCACATTTATAAATCGTGTATTACGCGTCTATTAATTCATTCACTGAGTGTCCAAAAAGAGAATCGACTGAATCGTTCATTGCTTGGGAGTCTGATATAATGTTTTATGCCCATTTAGATAAAAGTGTATATTTCGAACCAGATTTGTGATATTTTTCAAACAAGCACTCTTTTGAATTTCACTATTGAATAATGACGCACACTCTTATTCGATCATAGTAAAGGCCTGATTTTATCTTTGCTCTGCTGAATTGATGCAAAATGATGGTGACACACTCATTGTAAAGATTGCCATAGATTTGGTCCAAGAGGGTCAAAACCCCCGTTGACAAATAGCGACCCATTTTTGTTTGTTTTAAGTTTGTCGAAAAAACAAATCTTTTTACAGATGTTTGTGATTTTGTATATCATTTGGAGGGAAAAAATAGCTAAAAGACCCAACCTGAGAGGTCCATTCAACAAAAGAACAGGGGCTTTATAATTGGAGACCTAATATATACATACCTTCACATCTTGGGAATGGTTGACAACTGATGAGTTTAGTTGGGTCCTCTGTGGCATTCATAGCGGCGGCAACACCAACCACATTAAACGGTAGCTGTGGGTAGACTGGGTCAGGTGCGTCGCCTTTGGCAAATTCAACGCAGAGACGTGTCATCTGCGGGCAGGTGGCGCCGGTGCTATCGAGGGAGAAGGCTATTTTGTTGATGTTGAATTGAAAGCCTCCAAGAAGAGGTGGCCTTTGCAGTAAAGTTGCTGCCTGACCTTCTGTCAGCACCTAATTGGATTGTAGGGGTCAATAAATGAAAAATGTTAACAACTTGGGGGTAATGTTCTTATTTTTTTTAAATCTAAAATAAACTGATACTCAAGAATGGCATCATGAAAAGAGGTGCCAATAATAAAGAGAATGTGAAAACTGTGCATAATTTTTTGATACTTCCTAAAATAACCGATACTCATGACTAGTATAATGAAAAATGGGTCAACGTAGATGCCACACCATATTTAGGTAGACCTGTAATGATTGAGACATTTTTCCAGTTCAGATAAGTGCATGAAGAGTATTTCAAGTGAAGTTGTCTTTATTGTGTATTGAGGAATTGAATTCAGCTCCACTGGTCCACATATCAACAGAAAGTTGAATGTATATTCAACAACTCCCCCATACCTTCAGTACTGTACAGTAGCAAAGCGTTGTTAATTTGAGAAAAACACACGCTGCTATGGGAAACCAGCACGCTGGTCGAACCGCACCACGCGGATGTTTTGAAGCGCTACGCGATCGCAGCTGCTGTTTTTTGTTTGTTTTGGAATGACCATGCACACGCTGTTTACATCGACTTTTGAAACTAAAAGGAACTTCACTATTAATTTCATTTAATAATATTAGTGTTAAGGTATTTGATAATAGTTTGAATGAAATTGTCAAAAGTGAAGTACAATTAAATTAAATTAAATTAAATCAGGGTTTTTAATTAATTTTTTTAAAAGCTATCCTACGCTAAGAAGCAACGCATTACCTGCTCCTGGTAGCCAATCCGTTCTCCCGATCCATCATTTTCACCGCTAGCCCATATCCCGAGTTTCCAAAGACCGTCGCCTTCCACTCCTTGGCCATCTGAGTTGATCTTGATGTTTAGATTTATATTCAGATCGTTTATGACACCCTCTTGAACAACTTCTAAATTGTTTGGAGTCATTTCGTAGATAGGCACAACTATACATTTTTAAAAAAATAAAATAATTTGTTATCATTGGCGAATTTGTCAAATTAGTTGGTCTAATCCCATGGATAAGTCAAAGTATGTCTTCTCATGCAAGGTCTTATTATGTTATACCTAGACCCATCCCATAAAAACAGCCAAGTTGTCTCCAGAAATAAAAGTGAAATTTCAATTTCATGTTATGAAGCTATTTTTAACTTTAACATGATACCATGCATATTGAATAGAGATTTCATGTATAGCTTTTAAGATTGTAAATACTTTCCTACTGAATCAGAGCCCACTGTTAGCAATTTGGTAAACTTGTTAAGACATTAAATCACAGCTATTATTGATTGGCATAAACCAAAACACTTGCGAAACCAACCAAGAAACAGTACATGGGAACGCACTAAATATTCGCACTTTCATGTTGACTTTTAGGATAATGTTGATTGACAATTTCGCAAAATCAGACAGGTTTTGGTCACACAAATGCATTAAACATCCTTTTTTTAACATCAATGATGAAAATTAGTGCGAGAAGACTTGTCAAGGTCCACTATTCTTCACATACCACCAACCAACATGTAAAGAAGCTGATGGAAAGTTACATAGGAGAGCTAGAACATCTTCTCAGGGTTGTGAAATTGAAACAACTTGTGCGTTTCAGGTATGTAATAGCAATTGGTAGAGCCGCATGGCAAATACCTTAGATGTGTCAGATGGAGTAATGACAGACCAACAAAGATATATGGAGGTAGAGATATAGAGGTAGATATGGATAGAGATCAATAAAAGACTCACAGTATGGACAAACGTCGCAACAGTCTCCATCAAAATGTAGCGGTTCATCGCAGAAGGTCGGTGAGCAACTCTTGATGTCGCACTTCACGGTACTGTCGTCGCAACCACAAGTCGTACATTCATCCAGCTGTATGGTATCTCCATGGAGGATGGGCATTCCTCTGTAACTACATGATTCGCTTACTGAAATGGTAGAAAGAATCATGCTTTAAGGAATTTTGTAATACGACATGTAGAGGGCTTAGTGCCACAAGGTAACATCTTCCACTTGTTATATATGGAGACTGGAGTTGATTAACTGAGCAATTTTGCCATTGATTTGGTCAAGAGTATCGCCATAGATTTGTTTAAGAGGGTCAATACCCCCGTTGGTGTTGCTGCCCAATGGGCCTTGTTATGGTGCTGATTAACTAGGAATCAGTGAGCTCATTACACAGTTTTCATTGTAAATAAAACATGAAAACTATCATAATACGTTAACATGGTTAATATGTATCTTTCAACATGTATCACATTGTTGAGGCTGATGTCAACATTGGTCTTGGCACGTTAAGTACAAATTTGTTGATCAGAAATACTGCTTTACAAGTCAAAACTGACAGTAAGCTCAGTATTATCATGATTATAGGCCCTACAAGTTTAGGCAAAACAAATCGCTTGATTATTCCGTTTCCTCTTCATCACTATCCAAGTTCTTTTGTTTTATCTGCTCCATTGGAGCAATATCCACAGCACACCCCACATGCCAGTTTTTATGCAGCTATACATTTCATAGTTTGACACTGCTGCTCCCCTTTCTTTGCTGCTTCAGCAAGTTCCTTTTAGAAGGCTTTCTGGGGCGATACCTCCGGTAAGCATCTTCGGTCTCTGAGGTTTTTTTTGCTAACTCCCACCCTCTTCCATTATCAACTGGGGTTGGCATAGGTATAAACTATGGTATTCATGGTTAAAGTGTTGAACCGACCCCTGTTCCTACATCTCTTTTCACTATGGATCGTATGATAAGGAAACCCCAAAAGCATGAATTTGGCAGGATGCTCAAGGAAACAGCAATGAAGCTGGACTCCTGACATGAATAGCATTCAGGATGCATGATGATGATGGAGGATGGCTACTTCATCAGGTAAAGAGGACAAACGGTGCAACCATCAAGACTATAGATACCTATGCCAAGTATGTCCGAACAAAATTCAAGGATTCTACTGTAGTGTTTGTTGGCTATAGGGAAGAACAATCAACGACAGATCATGAGCATATGCGGCGGATGGCTGGAAAGGTTTCTCTAGACTTAGGTGTCACAACAGAATTGGCCATATATCATGTTACGGAGAAATTTTCCTGACAAATGAGAACAGAGGAGCTATAATCGAGATGATATCTACAGAATTGACAAGCCACAATATAGATCAAGCAAAAAATGATGGTGACACGCTCATTGTAAAGACTGCCATAGATTTGGTCAAGAGGGTCAATACCCCCGACCCATTTTTGACAAACTCAAAAACAAATCTTTTTACAGATTTTTGTGATTTTGTATGTCATTTGGAGGGGAAATAGCTAACAGACCCCAACCTGAGAGGTACATGTACATTCAACAATAGAACAGGTGGCTTTATAATTGGAGACCTAATATATATACATACCTTCACATCTTGGGAAAGGTTGACAACTGATAAGTTTAGTTGGGTCCTCTGTGGCTTCCATAACGGCGGCAACACCAAGAACATTAAACGGTACCTGTGGGAAGACTGGGTCAGGTGCGTCGCCTTTGGCAAATTCAACGCAGAGACGTGTCATCTGCGGGCAGGTGGCGCCGGTGCTGTCGAGGGAGAAGGCTATTTTGTTGATGTTGAATTGAAAGCCTCCAAAAAGAGGTGGCCTTTGCAGTGAAGTTGCTGCCTGACCATCTGTCAGCACCTGATTGGATTTTGGGGGTCAATAAATGAAAAATGTTAACTTGGGGTAATGTTCTTATTTTTTTAAATCTAAAATAAAGTGATACTCAAGAATGGCATCTTGAAAAAGGTATGCCCATATAATAAGAAAATGTGAAAACTGTGCATAATTTTCTTATACTTCCTAAAATAACCGATATTCATGACTGGTATTATGAAAAATGGGTCAAAGTAGATGCCACGCCATATATGGGTAGACCTGTAATGATTGAGTTCAGTTCAGATAAGTGCATGAAGAGTATTTAAAGTGAAGTTGTCTTTATTGTGTATTGAGGAATTGAATTCTGCTCCTCTGGTCCACATATCAAAAATTAGAATTTATATTCAACAACTCCCCCATACCATCAGTTAACAGTAGCAAAGCGTTGTTAACGTGATGAAAAAAACCACGCTTCTATGGGAAACCAGCAATCTGGTCGAACCGCACCAAGCGGATGTTTTGAAGCGCTACGCGATCGCAGCTGCAGTGTTTGTTGTTTTAGAAAGACAGTGCACACGCTGTTTACATCGACTTTTGAAACTAGAAGGAACTTCATTATTATTTCATTTGAAAATGTTACTGTTAAGGGATCACGTCAAAACTCGACCGCCAGGCAACCGCCGGTTACGGCCGGTTCCGCCCGGTTCTCACAAAACGTGTTTTCTGTTATAATATACATACATAATAAGGTCAATATAGTTACACTCTGGTGAACACGACCGGTTGATAGTGCCTCGTCACACGCGTGAGTAATAAAATCTTGAAGTAATGTGCTCTCAAGTCTCAGTTGACAACCAGTGCAATACAGCTATTGATTTTAGCTGGGGTTGGCTTTTTCAATCTGTTTATAGCTCAATTAACTTTTAAAATCAATACCGAAAGTCTATGATTTATAAATGGAACAATTCTGGCCCCTATTATGACCGCAAAGTAACAGATTGATAGTTTGACAGTGTAAATTGGTCCGGTTACGGCATTAAGTCAACCGGCGGTTGTTCAGTGTTGCATGCGTGATTATTCATATACCAGTAAAACATTTGACCTGAAAGAACCGGGCGGAACCGAACGTAACCGGCGGTCAACGGGTGGTCGAGTTTTGATGTCTTCCCTAAGGTATTTGATAATAGTTTGAATGAAATTGTCAAAAGTGAAGTACAATTAAATTAAATTAAATCAGGGTTTTTTTTAATTACATTTTTTAAAAGCTATCTTACGCTAAGAAGCAACACATTACCTGCTCCTGGTAGCCAATCCGGTCTCCCGATCCATCATTTTCACCGCTAGCCCATACCCCGAGTTTCCAAAGACCTTCGCCTTCCACTCCTTGGCCATCTGAGTTGATCTTGATGTTTAGATTTATATTCAGATCGTTTATGACACCCTCTTGAACAACTTCCAAATTGTTTGGAGTCAATTCGTAGATAGGCACAACTATACATTTAAAAATAATAACAATAATTTGTTATTATTGGCGAATTTGTAAAATTAGTTGGTCTAATCCCATGGATAAGTCAAAGTATGTCTTCTCATGCAAGGTCTTATTATGTTATATCTAGACCCATCCCATAAAAACAGCCAAGTTGTCTCCAGAAATAAAAGTGAAATTTCAATTTCATGTTATGAAGCTATTTTTAACTTTAACATGATACCATGCATATTGAATAGAGATTTCATGTATAGCTTTTAAGATTGTAAATACTTTCCTACTGAATCAGAGCCCACTGTTAGCAATTCGGTAGACTTTTTTAAGACATTAAATTACAGCTATTATTGATTGGCATAAACCAAAACACTTGCGAAACCAACCAAGAAACAGTACATGGGAACGCACTAAATATTCTCACTTTCATGTTGAATTTAAGGATAGTGTTGATTGACAATTTCGCAAAATCAGACAGGTTTTGGTCACACAAATGCATTAAACATCCTTTTTTTAACATCAATGATGAAAATTAGTGCGAGAAGACTTGTCAAGGTCCACTATTCTTCACATACCACCAACCAACATGTAAAGAAGCTGATGGAAAGTTACATAGGAGAGCTAGAACATCTTCTCACGGTTGTGAGATGGAAACAACTTGTGCGTTTCAGGTATGTAATAGCAATTGGTAGAGCCGCATGGCAAATACCTTAGATGTGTCAGATGGAGTAATGACAGACCAACAAAGATATATGGAGGTAGAGATATAGAGGTAGAGATGGATATAGATCAATAAAAGACTCACAGTATGGACAAACGTCGCAACAGTCTCCATCAAAATGTAGCGGTTCATCGCAGAAGGTCGGTGCGCAACTCTTGATGTCGCACTTCACGGTACTGTTGTCGCAACCACAAATCGTACATTCATCCAGCTGTAGGGTATCTCCATGGAGGATGGGCGTTCCTCTGTAACTACATGGTAACAGACCTGTCCCACTGGATGATTCGCTTCCTGAAATGGTAGAAAGAATCATGCTTTGAGGAATTTTGTAATACGACATGTAGAGGGCTTAGTGCCATAAGGTCATATCTGTAACAGCTGCCACTTGTTATATGGAGTTGATTATGTGCTGAGCAATTGAGGACCCTAGTGCTAAAAGAGGCTTATTAAAGTCACATTGAGAAAAATGGCAAAAACTGGGTTTCATTGTGTCCATGTGTGGACTTGACCCATTCGGGTTTTACCTCCCATGGATTCTTACACAGCTTTAACGCATGGCTTAACTTTAACATTTGAACAGATGGTGCAGAGATCCTCCTTGTAGCAGAAAACTGATACTAACTACAATTTCACAAGATTGTGACTTAACCCTCTTTTAGATCTAGGGTCCTCAATTCTTCCATTGATTTGGTCAAGAGTACCGCCATAGATTTGGTCAAGATGGTCAGTACCACCGTTGTTGTTGCTGCCCAAGACACTGATATATTTGTGTTGCTTCGCTATCATCGGCCGAGTAACTGTTCTAATTTGTACTCTCAATCAGACGTTGATGGTATTTATGCATGCGCGGCGGAGCGTATTTGAAAATTGGCACGTAAATTACGATCATTCAAGCGAAACGTGCGGAGCGAGTGGAACGCATTGCGACGTGGGATCCGGGGCCCGCTTAAGGGAAATTGTGGGTTTTGATATGTGCTCAGGGGCCATTTCATGGCGTATTTTGATATGATTAACACATTCATGACATTGTAAAGGCCCACGAAGATGTACTTGATACATCAATATTTGTAAAAATAAACCACCTAAATCCGCCAAAAGTGACCAGGTAGCCTATACAATTTGGTAAATTGACATGTGTAGGCCTATATGAACTATATCGTAAAACGAAATGAAAATTTGAATGTTATCAATAATATTAATGAAAATTAACATTTTATGATTACTGGGCCCCGGAAAATGTTGAATGTCCGCTGCATCGAGGCCATTTCTTGTCTATTTTGTAGAAAATTTAGCAATTTAATTGCTGAATTTGCTGAAAATGTTTTTGGCAAGGACAAACGTTTGTTCAAAAATGCGCGCGAAGCGCGCGATTTTTTTGTTGGTTTTAAGGCAAAATTGCCTGAAGTTTAAGATAATTTCATGTATTTTTGACACTAAAAGTCAATCTTTGCAATTGTTTTGGGGTAAAAAATGTTGTGGGGCTCGATTAAAAGAGTTCAGCCATAAACCTCTGGGGGCGGGCACAGTGCACATGGTGTCCCACCAATTTCACGGATGGGGAGCCACCGCCCTTGTCTTCATGATGACATCTATAACCATAGATATCGGTGACCGGGAAGAGTTCCATTTTAAGTTTTTTGGCTGGTCTGGAAATGACACTGTTTCATGCATTTATGGACATACCAAATGCGCTCTCTACAAGTTCAAATTTTCTGCCAGTGTCATCACTGCATTTACAAGTGATACATCAAATGTATCCATACAATTCAAACAGCTGGAAGCATTTTAACACCTCCATACTAAGCCCTTTGAAAGAGGGTGGGAGTAAGATCAGGGGTGTGCCAGTGAGCTTGCCGATCGGGTCCACTTTTAAATGAAAATTTGGTCAGCATAGAACTGGTGGCGCTATACTGATCAGGCGTGATTGTAGCAGACGACACGACGCTGGCCACGCGTCTCTCAGACGACCCAATAATTATGTCAACGGGAGTGCACTATTTTGAATTATTTTTAACAGTCATCGCCCGGTTAACGATGACAATTCTTCTAATTATGATGAATTTGTCAAAATGATAAGATTAACATTCGCGATTACGTGTTATTCACCTTATTCATTACGTATTCGGCTATATCTTTCAACATTTAGGTTTCGCGTGGCCACCGTCGTCTGTGTAAATCCACAACGCCCTCAAACCTATGCTGACCAAATATTACGTTAAACCTGGTTAAACACTGTTAAACGCGTTCAACGCCGGTCACCGACACATTCCGATGATTACAATAATTTATGTAATTTATGCAAACGGCCCCGTTTTCGCTACGTGTGTTAGTATACGACTTTCCTATCCCAAAATTAATAGTATCCCTGGTAAGATTGGAACATAAAACTCAGACCGAAGATGCTTTACTGGAGCTATCGCCTAAAAAAGGAGCTTCAAACTATGACTGTAGCTGCATAAAAGACGGTATTTCATTTGTTTCTGCATGTGGAGCGTGTTGTGGACATTGCTCCAATGGAGTAGATAAAAGTAAAACATAAGAACTTGGAAGTGATGGCGAGGCCGAAATGGAATAATCAAGCAATTTGTTTTGCCTAAACTTGTATAGGGCCCCGGCCTATCATGAGCTTAAGGGAGAGCGAGGGTACGTCCTAGGGGCAGGTTCGCCCACCGCATGATTCGCATCACTGCGGCCACGTGTTGAATTTAAAGAACTCGAAAATGTATTCTGCAGTTTGTTGCAAACTTCTAATAGTAAAATGGCAGACCTCAGTATAATGTTTGTCAAATGATCATCTGAAAACCAGTTTTACATCACAAAAGTGGATTTTCTTCCATTTTTTGGAGATATTCGGGGTGGGGCAAGTTCACCATTTTGAGACACCTGTCTTTATCCATAACTAATCCCCTTAGTAAGGCCTTGGGTACTGTAAGTGTGGTCGTTTGAGTAGCCAATTTGGTTTAGCCCGCACATTGAGGGAAAATGCGCAGCGATCAACACGGGACTGATACGGCTTATGTGCTTGTTAACAATTGATTTTTTTCCCGCGTAGTGTATTGAAAATGTGACTTTTGAAAAGTGACTAATTATCTATAAATGGTGCTAATCATGGTTTATCTTTGTTGTTAGGTGTTATGTTTGGTATCAAAATGTGCCAGAACGATTCATCTAAATGTCTATCTAGCGTGGTTGGTTAAATAAAAATCGAGAGTTACTTTAAAGGACCTAAACAGAGTGTATGACTTTATTTTGTTGAGCACTTTACTTATTTAACCACGTATAATGGATATGTTACTTATTTTAAATAATGAATGAGGTGCAGTGAATCGATTATTTACATGCGTGCTGAGGAATAATCCTAACGAACTCAATCAATTAACGCACGCCTACAAAATACCGTTTTACGCGAGAGGCTAGTATTACCCGACCTCAAGATCGTTCAATGCGCGTTGATAAATACATCCATCGCGTAAGTCTGCATCAATCGTTGCACATTTATAAATCGTGTATTGCGCGTCTATTAATTAATTCACTGAGTGTCTAAAAAGGGAATCGTTCATTGTTTGTGGGTCTGATATATTGTTTTATGGCCATTTAGATAAAAAGTGTATATTTTATAAACCGAACCAGATTTTTTATATTTCTCAAATAAGCTCTTTGGAATTTCACTATTGAATATTAAATGGCGCACACTTTAATCCGATCATCACAAAGGCCTGATTTTATCTTTGCTCTGCTGAATTCACGAAATAATGACTTTGTTTCGTCATTAGTTTGCATTTAATTTATGAAATTAACATCTGAGCAAGTTATCATGAAATTACGGTATTACTATATCATGAAATTACGGTATTACTATATCATGAAATTATGTTATTTTGATAAGAAATAGTTTTAATATTTATTTTACTTTGAGTACACTTTTTTACCCACCATGTAGGCCTAAATGTTAACTAAATGTTAATTATTGATGGTGAGCTTTGTTTTGTTTAACCGTTTAGGTAACATTAAAGTCGATTTTCTTAGGATAAATAAAATTGAAAAATTGCCATAACGCAGACGCAGTTACCCGGGTAAACAACTTTATCAGGCAATTTGCCGATGCAAGTAATAAATAACCCGATGGGGTTAACCTATTGAGCTATATACATAGTAAACAGTTAACTTTGGTATATACACTGAGCCAAAAAAGAAACTTATAAGATTTTAACAGATCACTAAATAAAATTCTGTGCATGAAAATGTACAAAATTTGGATACAATATTACTGCAATGTATAAAATGGACTATCTTAAGTCAAGCAAAATCATGTTCAAACATTAGCAAACGATGTAAGTTATGTATTGCAGAGAAGTATTATATTATTTGTCACCCAAGGTTAGCAACCCTAAACAAACGATCAGAGTTGGTTAGCGCATGCCGTCATGCATCCAAATTTAAGCTTAAAAATGTAAGCTAAAATATATCAGCAGCGCGAGCTAGATGCCGCGCGTTTGCGCTTGCGTTTCGCACGCGCGTATATGTATGCGTCAGCGGGCACGGCCCGTACACGCACTTGTTTTGCACAAGATTTTTTTTTTAAAATTTATTTCTACTGAAACCCTGATGAGAGGAGATGGCATCCATCTTTTCGAAACAAATTTGTCGGCAGTTGAAAATCACATAATGAAATAGTTCCATATTATTTGTTTGTTTATATACATATATAAATTAATAATCATATATACATTGTAACTGGCAGTTTCATGCCCACCAACCATACAGGTCGGCGGCAATCATCAGATGATCTGATGATTGCCGCCGACCTCTATGGTTGGTGGGCATGAAACTGCCAGTTACAATGTATATATGATTATTAATTTTTAACTGCTTGTTTTGTCAACATATTACGCTCTTCTTAGGAATTGAGCACTTTTGATACGGGCAGTGCATCATTTGGATAATTATTATTATAAATATATAAGTTTCTATGTTTCATTACAAATAAATCAGTCTGCAATTTGTTTCTGAGGAGTGGGGTCTATCTCAGGCCCTCACGAAACAGTTCTGTAAAACAAAATGTGATTGCTCAAGTCGTTTTTAATTATCTATTTTGCTCCCTTCGGGTTGAGCACTTTTCCAGAAGCTGGTTTCACCCTTTACTTGGATTATATATATATATATATATGTTGACAAAACAAGCAGTTATATATATATCTATCTATATATATATATATATATATATATGGTCACAATTATTAAGTTGGGACCCTATTGCGTCACATGCATACATTTGACAAACATTACATGTGATAATGCTCTAAGCCTAATAACTCAAAAAGTATAAATCCAAAGTGTGCAAAAGTATATATTGTTAGAAAGCTGAGATATCTAGGATTGTGAATATCTAGTGTTTGTTCAAGTATACAGGGTGACTTAGGAAATATATAGGGTGTAACAAAAGAAATGTTACTATAAAATGTAATTTACTGTATGCTTCCTAATTTAAACATAGTGCATTAAAATAAATATTGAATCCCAGATTTGAGAAGCCAAAGGCAAGGCCCTTCCGGTCATCTATTATTTGTAGGGGTTAATTAATTGTCAAACGAAAATACAGGGTGATCAAAATGTGTCAATTTTCACATAAAAAAACTATATATTCTGTGTGGACAGTATGACAAAAAATGTATATAAATGTTGTTTGTTCAAAAGAAACACTTAAATGAAGTTTATGAACATACCTTTCTGGTAGAAAGGTACAATTCATTCAAATTTTATTATACAGGGTGTCCAAAAATGAAGAAAGCAAATTCGGCTGATTACTTACAACCGCATTTCTGTATTATGAATTGATTACGATGTTATGCCTGGCATTAATTGCACTGACATCTTGCTAACATATATAGTTAAAACTGTTGATCTATAGAAATCAGCATTTGATATTGAACAATTTGAAAATGATAGGGTGACGGCGATGGACATGTTAATCCTAAACACTAAAAATTGATATTATTGTGCGGATTTGGTGGATAAAATAAGCACTTCCTAGGTAATTAGTATCAATATAATCAGCAAAGATTATCTAAAATATTAAGGAACATTCAACATTAGGTCCAACTTGATTAAACACTGCAGAGAAATTGCCCCCCCCCCCCCCCCCCCCCCAGTTACCATTTGAAATGGGTAATAATCAGCCGTTGATACATTTTCAGATGGTATTTGTTGTATGTAATTAATTAGTAATATTAATTAATTGGGGATGTTATTAACACTAATTAAGGTTTGGTAATTACAATAATGATACTAATCACACAAAATAATAATTCAATGAACTAATATACACAAGGTTTAATCATTTATTTTGCCCATCCCATTGGAAATACATAGCATGCATCCTCACCCGCATGTATCCTCACCCGCTTCCACGCTGACTAATTGTAATTAACGAGTTATAGTAATTAATCTCAACTTGATTTATACATTTTTTTTATCGATACTATTAAAGTAATAAATTATCTTCCAAATGAGACTAAATATACTCAATTGTGATGTATGGTTTGAAAAATACAAGCAGTTGAATGGCAAATAAGCGAAAAAATGTGACAAATCCACCCCTTTTAGGGTCCCAACTTAAGAAATGTGACCATATGTTTCAATGTCAGGTCGTGTGCGAATTTCGGTAACACGCGTTACGATCCGAGACGCAACAAAAAAGAAGATACTAGGCCTATACTAAGTTTACAATGCTAGAATAATAGCAATATTTTTCAAGCGATACATCCAGTGGCGGTTATTATACTCCATACTATAATTTGAAGAACAACCAAATTCATAGAACAAACACACTAAGCACAATTTTTAATTTTTTTCCTTCAAAATCCTCTAATTTATGAACAATACTAACTTTGCAAATGGTTTTAGCAAACATAATTAATTAGCCATTCTTGAAATCTCAAATACACGATAAGTTCTTGCCAGATTTGGTAACCATTGCAAATCTAGACATCTGGACTATTAATAAATATGATAAACAACTCACCTGACGACTGACTTGGTGGTTGAGATGTATTCAACTTGCATACAAACGGTAATTTTGTAGTGCATATTGCGTCGTTCCATGTTCCCTTGAACTTCGATCGAGCATTCCACAAATGACCGCAAGTGTTTGTCTCTCTTACATCGTACTGCCAAGATTGATAATTCACCGAGGTTGCATCACTCCACTGTCCTCCTGGCTTGTTGTTAGAGAACCCCAACCAAATTGCGTTGTCCTTATGCAGTTTAGTCTTTCGAATTCCACGTCCGCCTGGCGGTGAGACCAAGTCCTTCGCATACTTCATGACAAAGCTGTTTTCATCTTCGCTATGGACGCTAACCAAATGCCCCTGCATTCCTTCGATGGCACTTCCAAGCTGCTGGCATTTTCTCTCGGCTTCTTGCCATGCCTCAGGTTTAGCCAGGTAGCGATAACAATCCCCGTTAAATTGGGTCCAAAATGTGGGACAACAAGTAGGCTTGGAACTTGCCTGATGTGTTGCGATAACAGCAGCAATAATAGCAAGTAAGCCTACTAATTTGATGTAGCTGACAGGAGCCATAGTTGAGTTTAAACTTGTGGCTGTACTGGAGCAGTGAGTTCGTATGAGTTTCAAAGTGATAACCCTTACTTATATATAAATACATGTTGTCACACATTCGAGTCATTTGATTGAGGAATAGATGACGTCGTCGTCTGCAGTCGTTTCAACGAAATAGTGATTACTCCGATTACCGCTAAAACTTAGCCCACGTACATGCGTTCTGTCCATTGACCTAAGACCCCTGTATATATATGTGGGGGATTCGTGCAATAAACAATAAATAATCACTCTAAAAAGTGTGTTTAGAAAGTGATGGCAAAGATGTGTTTAGAAAAGGTATGTTTAGCGTATTGACTGTTGTTTAGAAATTGAACACCAATGTTTAGTGATTTGACACATGACGATTAGCCACGTTTAGCCTCTAAACATGTTTACAAAGTGATGGCAAGAATGTGTTTAGAAAAGTGTTTACTCGCTAAACACAGTTTTTAAGACTGCTCAAAGTCGTAGTCGAGACTGAAATCAATTGAAATTACACTCAGGATCAAATTAATATATTTATTTGATATTAATGACACGTATTTTCAGTGTTCTATTTAACAGCAGATCTGAAGACGTGCTCATAAACACAAATAATGATTGTAAAATCTTAAATGTTTAATCTCTGAAAAGAACTCACTAGAAAAATGTGATAAAAACAATGTGATACTTGTACGTAATAGTGTTTATTGAGATCAAATAAACGGCATTTTGCATTTACAAAGTGTTTATCACTAAATTTTCTGTTTGTATTTATTAACGTTGTCATATATTTATATCGTATGCTTTTATGTAAATAAATTTGCATATGGTAGTCCCACTATAATCAAAATCATCCTAATCCTGCATTTTGAAAAGGTAAATAAATGCCGAAACACGTTCACTGATAAACTATTACCAAAACACCGGTGTTTTTAAAATCTTAAAAATATAAACGTAGTTTTAATTTTAACTGTGTGGTTGTCAAGCTAAGATTGGTCTACTCACACTCGGACATTGATATCCCACTATCTGTTTAATCCAAGAATAGTTCAATGCCACATTGTTACTTGGCCCCGGGGATTTCGACCGCCGGGACCATTCAACTAGTATTATACTGTAAAGTTTATAGGGGGGTGCGTGACCAGAAAAACCCGCGTAATAAAAGGGGATCACACCACGAAATAGAGCTCCATAGGGATATGTACAAAAACACTGATATAAAACTCTGTTAAAGACCACTAATTACGAAGTTGGACCCTGTAGAGTGAAGATTATCACATTTCCCCAACAAAAAGTGAGGAAAAAAAGGTAGGTCAGCCTGCTCAACTTTCCAAAATATGCCCACGGAGTTGACTACCTCTCTGACGAGCTTGGAAACGTTGCCGTAATCGCCAATGTTTCCAGTAAAAAGCACAAATTTGAAAGATCTCTCAATATTTACCTAGATGATATTAACAGTTTCAGGGTGCATGTACATGTAGGTGATGTCCCATTAATCATAATTAATCAAAAATCATAGGCATTTACGCAATTGTATTACCGTCAAGTCTTTTTAAATTGAGGATTTTGTGCTTACTTTACTTAAAGTTACGAGAACAATAGCACGACTGGGCTCTATACCCCCCACCCCGATTGCCTTCACATCATAAATATGATACGCGCGTAGCGCGCGAATATTTCAAAACATATTTACACGGATCTTGTCATCATCAAGGTATATTTTGTTTTCAAACGGGGCTATAATGATATTCATGGTCAAATTCGCGAATATTTGCCATTGTTATTGTTTGTTTGTTTGTTTGTTTACACGGTCGGTCCGTACAGACACACGCTTGGGTCCTGAAGGGACCAGACTCAAGCAAATTGCTCGGACCAGGCTTAAAAAGTTATAGGCTACTAATTTGCCGTTTATGCCGGTCAAGGGCAAATTTTCAATAAGACGGGAATTAAGTGATTCCGTAAAAAAAATCCCCTATGGGCGCATTCTTCCAGAGACTATATAACTATGGGACAAGTATCTCGAAGGCAAAGTCCCCCGTTTACTATGCTTAAATTGACGGAGGACGGTTTTAGAGGGGCGCACTATCACGGTCGTATCAAACCAGACGACCTAAGACGTGGTGGATTTTATCGGCTCAAAACATGATTTGTGGCACAGAAATAGTACGTCAATGGTAAAAAAAAAGCTGATTGTTATTTAGAGTAAAACTTATTGCTTTGATGATAGCAGAATTTAGTTCTTATATGACAGGGAAACATTCAGAATTGGTTATTTGAAATAAATTTTTACGTGGAACAAAATACGAATTTTTAATTCTGGATGGCTTCGTCTGACAGTGACAGAGGAGGGCGTGGCGTTATTTGCATTTCATGAATATTGTAATCAAATCAGTTGGGAAGGACGCTGGATCGCGACGATCACAACGTGTGAGGTCATGAATAGTCAGGAATGAATATTCATTCACAACGAATGATTGACAGTTTACGTTTAACTTCCGGAGGACGGTCTGATAGAGTGCGCTGTACTAAACCAAATCTCAACAAAGGGCAGATAGGGTGTTACCAACCCCTGATTCTACCCAAAGTCAAAGTGTGGGGGAGTCCCTTTTACATTCACTGTTTTCCCTTTCTTATCAACTATCTAACACATGAACACATAATTAATTTACTTCCTCTCTCACCTTCCTACCGTCCATTTTTCTTTCCCTTTCATTCCCTTTTCATCCTCCTCTTCTCCTTTTCTTTTCCTTTCTCTTTTCCTTTCTTTTCCTTCCCTATTTTCGCTTCCTCTTCTTCCTTTCATTCACTGTCTTCTCTCTTTCATTCACTTTTTTCCCTTTCTTTTATTCCTTTCTTTCCATTTCCTTTCCCTTTTCCCCCTTCCTTCCCTGTTCTCCCCCTCTTCTTCGCCTTTTTTAGCCCACTGAGCTGGTCTTCCCGGTAACAGCCGTGAGCCCCCCTGACCCCCACCCCCTCCCCTCCCCGAGAGATACGCCACTGCCTGGATGCACAGGGCTACCTACATAGGATCACAATAGGATCATCGTATTGTAAGGAATTATCTTTTATTTTATTTATTTTGAAACTAATTATTTTGTGGTCCCAATCAATTTTACAATTTCACTACCCTTATATCGAGGACTCTGCATTAAATTATTTTCCAAAAAATGATTAATTTGATACCCAAGTCATAATGCAATCATGTTCTATGTTTGTATATTATCATAGCTGATATGAAATAAGTCAGAAAGTAGCAAATAAAGTTGATTGAAAGTCATTTTAAAGGCGAAAATCCTAAATAAAAATGAAATAATTAAATATTTTGAAATTCTCAATTTCGGACGCGGGCGGCAACAGGAAACTCATAATCAATAGTGAAGGGCCTTATCCCAGGATATCCCAGTTACTTTTTCATTCTCGCCCACTATTTCCGCGGAACCAGCCTCTATTCCTCGAAACGAGATCGTTGCACTTGATTTGCACCCTGTAACGCAAATCATTATCCCAATAATCAATAGTGAAGGGCCTTATCCAAGGATATCCCAGTTACTTTTTCATTCTCGCCCACTATTTCCGCGGAACCAGCCTCTATATCCCAAACGAGATCGTTGCACTTGATTTGCACCCTGTAACGCAAATCATTATCCCAATAATCAATAGTGAAGGGCCTTATCCAAGGATATCCCAGTTACTTTTTCATTCTCGCCCACTATTTCCGCGGAACCAGCCTCTATTCCTCCAAACGAGATCGTTGCACTTGATTTGCACCCTGTAAATGTAACGCAAATCATTATCCCAATATATTGAAATTCGACCTATTGCTATACCCATTCGTTATTTCCCCATGGATTGCAATTCTACGTATACATACGCTCAACACTTTGCTCAACACTCATAGCTACACCAGTGGGTAGCTATAAACAAAAAAACCCATGTATTTTCTTTATAAATGGGCCAGTTCCAATATTCAGTGCTCGTGAACTGTGTATGGCCTAGCTATTATGACAAGGTCACTGGCATCAAAAGTCATTGTCGGATAATACAGGGCGTCCCAGAAAACATGTAGCCCTACTCGCAGGCCTGCTAGTGCTATTTTAATTATACTAGTTGGTTGTGGTTGGGGGTGTCGGATTGACAGTGGTTTTACAACACAGCATTAGCTAGGCCCACTCTCGAATGCTGTTCCATGGGGGAAGGGGGGAGGGGCGATACCCCCACCAGTCCTTGCTCAAATATTATGACATAACAAAACCTGTTGAAATGTGTATAGAGATGCCTCCCAGGCAGGCATAGGAGCGGTGTTGGTACAAAATAACAGCCAGCCCTGTAGCATTTGCCTCAAAAGCAGTTACGCCAGCGTAGACAAGATACACTCAAATAGAGAAAGAGTTAGCAGCAGTAGTATTTGGTTGTGAGAAATTTAGAGACTATATTTATGGACGTCACTAAGCAGATGTCAAAATTATCACAGATCACAAGCCATTGGAAATGATTTTGAGAAAACCACTATACACTGCATCGCTACGACTAGGCCTATAGAAAATGTTACTTAGCCTACAACAATATGATTTTGAAATTGAATACACTCAAGGCAAAAACCTACATAATTATGCGTAAACCCTCAGTGTTGCATGTAGCTGATGCTTTATCTAGAAACTTCCTACCTGACACGGAAGATAGTAGTGACGATATACCAGTGTGTATGAATGAGCAATTACCAAGTTCAGACAACAAAATTGTAGAATTGAATAAGGAAACCAAAGTAGACTCAATCTTATCAACATTTCAGGGTATCATTGAAAACGGGTGGCCAACTTTTAGAAAAGAAGTACATGCAAGTTGTGAACACTTTTGGGATTATAGAGATGAACTTACTCTAGGAAATGGTCTGATATTCGGAAAAAATGAGTAGTTATCCCCAAAAGTCTTCAAAACGAAATGTTGACAAAAGTTCATGACCATAGTCATCAAGGTGTAGAAAAACCCCCAAAATCTAGCAAGAGATATGATGTTCGGGCCCTTGATGAATTCACAAATAGAGGATCGTGTAGGGAAAAGTGCAACATGCAATACATGTCGTTCTAACAAGCCACGTCAGCCAATGACAGGTCATACAAAACCGACTGGAAGATGGGAGAAAGTTTGAACCGATGCATTTGAAATAGACAAAAAACAGTACTTGATTCTTGTAGATTACTATTAGTATTAGGCTACTTTGAAATCAATGCATTACGAGTATTTCAACTGTGATTAAAATGTGCAATTCCAAATATACTAATTAGTGACAATGGCCCTCAATACTCTTCTTCAGAGTTTGCTCAATTCAGCAAAGAGTACAACTTTCAACGTCAGAAAAGTTCTCCTCTGTATCCAAGATCGAATACAAAAGCTGAAAAGACCGTTACAGATACCAAAGTCAAAGTTTGAACCGATGCATTTGAAATAGACAAAAAACAATACTTGATTCTTGTAGATTACTATTCAGGCTACTTTGAAATCAATGCTTTACGAGTATTTCAACTGTGATTAGAATGTGCAGAGCAATTTGCCCAACATGGAATTCCAAATATACTAATTAGTGACAATGGCCCTCAATACTCTTCTTCAGAGTTTGCTCAATTCAGGCAAAGAGTACAACTTTCAACGTCAGAAAAGTCCTCCTCTGTATCCAAGATCGAATAGAAAAGCTGAAAAGACAGTACAGATACCAAAGTCAAAGTTTGAACCGATTTATTTGAAATAGACAAAAAACTGTACTTGATTCTTGTAGAATTACTATTCAGGCTACTTTGAAATCAATGCTTTACGAGTATTTCAACTGTGATTAAAATGTGCAAAGAGCAATTTGCCCAACATAGAATTCCAAATATACTAATTAGTGACAATGGCCCTCAATACTCTTCTTCAGAGTTTGCTCAATTCAGGCAAAGAGTACAACTTTCATCGTCAGAAAAGTTCTCCTCTGTATCCAAGATCGAATAGAAAAGCTGAAAAAACAGTACAGATACCAAAGTCACTATTAAAAAGGCTAAAAAAGATGGACAAGATCCATATTTAGCAATAGTGAACTATAGGACATATGTTTTTCATCATGTTTACATCATTACATAACTTTTCAGCCTGATTTCATGTATAGCACATTTTCATATGATTTTCAGCATGTTTGCATATGCTTTGCGGTTTGTTTACATTGCTTACTTGTTTGCTTAAGGCGTCCCGAAGCATGCAGTTTTTCATGTCCTGCCTAGTTAGTCCTGTATCCTCTGATAAAAGCTTGATGTAATTCTTTCGTGGTGGTCCTCTAGCCTTGTGTCCATGCTTGGGTTGCCACAGGAGAACTTTGGAGACTGCTTCCTCTTCCCTTCTGGCACAGTGGCAGGCAAATTTTAATCTCCTCCGTCTTAGCCTCTCTGATATTGGTAGCATGTTCCCATATAGATCTTTGTTGGTGGTGTGAGATTGCCATGATACATTAAGTGCTTTTCTTAAGAGGCGAGTGTAGCAACCATCCAGCGCTTTTCTCATTTTAGCTGTTAGTGTCCAAGTCTCGGCTCCATAGGTCAAAACAGATTCAACAGTGGTGGTAAACAGCTTTATTTTCAGGTTTCTTGGGAGTTTACTGTTCCATATTTTTGTCATGCTGTTACAGGCTTTCCAAGCTTGAGCCTTTCTTATGTTGAAATCTTGCTCACTACTAGCAATCCAGGCACCATGGTATTTGAAGTCTTGGACAATTTCAAGATCATTACCATCCAGTGTTTTAATTGGTGTTGGAGCTTCTTTGTACAGCATTGCCTTTGTTTTTTTGTTTACATTCATGTTCACATAATTTTCACATTTCTTAGTTTCATCATGTTTACATTTCATATCAATTGCATGTATAACACCTTTTCATATGTTTTTCATGTTTACATTGCATATCATTACATAACACATATGCTTTTCGGCATGTTTACATTCATGTTCAGCAATTTCACTGGGTAAAATTCTCAAGAGTGAAAAACTAAATTGATGGCCAAAATGTGTGCTTGTTTAGTGTTTCAGGCTGTTAAACAATGGAATTTCCAACATTTTTCACTCTTGAGAACAATTTTGAAGGGTGAAAATCAAAAGTGAAGGGTATTTCACCCTTTGTATAGGGTGAGTGAAAACACTGATGTTCACATAATTTTTTACATTTCATGTTTACATTTCATATCAATTACATGTATAACATATGCTTTTTTCATGTTTACGTTTATAACATATTTTCATATGCTTTTCAGCATGTTTATTTCAACATTACACGGTATATCATGTTTACATTTGATATCATAATACAGAGCATCATGTTTAGATTGTTGTATATCTTCTTTCACTTTTTAAATCAATTCTTCCAGAGTTTTCTAATTTTAAGTTCTAAATATAAGACACTTAGTAAATCAGGATGTTTTCCATATCTGTATTTACTAATAGTTGATTTGGCAACACTAATACACGTATTAATGATATTAATTTTCTTATTATTACCAGCATGGTAGCTAAACAATACATCTTTTTGCAATATCTTTATGTCTAGATTATACTGTTGCAAAAGTATTCTTTCAGTCTCTTTTCATATTATTTTGATTTTCTTACAGCTATAAAAGAAATGTTCAGTGTAATCTATTTCGTTACAAGTTTCACAGATATCATTTTCTTGCTTCTTTATTTTCTTAAGAAATACTTTTGTTGGATAAATGTTGCTAATGTTCAGTGTTTTTAGTCGTGGCTCTTTGATGTCTTGAACAAGTGTTTTCCAAATAATAGACCAATCGAAATTTATATTATCGAGCTTAGTTTCAATGATATCTGTGATTGCATTGCTATTCTGTACAGTTTTGTTGTACATTTAGATATCTCGAACATAATTAATAATTATATGATGATGGTATACAGGATGCATATTAGACTACTAGAAACTCATATCCAGCACGTTTGCTTTTTCATGGACCTCATCTAGTAATATATTTAGCTAACTACCAGTATCTAACTTTCTAAACAGATAGATTTCATGGTGATAATTAGGGGAAGTTGAAAAACCTACCTTAGTAGTAGAAATATCCAAAAGGATCACCAAAAAGTTACAATCGACACCAATTATACATAAGTAGCTGTATGAATGTATCAATGGCATTATTAATTTATTATACTATCATATATTCTTTACTTTCTTAATTGCTTGGGTCATTACCGTATCACTTGCGGTCATTAAACGATCACCTGTGTGATGAAATGATCACACAGGTCATTACACGATCACTTTGAGTCATTAAATGGTCACTTGGGGTCATTAAATGATCCCTAGCAAATGACCGCTCATGTATTTAAATGATTGATTGGGGTCAGTCACCATGCTACAATTAGGATTATTAAATCATCACTTGGGGTAATGAGACGATCCTTCAAGGTTGCTTAGGGTCATTAAACAATCACTTTTTGTCAATGGTCATTTTGGATTATTACATTATCACATGGATCTAGTCAATAAATAACAGTCACTGGGGGTCACTAAATAATCCCCTCCGATTATTAGATGATGGCTTGGGTCATTAAATGATGAGCTAGGGGTCATTAGGATATAACTAGAGGTCATGTTATGATCACTAAGGGTCATTACACAATCACTTTGATTCATTACATGGTCATTTCGGGTCATCGAATAATCACTGGGAAAAATTAAGCGACCGATCGGGTCATTAAATGATTGCTCGGGATCATTACGCTATCACTTGGGGTCATTAAATGATCCCCATGGGTAGTAAAATGATCGCTCCGGGTCAATAGATGATAACACATGGTCAATAAACGATCACTGAGGGTCAATAAATGATTTCTCGGGGTCATTAAATTGAACTCTTAAACGGTTATTTACTATGACCCAAAGTGATAGCGTAATGACCCAAATCAATCATTTAATGACCGGATCGGTCGCTTGAATAATCCCAAGGGATCTTTCGATGACCCAAAATGACCATTTAATGACTCAAAGTGATTGTTTAATGACCCCGAGCAATTATTTATTGAACCTGATTGATCATTTATTGACCCTGTGTGATCATTTAATGACCCTGATTGATCATTTTATTACCCAGGTGATCATTTAAGGACCCCAAGTGATAGCGTACAGGCGTAGGTAACATGGTAGATAAAACCCCGATTCTCTTGACCTTAATAGTTTGTCGCAACTGGTCTAGTTGGCGCTATAACATGGTCGAAGCCAACCACTGCTTGCCTTATGCGGCATGTCGCAACTGTTAAAGGGGGCGCTGTGTACATGAACCAATTTGATTACAGGCACAGATCTGGAGTTTCTTATCCCATAATTATTAATATCCCTGTAGCGTAATGATTTCGAGCAATGATGACCCGATCGGTCACATAATAACCCCAGGTGATTCTTCGATGACCCGAACTGACCGTATAATGACTAAAGTGATCGTTTAATTACCCTGGGTGGTCATTAAATGACCTCAAGAGATATCTTAATGACCCAGCACATCATTTAATGACCTCAATGGGAACCTTACTAATACTATGTTGAGCACTTTATTTAGCCTGGATGACAAACTGTAACAAAGAATGCAGTTGTCGCGGGAGCGCGAGCGCTGCTAGATTTACCGTCACACGCGTGCGATATCCAAGTGTGCAGAATTGATCAGATCTGACACCACCAAATTTTGGGCGTGGGAAGGGTTTAATTTGGAAACCTTTTATATATTATTAATCAGCCACGCGGGTTCGTTTGCAGGGCAGAACCATGCGTTTTCGGCTCAGTAACGCGAACGAATGACACTGGACGAATATTTAAGTTCACAGTTTATTTTCACTCTCCTTCTTACAGCATATATATATCACAACGTGGGTTTTATTTTTACAACATCCAAACACAATTACACTAGCAAAACTTTAATAAGATTGGGTCAATGGTCAAAGTCTTTACAACGGGCCGTCCTACTACTTCTACCACAACCTGGTCTAACCTGACCTGACCTGACCTGACCTTGTAACACAAGGTAAACACCTATGGCTATGGGTATTCACTACAAGATGATCGTCTGATTCCACTCTGCTACCAATGTTCTGTTCTACAAGGATGCCTACCAATTCGTCCGATTTTCGCAAGATTTGGAAGTTTTCTTTTCAGCTCTTCCGTTTTCCCAACACAGCGTATACAACATCACCAATCCAATATGGCGAGGAGCATAAACCGACGCTAATTTTAGCGCTCCTGATTGGCTCAGCGCTGTCAGGTGACGGGCGCGCTGTGATACGGTCAGTGATACGGTCAACAATGAGTAAACCGGCCCAATCACTACGCGCATTACCAAAAATAGGTCTTAAGGGGATTCCAACCGTTTGCGATAATTAAATAATCAAAATACAGCCAAAACCTATAATAAAAGCGATTCCCGCTACACAGTGATAAAATATTTTTGAACACATTTATAGACTTTGGCTGGTCTACTGCCATGCTCATTTCATAGCATATCAAAACGTTTTGAGCTCATAGGGACTTTATGTATACCGACTTTGACCTGCTTTGAGACTGTTTTTATCTGAACACTATACACCCGACTACCCAACAATGGTATAAGGACACATTTCCAACTGTACATGCATACATGCATAACAATGCTAACGAGATCAACAGTGCGTAAACATCGAGTTTTATTTTCATATGAAAAAACATTGAGAAAGCAGCTGCGCTCATTATTCTGAAAATATAATCGCACAGATAAAAAAAAAAAAATCCTGTTCTACGGGCCTAACCAAAACAAATCTGGGAAATTGGTTTAATATGCAAATGAATATTACCCAATAATGTTTTGGGGGCTTGTCAATAGATTTTTTTTTCAAGATGAAAAAAAAAACCCAAAAAGCCCGACTGACCGATATCTTTTTTCGGCGCCTAATCTTCAGTTGTAAAATGAAATCATATTACAAGAATAAAAGTGATGTGAAACATGAGGAAAATATTTGGCAATTGAGGGAAGACCTTAAACGAAATTTAATTGAAAACTGAAACCAAATATTTATTTTAAAGGACCCGACGTGTGACAGAGATGTTGAAAATCGTGATTTTACCCAAATAAACCTATGTGAAACCCATCTGGCTTGATGTAGCCATGTTTGGATACATCAGGTGACGTGACTATATATTGTGTAATATCAAATTTGTACTCTTCTAATATTAGAATCATACATGCTACTGACACCTTAGGCCTATTCCTACTTACATGACTTGCTTTGTTTTCCTTCTGCGTGTCTATCACTATACCAATATTGCCATAAATTGTTAGGTAATCCTACTTTTTAATTCGTATACCAAACACGTCTAAGACCAACACCCTTCCATTTCTTAATCACTGCTCATCTGCTACAAAAACACCAGCCATATGATAATTATATCCCTTCCAGGCTACTGTTATTCATTTGATCGCCCTTTCCTTTTTAAAGCAATTTTTATTTCGTATACCAAACACCTCATCATAGTCAAACACCCTTCCATTTCTTAATCACTGCTCATCTGCTATAAAAATAACCAACCATACGCCTTGCAGGCTACTGTTATTATTCATTTGGTCGCCCTTTTTCTTTTTAAAGGATTTTTTTATTATTGAAACTGCTGGCTTGTCTGAAACCAAGGTTTGGACCCAAAGGTTAATCGGAAAGACAGGACGCGAATTTATTAACCGTAACATACATTTAGCCAAACACTGTATACATGTATTGCTGTACAATGTATACACATGACTGTGCACGTGTATACTATACGCTTTAATCCGTGATGGTATAAAATGTTTGTTACGGTAAATAACATCGCGGACAGGACAGGACAGGACAGGACAGGACATGTGCATATAGAGAAGGATGTGCCGCAAGTGCGATGGTAGGGGTAACAGCAAAAGAAATGCAGGCCGTGCTGTGGTATTGGCTTCGTTTTGCATTTTTTTTGCTCAGCATAGGATCACTGCAAACATATGGCATATACATAGCGCCATTGCTAGAGGAATTCGATTATGGCTTGGCGGTGCTTGGCTGGATTTCGAGCACGGGATTTGCCATCATGAATCTCACGGGTATGAAACGCATGATAACATTGAGGAAATATAACATGATACTTTTGTCAATAAAACCTGTTGAAGTAAATAGGAAGGGGTGCCTTATATTATTAAGGCACTGAAAATATTCATTACATATTCAGTCGAGAATCGACTGTACTGTTTTTTTTCTTTCTGGCAACAGAGTCATAGCTCCGTAACTCTTTGACCGATGTTGACCATATTAAGGGCGCACATCACTACCCCCCACCCCCGTTTTGTGTAATGGTAGAAAGTTCCGGCAAAAACAAAAAATCATTTTGTGATGACTGGGGATTTTTGGGAATCCGTTGGGCGTAAGGGTAGCCTTTTATTTAAATTAAAATGAAAGATAATCTCTTGCACTTTGCTCAGGATATTGCAAAATATTGATTTTCGATTGTAACGAAATTGTATTACGTGGATAAACACACGTGCTCGGAGGAGGTCAGAAGCGAGCGTCCGAGCTGAAAATAGGGGTGGCGCTGTATAAATGATCATATCGTAAAATCTAATGACGATTTAATGAAATTTTAATATTTGTTTGATAGAATAAAGCATTCGAGACATTCCAAAAAGATGTACTAAGGACACAAAATCGCGACTCTTTTAGCCCTATTTTACATGTAATCCAATGGGCGGTTTATTTAGTGCTGTGCCCCTTAAGGTCCCACACCACCAAATCAGTTCAAACCTAAAATGGGTCAAAAAACGTGTTTTTTATAATTTTTTCCAAAATGGTCAATTTCATTATCATGGTTGGATTAATTGAACCCTTTCGTGCAAAAAACTGTATCGTTTATAAAGATTAAATGAATATTGAAGAAGTTACGGCAGTTTTACGGAGGCTGTACCTGAGAGTCCACAGCCCCCTTAAGTCAAAAGTACCCTTTGGTGAACCACTACCTCAGGTCATAAAGCATAAGGCGTCAAGGGTCACACAGAGGTCAATAAAGTTAATAGGAGAATACAGAGTGTCTTTTGATAAGCTGAGAAAAAAGAGTAAATCATGACATTAGGGTGAAAGGTCAATAAAGGGTCACTAGAGGACAAGTTGTCCATTTCAACTTCACTACTCCTCCAAGAGGTAAATGATTGATGATTCTCAGAATTAGTCAAAAGGTTCCCTGGTTCCATGTAGATTTAGGGTTTTCAGTGATTAAAAGGGACATGTCGTATTGGATCACTAGGGGTCATTGGACTATACAGGTGTAACATTTAAGGCATACTCCGATTTTGACGGATATATTGCATCTTGTGGGCATTGATAAGCCAAGAATAAAAGTTATCCATTACATTGGGGTCGAAGATCACAAAAGGGTCAGTAGGGGTCAAAATGAAAATGTTAAATTCTTTCACTCAAAATGCAAAAGATTACTTGGATCCAGGTACATAAGGGTCTTCAGCGATTAAAAGTGACATGTCATATGGGGTCACTAGGGTTAAGTGTAAAATGTAAGACATAATTTTGGCCAGATTTATTGCATCTTATGCGCATTGATGAGCCTAGAGTTTGTCATTTCATTGCGGGAGAATCCGGAGGGAGGGCGAGACAAGCCTTCTGACAGGGGGGAGCAAACCCCTGTCCCCAGGCGCTAGTTACGCCCCTGTATTACATCCACACCAATGTTTGGGTAGTCCTTTGACTAGTGAACCAGTCATGGGTCCAGGCCAGAGGCCCGAGCGGCCCACAGTTACAGGATGTGCGGATGCCGGTCCCAAACCTTTTTTTGGTACGGTGTGGTACGGATTCCAAAATTATAGGTATTATATATTGGGTCCTGAGAAAGAGAGAGTGAGTCAAACACACAATAGGTCATAGGTTCTGCAGGCCACGCGTTCGGGCAGAGGTAACTAATCCTGCTAATGCTACATGCCCGGCTACATGCCGCTGGGTCCACAGGTATGCCTACATAGTACATAGGCCTACGGATCCCAGGCTATGAGCACGAGAAGAAGAACGAGTCACACCCCCGGGGTCACACCGGGCCCATACTAATTGTACAGTTACGAATTCCACATGGATACCTGTAATAATAGGTCCTGCCGATGTGAATAAGCGAGTCAGGAGGAGGCATATACACGGGTGCAGGTATGAATTACGGGTACGGGTTGCAGGATGAATAGCCTTACGGATACGGTTAGGGGTTGTCTTCAGCACCGCACATCAACCATATTGTCCACCCACGGATGGTAATGTTTTTGTTAGACTAGGCGAGTCAACTTATCTTGAGCAGAGGGATATATTCCTACGGGTACCACCAAGCCATGAAGTATACGGGTAAATTGTCACTCGGCAATATTCAAAGTACTTTCAAAGATGATTCAAATTGTCATATTTTTCTCTATCTTAATTTGTCTATAGATATTAACCCATTTTGTAGGTATTGATATCCCTGGCCACTATCATGATCATTATCACTTTCATGACTTTAATATCCTATTAACACTTTCCACGAGGCAGGCGTCTGCAGACGACATTCCAAAATTGCATGAAATTTTTCAATGTCAAATGTATTGAAATTACCATATTTGGAATCACCATGAGAAATGCATTGAAATAAGCACAATACAAGCTTATGGAGTGTTCATAAATACTTTGGTGGGGGGGCTGGATAATCATAGGGGGCCCAAAAAGTTTTGATACGCTGCAAAGGGGGGGGGGGGGGTCAAAAAAGTTTTTGAAAACCCCAACAGAGGGGGGTCAAAAAAGTTTAAAACACTCATTAGTTTCCAAAATTTTCTGGGGGGCTCCGCCCCCAAACCCCTGCTTTACATGTATGCACATTGTTTACGGAACGTTCATAAATCAACGTAAAAATAGCTAATTTGTTGGCGCGCTACGCGCGCAGATGTCTACAGCCCTATTTTCATGTACTAGCCCAGCTAAAAAGAATGAAGGGCAATTTCATGTCAATAGCAAAAGCATATTTAAAGCCAGGATATATATCTTGTCTTTTTTATTAATGTCTTTTTATTATATAATTGGAGGGAGCATCCTAATTGGTTTCAAAAACAGAGATCCGTGCATAAATATGTGAAGCTATTCAGGGGATTAAAGACCATGGCACTAAACCAATGATACCTGCAATTAAAGTGGTAGTTCTGATTCACTCTAGATTCTACAACTTGCCCTCCTAGATGTGATGCGTCCATCAAAAATAGAATATGATACATGGTCAAAAAATAACCCCATAAAAGATATCATATCTGTGTTCTCTGAACTTGATAACAATGAACGGGACAAGAAAGTTTCAGGTGCAGGCAGTAATACAGGGGGGGGGGGGGGGGGTCAAAAAGTTTGTAGCATGGCAAAAGGGGGTGGGGGGGGGGTCAAAAAAGTTTGTGGCATGGCGAGAGGGGGGGGGGGGGGGTCAATAAGTGTTGATATACCAAAAATGAAATTATCCAGCCCCCCCCCCCCCCACCAAAGTATTTATGAACGGTCCCTTAGTATTGGTTCAGTAATTCTTGAGTTAGGGGAATATGGGGCAACTGGACCGTGGGGCAAGTGGTCCGAAATGAAGGATTTTGTAATTGTATGGGCATACTGCTTTCTTTTGAACAGTACGACTTTTGTTGATACTTGACATATATCCTTACCTTCTACAATCCAAAACATTTGGAACTTTAGGGTATTTACACATGTGATTTTCTCCAGATCTTTGAAGCCAACTCCTTGAGTGACTGATTGAAAATTCACAGATAGTATGGGCGATATATGAAGATGGGTTTAGATCATGTTTAATGTACTTTATATGATTGACAGTTATGCAACAGTAAATATATACATGCAGTACAGTCGTCTTAAGATGCTAGGTGCATATTGCATTTGATGGGTGCTATATTGTAGTGTGCTTAAGGACTTTCCGAAATATGATTAAAACCATAGGTTGTGGTTGAAATGACCGTAAAATGGCGCATATTGCTAACTTGGGACATTGGTGGTTTGGATTTCCGATCAATATTATCATTTAAAGAATACTTCAACTTAAATCATATCACGGGTATTCATTTGGTAGAGTTATTAGTTTATGAATTTGCAAATAACAAAGTACACCATTTCTTAGTTTATCTAAAGACACTCGTCTACTTGAGGACCCGAACGCCGTAATATTTGCGAATTCAAAGATACTCGCTTGCTACAGAAATCTGTGTAATGGCTAAAAACAAAAATGCAGTTTTGCCTTTTTTTCTGAAATGTATTGGACTTATTGATTATTATGACAAATGGTGGTATGTTTTAAAACATTTTGGCGTAAAATTTATTACGTCACAGGCGTGTTTGAATAATGTTTCATCTCGACAAAGTGCTACGTCATTTGTTGGGGCAAGTGGTCCAAGGGGGTATGGGGCAACTGGTCCGCCTGCAAAAACTTAATCAAAATTGTGAAATTCATTTTGATCATTAGTTGTTAGTGTCAACAAAACATGACTCGGTATTGAAATGTGAATAGAATATGAAATAATTCACATTCTTTCTAATTCTTAGGGTCACAGGTCACTAATAGGTATATCAAATAAGGTGGGGCCGTTTCAAAAAATCCTTAAAATCGTGATACGTGTCTCTATTTGAAATAGAAGTTGTCAAAAAAACATAACATTTTTGGTATCATATTAAAGACAATTTATCCAGCTACCGAATAAAAAAGGATTAAAGCCACATGTTTAGCAACAGTGAAGTTATCAATCTAAACGTCGAGTGAGTCAAGGGTGGAGCCGGTGGATGAGGCGCCCATAGGTTTCTACACAAAATAGCGGAAAACTAGAACTTTTGAAATTGATGCCATTTTAAAAGTATACATAGGAAAGTTTTCAAACTTCTCATATGTGTTAATAACATGTGCCTGCTACTATGAATAATAATATTGAATTGTTATCTAGACATTCTCTACTAGAATATGGTGTTCAATTCAGGGAGTGTTTTAATGTAAAAAATACACAGTTTTATTCATTTTATTGATTAAACAATGGCCAAATCGCAGTCTCTCTATTTCATTTGTGTGACTCTTCGGTCCTTTTCTACCCTGGGTAGTAAAACATTTAACTAAAAAAACCAGAAGTGTTTCTTCACAGAATTGTTCATAGATTTATGAAAAATTTGCTATTTAGACCTATTTTGGACCACCCTGTATTCAAAATAAAAGGAACTTTAATGATATTCATGTAGTTCATTTTGATAACCATTTTCCTTTAAATTAAATAGTCCATGCTAACTAAATTTCATAGAATATTATATACAAACCTTCATTTTATGCATTATTTCATCATACTTTTAGACACCCTGTACTTTTCCTGTGTACATTTTGGGCAGGTGATTCTTAGCAAATTTGGTAGCACCTTCTGCGGATGTTCTGATTTTGGTGACTATCTTCAGCTAAACCCTAATTGTACAAACTATCAAAATATTTTGTGAGGAGCAAAAACGATCAAATTTTTTATGTTTCACCCTGTAAAAATGTTACACACCCTGTATAATTTGATTCTTTTTTGCAAAAATGAAAAACCTTGAATCATAAGCTTTCCAACAAGATATAGTTTGTGGGTCATTAAGTATGTAACACTTAAGTTTTGTCCCGTTTAATCAGAATTGGTGCATTTCTCAACATTATTAGAAGTGAAACATTTTTTTGGACCAGTTTGTGACTTCTGACCTTAGACATTTTGGGGCATTTCGGGTATAATACCACTTTTTCTGATATTGAAGGATTACAATATGACATGAAATTGCTTTAGAATGGTTTAAAACCTCGATATTAGGAATTACATCTTTATTATATTTTGAATGGTGTCTGTAAAGGTATTTGCTGTGACGAAATATCATGATTTATGTATTTTATCCACTGCTTTTTGTGTATATTAACCGTTGGGTCATCATTGTCATATTGACTAACTTCCCCTGTAACATGAAAAGCTGGCTAAATATCAAGATGGTTTATTATAAGTACTAAATGATGATTATATGAAGTGAATAAAATCATTAAAGAAAGGGGTATATATAGACAAATGTATGGGGCGTCTGAATATCACAACCATGTAACCATTTAACTAGGTTTATACCGTTTTATCTAATAAACGTGCAGTCGAAAATTGCGCTTGCTTTGTACACCATTAGTATTTCTGCTTTTTACACGTTAACCACGAAAACTGTATAAAACATCGGTTTCATGAGACCTGTATCCTTTTTACACGTTAAATAATATGGAAATGAGTTTGTAAAGAAAATATTGCCAAGTTACCGTGTTGTCAATCAATGATTTCTGTGTATTCTAACCGTTGGAACATATAGGACCAGTTGCCCCAATGATGGGGTAACTGGTCCGTGCCAAGTAAAGTTTTTAGTTAGTGGTAATTGGCCTTTGGTTTGGATATTTTTTAACATTGATGATATGTTATATGTAAACAGTTACATGGGTGATATTTTCATAGCAATTCCATAAATATTTACACGAGCTTTAAGCTTTTATATCATGGAATATGCTAAACCGGACCAGTTGCCCCATCCTCCCTTTTTCTTGAAAGTTGGAAAGGTTTCTGAACAATTCTGTTTTGTATAATAAAATCAATAGCCTCGTGAAAAGTGCAGCCAATCTTAACAGCCACTGTAGTTTACTGTAATCTTGTGGATAGGCTAAAAAAGGTAAGGGTTTACTAATGGACGCAACACTAAAACCCAAACACACAATGATATATTTGGAAAATTCTTTTAATATTTGTTGTATATGGTAAGACGAATAGCCGCGTGGAAAGTGTTAAACCTGCACGAATCATCAGATAAAACATTATGAGGTCACCCCTTTTCTACTCGACTATTTTGTAATTATAGGACCCGTTGCAAATCTTGTATTAAGGAGACTCGGATGTCGATTGACCGTGATGCTAGGGGGCCTTATTCTCTCGGTTGGCATGATGCTGTCGTCTGTGGCAAATTCGACTGCCGGGTTATTTGTCTTCCTCGGCGTTCTTACAGGTAAAGTAGCTGAGTAACTTACTAACAATAGCATGTTCAAATCGAGGGTTGAGCGCCAGAATGCCGAAACTCAAGAAATGCTATTTTGACTCATACACTGTAGCACCAAAGTTATAACTCTAATTTTAGTCAAATTAGGGAAGACATCAAAACTCGACCGCCCGTTGACTGCCGGTTACGGTCGGTTCCGCCCGGTTCTTTCAGGTCAAATGTTTAACTGGTATATGAATATTCACGCATGCAACACTGAACAACCGCCGGTTGACTTAATGCTGTAACCGGACCAATTTACACTATCAATCTGTTACTTTGTGGTCATAATAGCTCTCTCTATATCGTTCTATAAAAAAAACCATTCATAGATTTTCGGTATTGATTTAAAAAAGTTAATTGAGCTATAAACAGATTGAAAAGGCCAACCCCAGCGAAAATCAATAGCTGTATTGTACTGGTTGTCAACTGAGCCCATTACTTCAAGATGTTATTGCTCACGCGTGTGACGAGGCACTATCAACCGGTCGTGTTCACCAGAGTGTAACTATTTGACCTCATTATGTGTGTATATTATAACAGACGACACGTTTTGTGAGAACCGGGCGGAACCGGCCGTAACCGGTGGTCAACGGGCGGTCGAGTTTTGACGTGATCCCTTAAGAGTTGTTTATGAGTTATCTCTTTATGGATCTGGAAATCTAGGTTATATGGATTATGTTTGTACCAAAATATCAATTTTCGTAAAAATTGAGTTACGGCCTTCTGGCGCTCAACCCTCGAAATGTATTTATTTATTATTTATTTACTGATCTCTCAACAATTTTCATTGTTTTTTTAGGTATCGGTGCTTCCTTGATATTTCTATCAGTCCCTGTTATTTTGGCGGACTACTACACCAAGCATTTCAGCACAGCAATTGGTTTGGCGTATGCAGGAATCTGTGCAGGGGTGGCATTATTTCCGCTTGTTACAACTTTTCTTATCGAAACCTATGGTTGGCGTGGTGCTATTTTGATTCAAGGAGGGATGACCTGTAATATTATTGCCATGGGGGCGCTATTTCAACCTGTATCGCACATCAGACGACGACAAAAGGGAAATGCGGAATACCCTCAGGAAGGAAGGACACAATTGACTCAAGATGAAAGGACAGTGTCCACTAAAGATGTGACGGATCAAGGAGGCAATCATGTCGCGATTGAATTAAGGCACTGTGCATTGTGAGAGAAGTGTTGAAAGTGAACAATTGAGAACTAAAGACAAGTATATTGCACTACATTTGGATGACGCCGCGGTGATTCAGACCACCACTCAAAAGACCGACATGTCTGTTTCACAAAAATATTGCATTAGTAACAATGTAATAATCAACACTCCTATTATTATTTTCGCATATTTGACCACATTTCTAGTCAGTATATCATACTCTGCTTCCTTGACACATATCACAAATCAAGTCATCGTGATGGGAGTTTCAAAGCGCAAAGCGGCAGCTGCGTTATCAACAATTGGAATCGGTGGTTTTTTTGGACGATTATTTTATGGTTGGTTCGTTGACCGCAAACTGGTGGCAGCGGAAACGCTGTACGTATCTTCCATTCTGCTTGCAGCCATAGGCACTCTGTTTAACCCTGTACTGCAGAGTTATATTGGCTGCGTGATATCAGTAGTAACAATTGGTATAACTGTGGGGAGCACCTATCCATTGTTCTACACTATTCTAAGACAATTGACTAAGTTAGATCAATTTGCCACAGCTTCGGGATTTGCTCATTTTTCCGATGGGTGTGGACTAATGCTTGGCGGATATCTTGCGGGTACGTCAATTAACCATGCTAAAATAATCACCATGCGCTGCAGCGTCCCATAAACTAATTCACATAATCCTTGATCGGGCCTAGTTGGTTTGACACACATTTTAGTTTACAATTAAATTCACATATTCATTAACGTTCATACCTGGTCGGTAGTAGTAAATTCAATTTAGTGATCGTTTTGTAATGCAGTGCCCCCTGGATCATTGATGACCAGAAAGCCGTAACTCACTTTGGAAATGGAGATTTTGATACTAAAATAACCAGTGGCAGTGGCGGCACCAGCCTCATATTTTTTGGGGGGAAGGGGGGGGGGGGGGGGGGGGGGGGGGGGTGCGCGGTGGCATGAAAAAAAAATATGATGCGCTTAACCCTTTGAACCCGGAGTTATTATAAGGGTTCGGTACACCCACCCTGACTTCTCCGGGGGTAAATGCTAAATATAGTACACCTATATCATCCGTAATATATGTTACCGATGATAGAGGGCAGTATGCCATTGTACTACACGTATAACGTAACCTATTTATAACATAAAAACGTCCGTTTTTATCGCCAAAATTGCCAATCATGACCGTAAAACAATGCATCCCTGTCTACCTGAGAATCATCTGCGCCATATTGGGTTGCATATTCATCCAATTTCGCGCTATTTTGACTGTTTTCTTCAGCTAAATGACATCAAATCACAACGAAAACCTTGTGAAACAATGTATTTCACATCGGGTGAACATCACATGACTTTCAAGTCACATGACCACTCAGTCATATGATCAATGTGTCACCTGATCGCTCAGGCCGATTTATCGGCCTATCGGGTCACAGCGCGTTCTTAAATAGGCCGATTTTTCGGCCTTTCGGGTTTAAAGGGTTTTAAATGATCAAATTTGGTCTAGGCCTAATACTAACTAATTTGGTATGAAAATGCGAGCTGGCGCGCAAAATTTAGCTGTTTTATGCTAAAATTGTCAACATTTGGTCTAATTAAACCTAATTTAGTTAGAAAATGTGCGCACAGCGCGGAAAAAATGGCCTTTTTATGCTTAAATTTGCCATTTTTTTCTTATTATTTTAACAAAATTGAATTTGTTTGGGGGGATGCCCCCCCTCCCCCATCGTGGTGCCGCCACTGAAAATAACCCAAATAACCTACAAAATTTAGAACCAAGTATTCAACGTAATTAGTCTATGATTGTAATCCGCGGATAATCAGAGCCATGGAATCTTTGGATTAGCGAAATCACAATTTGACCAAATTACTACTATCCGGTACTAAACCCCCGATAGTCCAATCCGGAGGAGACACCCTCTGTTCACGAAGTACAGCATTTTAGCTTTGGCAAGATTTAAAGAACTTTGTTATTCAATGTTAAGCGCTATAACCGGGGTTATATTTAAACAGATACGCTTTGTTTAAATGTGAAAGTTACCTCTTGTACTATGACTTCTTTAATTGAAAGTGAAAACGGTGACATGAGATGTGGTTCATATGATCTACTATACCAATGCGACTGTATATAATACTGAATAACGTTTTTGTCTCTCTCGTGTTGCAGGTTTAATTTGGGACATATTAGGCACCTACCAGACAGGGTTGTACATATTTGCATCCGTCTTCTTGCTCGCGGCCGGCACGTTTATACCCATCATGGTCATATTGCGGAGAGACAACAAACCTGTGGCTAATACGTCATCAGATAAAGAAGACAATATGACTCTGTGATCGAGGGAGCACGCCAATGGCTTTAGACACAGCAGGACTTACATGTTAAGGGGTGGTCATTTATTTTGGTTGGGGTGGGGGACTGAACACCTTCATTTATCGTCGTCATTTTTATGACCTTTAAACGAAAGCGATTATTTCTATGGCCCTACTCAGATGTTAATTATTGTTACTTTGTTACAAAGAATGGAACATTTTACCTACACACGTAGACTAGCGCCATCTATTAATGTCTTCAAAAACAACTCAAAACCTTTGATCATTAATTCTGTTCACGCGCAATATCGTGGTGCAATACGAATAATGACATTGACATAAGATCCTTGTAACTCTGCTTTATCTGAGCAATCATATTATATTGTTCTGGTTCGACTTCAAGTATCATCTCGGCCTTTTAATGGTTTGTTTGTGCAATGCTCTGCAATAGCCACAACAGTTTGATTGGCATACCTCTATCAATTTCTTTTTTATTGTTGTATATTACTGTTTTGCATACTTATATATTTATACTTTTTACCCTTTTAGTATTTTACACAGTTTTATTGTATCTTTAGATTTTAACGTTGTAATTTAATCAAAATTGTGTTATATCATACTATGTTCAGTTGTCCATCCATGTATTTGCGTGTTTATCTTCTTCATTTGTTGTTTGCTCGCCCTTCTGTCTTTTCTCTCTCACGCATGTGCATGTATGGACGACCTGATCATAGGTTGCGAGAGTCGAAATCTAAGACACCATTTGTCGTGTTCGTCATTCTCCATGTGTCCTGATGCTCGACCCACTATTTTGGCGACCTTTTTTATATATATTGTTTGTATTTATTGTTTGATGGCCTTGGGGCTCTTTTGGGCTACAAGGGCGCTATATAAGCGCTTGTTATTATTATTATTATTATTATTACGACCTCCCCTCCCCAACATTGTCCACTCGTTGCTTTGTAAATCACTTCATGTTGACCAGATGGGATAGCCTCTGATAGGGAGGGCCATGCCATGGTTGAATATTATCTATTATAATAGCACATACACAGCCAGTTCAGAGTTCCACAAATTTCACTTATGGTACAGCTTCAGAGTGCTATAAATTTAACATCGTAAATAACCTGATTAATCATATCCCAACTAGGTGTGTGTGTGTTTAGTAGATGATTGTTTATCTTGATCAGTGTTGCTTGAATCAAAACTTCTAAGTTCTATCAGTGGCCTACTGTGCAGGGGTTTGCACAGCAAAGTTCTGCCACATAAATCATCTCTAATTGTCGATAAGTGCTATTAATTCCTTATAGCACTCGGCAGCTACGCTGCCTCTTGCTATAAGTCATACTTATTCATTTCAAGACTTTTTAACTATTTTAAGAAGTGCAAAGAGACTTTTTAAAAGTGACAAATTTTGTTTATATGGTGCTAATCATGATTTATCTTTGTTGTTAGGGGGAAAATTTGGTATCAAATTATGCCTAAAATATTCATCTAAATGCCTATTTAGCCTGTTTGGTAAAAAAAAATGGAATGTTACTCAAAATGACACAAACAAAGTGGTATACTTTCTTTTGTTGAACCCTTTATATGAATCGGAGGGCGTGGGTTCGAACTTCGGACTGGCTCATACGCTTGATATGTTATTAACATAAACATGGTATATGATTTGTATCGACTCTATACCTTATTTGAAATCATTAACGTGATGAGCCAACTACGAGGCATAAGTCTAAAATACGATTACACGTGTAAATAAATTTGCGTTTGACGTCTAGATTTGATTTATTATTATACCAATCTCTTATTTATTTTAATCAACGGTTGTACTTCAAAGGTTAAAAAAACCAGATGGAAATAAGTTATTCAATGAACGTTCGCCACACAGTATACGCAGCGATGCAGCATTACCGAGCTGAAAATTTGATTTCACGGTGTGTAATGTCAACAAACAAAAAACTTTTTAGATTTTTACCGTTAGACTTTTTCATATTTGTTCAAAAATAGTGCAATTATAGTTTGTCTATCGAACTACGTAATACCGTATGTCACCAATGACAACACCATGAAATGTATGATGTCAAATTGAGAACCGAAAAAAACCCCTAACTTTATCATTTCTCAATAAAGGATTTAACTTAAATTATAAATACTAATATTCTATTGACATGGCATAGGCCTATAACTAATTTTGTCAATATGTTTGGTTGCTTTTAATATTTTTGTGTGATTAATTCCCCAGTGAAGTGTTAAGTCCAAAAGACAAAAAGTGTCGAATAGATGACTATTCATACTTATGACACACCATACAGAACAGGCTCTCGTGTCGGAATGGACCTCGAAAAGTCCAGATTTCTTTCAAAAATTTGAAATTAAGAAAAAACAAGAACATTTGAGAATAGATAGAAAGAAGAAAAAATGTGAAAGAAAGTAATCATCCTAGTTTTGCCCCCCCCCCCCAGAAATAAACATTGATGTGTGTAAGTGGGGGGGGGGGGGGGGGGGGGGGGGGTCAATGCATGCCCCACCCATCTCAGTGTCATGAATTAAAATATTAAAAGTTAAATGATTACGTGAAAGGAATAAATTGACTGAATCAAGTAATTAATTTTGCCTTCCCGTCCCATACTCTCTGGCACGTCATTATAATGAAAGGCGCACACAACTAATTCAGTCTAGAAATCCACTTCCGGCCAAAAGTTGAGTACAGCAATAGTTCCTATAAAGCACAAAAAGTGTGCGAAATCGACACATTAGCTGGCACTGTCCTCTCGAATGTTGCATGTATGTGTTGTGTGGAATATGTACGTGAAGTTTGTAAAAGAAACGGGATGATTTGAGCTTGATTATAATTTTATCCACCGATTTACCGCCATTTTTGCATCCCAGCCTGAGGACTGAAAATTAGGTGATGAAATTAATACTTCCCAATTCAGCGGTATTTACTGAAAAATGTGACGAATAACTTTCCTTGATATTCAGATATGTTATAAATAAGCGTTTATGGCATAAGATTGCAAGTTTTCACAAAAATTGACTGGTGAAGTTTTGAAATAGAGCGGTTTTATAATAGGCCGACATTTGTGTGTAAAGCCTATGGGGAGCTAATTAGTTGCGTGCTCCCTTCAGTCTGTAAACTTTCGACGAATAGGGAAAGTGAGTGTTTTGAGACTTGGTGAAATAAGGTGGGAATTCATCTTGGAAATCGAATACTATTTTTTTCTAACCAAATCTATGTTAAAATAACCCATTGCATTACAGGCGTAATTGTATTTCACACATTGCCACATTTGAGTAATAAGCTTAAATTTCTGTTTCTAAAATCTCGAGTCCGACTCACTCCCGAGCCCAGCAAAATAGGCCTACTCGAGGTTGCTCATGTTCTCTGATCTAAGTGGGTTCAAATCAGAAACCTTGTCCCAAGTTCAATATCTTTCAACGCTGAGGATTTATTTTATTAATTTAAACACGCAGTACAGCTTGAATTAGGCAAAGTAAAAATTAAAACATGTTTAGCGTTGTGACTTTTTTTCAAAAAAGGAAGGAAGAGGCCCTTTTTTCCTTCTTCTTTTTTCCCCCCACTTTTAGTACAAATTGGCCTGGAAAGCGATAAACTTTGGGAACCTGAAAAAGTTATGACTGAAATTAAGACAGAAAAAAAAAATTGAAGCGGACCCCAAGCAAAAAGGAAGCGGGAGGGGACGCTAAACAGGTTTTTTTTTGTTGGCCTTAATTAGTCTAGTGTATATTAGACACATTTGCAACACAATGCTGAGCGACGTAGTCCTCGATCCTGTTGACCGCTGCGCTGACATGGTGCTGGCATCACACATGCAGTAACCCCCACATACAAATGGTCTGCGACAAGCCTGGGCAATTCCATGGTTCCGCTGACCCGACCCAAAAAAATATTTTTCCATGCGCCCTCCCTGTTTTTCGCTCGATCAGCAATGCAAAGCGTCCTGTAGTCACGCGTCTATAGTCTATTTTGTCTTCCTCGATACAGTGATTTCACTGCATCATCCTTACTGATCGCACTGAATAACCCCCTCCCCCACTGACGTTCGGTCGGTCGGTCGGTCATATTAATTTTAGGTGAATTTTCACCTATTGTTTTCAAAAACATTCAAAAAATGCATTAATTTTCACTTTTTTTCAAAAACATTCAAATAATGCTTTAATTTTCACTTTTTTTCAAAAACATTCAACAAATGCATTAATTTTCACTTTTTTCCAAAACCATTCAAAAATTGCATAAATGTTCACATTTTTTTTCATAATTTTCACATTTTTTCCCCCAAAACATTCAAAAATTGCAATATTTTGTTCACATTTTCAAATCATTTCAAAAAAATTCAATAATTTTCCAAAAAAACCCCCTCAAATTTAAAATAAATGTTACAAATTTCTAATATTCCATACAAAACTGAATTCAATTTGTTTGTCTCAAACAAAAAAAGGGGGGGGTAATTTGAGCTCATTAGGGGAGGGGGGTAATTTGAGCTCATTGGGGGAGGGGGGGGGGGTAATTTGAGCTCATAAAAATCTGTCGGTACAGCAATTGCTCTGACAAAACACGCAATGGTTTGCGCGTTCATTTTCTGTGCTTCAGACAGCAGGCAGGCAGGCAGGCAGGCGATAACTTAATCGCTTAAAAAACTCTTCACGGTTTAAAAATATTAATTCTAGAAAGCTAGCTAGGCCCTATGTCATATCATGACAGGTACTGTAAAAGTGGAAATGTTCACGCGTGTAAATCTTCGCGCATTGCACATTTTGAACAATTTTGCTTGTTTTTATTTTCGCGATTTTGAGGTTCCATGCATACTTCCATGCATAGACAGACCTATACAAAATGAATATATTCGTGCGTTTTAATTTTCGGCTTGCTGATTTGAGCGCGAAAAGCGCGAAAATAAATGTAGCGCAAACATTTCCACTTTTACAGTATTATGTTGCGATTACTTTTTGTCTGTGGCTGATCTTTTTGGCCCAATGAGGTGCATTTGTGATGATAAGGTTTGTCAATTGAAATAATATATAGGGAAATCTATTGTTCATTACATAATTGGGCTATTATAGTTGGTAACACTTGGTGACCCTGCCTGGACACACAGCACATGTATGCCATTAATCACACATGTTTACTCAGAACTTTAGGATGCCTTGTTGTCTTCACTCATTGGACCATTATGTAGCCCAATTCTTGTCATGTTGTTCTTAATTGCACATTATTTGGGCTGCTTTTACCTGTTTGCACATTATTTGGGCTGCATTTCCCTTTTTTGTGTGATTTCAGGAACCTTTTTGGGTGCATTTGCATTACATTTTGGAAACACTTGCTGTTTGCCTTACATATAGCATAGCTGCACTGTGTAGGTACCATAGACTGTAATAATCATGCAGATGACATTGGTTTTTACTCTGATTTTGTTATGGCAAGTGGAACATATACCAAAGACGAATGACGAGTTCGGACCGATGCGCCCTTTTTAATCTTAGCGCGCACACTCTGCTGATCTGACAATGTCACCATGGGATCAAAATCAAAGATCTGCAGTAATCGTATTATGAACATTTGTTGGATATATCGAATGCTGTGCTGGAGCACACTTAATAACTACTGGTATTATAGTACTGCATGCATAGATTTGACATGGACATTTCAACATTACGCACAAACTTGCATGTCTACGAGACGTGAAAGCGTACATACATTGCATGACAAAACTGTACGTATGTCGACCGCTTGAAATAGTCAACCGCTTGAAATAGTGCGCTAACAGTCACATTGAATGGAAGTAAAACATGTGGGTTTTTTGCCTTGCATTGTTGTTGTTTTGGTACAATTGGGCTTGTAAGGAAAACCATTGGCAACATGTAAGCCCAAATATGATGGCAAAACCATGAATGATAATCATGCTTAGCTACACATGTTTTGTATTGAGGAAGTACTGTGGACTTCAAATTTTCCCTCTTTCAAATCCAATTGTATGTTTGTGCATTCAATTTAAAAAATAAAAAAAAAATTGTGGACGGAAAATTTGAAAATTTGAAACTTAATTTGAAAAAAATTAGAGAAAAAAAAAAAAAAAAAAAAAAAAAAAAATTGGAATAAATTGGACTTTCAGAATCCAGATTGACAAAATATCCTGTTGCAGCAGTGAGTGACTCAATTGCCATCTTCAAAAGGTAATTATAGTGTACCTGTATAGGAAATATGAATGATTATCATTTTATACTGGGTTACAGCTAGCTTGAAATCCACAAGCTTGTGAAAACCACATAAAAAAATAAAATTTAAAAAAATTAGAGGAAAAAAAAAAAAAAATGGAAAAAAAAAAAAAAAAAAAAAAAATCTTACAAATTTTCGAATTTGTTGTATTTTTACAACTTTTTTCAGTTGTAGTTAAGGAGCTGTGGATTTCAAGCTGTATAATCCCATTATAAAGGTGATAATCATTCTTTCTTCCATTACAGGCCACTACAATTACCTTCTGAAATCAGTGCCTGGGGTACGTGTTTGTGCAAGAACAGGCTCTCGTGTCGGAATGGACCTCGAAAAGTCCAGATTTCTTTCAAAAATTTGAAATTAAGAAAAAACAAGAACATTTGAGAATAGATAGAAAGAAGAAAAAATGTGAAAGAAAGTAATCATCCTAGTTTTGCCCCCCCCCCCCAGAAATAAACATTGATGTGTGTAAGTGGGGGGGGGGGGGGGGGGGTCAATGCATGCCCCACCCATCTCAGTGTCATGAATTAAAATATTAAAAGTTAAATGATTACGTGAAAGGAATAAATTGACTGAATCAAGTAATTAATTTTGCCTTCCCGTCCCATACTCTCTGGCACGTCATTATAATGAAAGGCGCACACAACTAATTCAGTCTAGAAATCCACTTCCGGCCAAAAGTTGAGTACAGCAATAGTTCCTATAAAGCACAAAAAGTGTGCGAAATCGACACATTAGCTGGCACTGTCCTCTCGAATGTTGCATGTATGTGTTGTGTGGAATATGTACGTGAAGTTTGTAAAAGAAACGGGATGATTTGAGCTTGATTATAATTTTATCCACCGATTTACCGCCATTTTTGCATCCCAGCCTGAGGACTGAAAATTAGGTGATGAAATTAATACTTCCCAATTCAGCGGTATTTACTGAAAAATGTGACGAATAACTTTCCTTGATATTCAGATATGTTATAAATAAGCGTTTATGGCATAAGATTGCAAGTTTTCACAAAAATTGACTGGTGAAGTTTTGAAATAGAGCGGTTTTTGTCTCGCCTGATGTAATCAGAAAGAGACTATGTTATCACTATTTCTGTCCGGCGTCCGCCGTCCGCCGTATGCCGTATGCCGTCTGCCGTATGCCGTCCGCCGTGTGCTAAGAAATACCTTTGTGACGCGATATCTGGAGATCCGTAAGGCCTATCGTGATGGGACTTGGTGGAGGGAAGGGGGGTGGTGCGTTCTGTTGCTGATTGATTTTTCAAGGTCATCGGGGGTCATACAAGGTCATCGGGGTCAAATATGCTTAAAACTTTTGAGACGCGTTGTGACGCGATATCTAGAGATCCGTAAGGCCTATCTTGATGGGACTTGATGTCAGGGAAGGGGGTGGGGTGTTCTTTTGCTGATTAGATTTTCAAGGTCATTGGAGGTCATTCAAGGTCATCGGGGTCAAATATGCGGTCAAATAAGATCCGTAAGGCCGATCTTGATGGGATTTGGTGGAGGGAAGGGGGTGGTGTGTTCTTATTGCTGATTAAATTGTCAAGGTCATCAGAGGTCATTCAAGGTCATCGGGGGTCAAATATGGGGTCAAATAGATCAGTAAGGCCTATCTTGATGGGATTTGGTGGAGGGAAGAGGGATGGTGTGTTCTTTTTGTTGATTAAATTTTCAAGGTCACCAGAGGTCATCGGGGTCAAATATGGGGTCAAATAGATCAGTAAGGCCTATATTGATGAGATTTGGTGGAGGGAAGGGGAGTGGTGTGTTCTTTTTGCTGAATAAATTTTCAAGGTCATCAGAGGTCATTCAAGGTCATCGGGGGTCAAATAAGATCCATAAGGCCTATCTTGATTGGATTTGGTGGAAGGAAGGGGGATGGTGTGTTCTTTTTGTTCTTAATTTTTCGGGGTCATCGGGGGTCATATATGGGGTCAAATAGATCAGTAAGGCCTATCTTGATGGGATTTGGTGGACGGAAGAGGGATGGTGTGTTCTTTTTGTTGATTAATTTTTCGGGGTCAAATATGGGGTCAAATAGATCAGTAAGGCCTATCTTGATGGGATTTGGTGGAGGGAAGGGGGGTGGTGTGTTCTTTTTGTTGATTAATTTTTCGGGGTCATCGGGGGTCAAATATGGGGTCAAATAGATCAGTAAGGCCTATCTTGATGGGATTTGTTGGACGGAAGAGGGATGGTGTGTTCTTTTTGTTGATTTATTTTTCGGGGTCATCGGGGTCAAATATGGGGTCAAATAGATCAGTAAGGCCTATCTTGATGGGATTTGGTGGACGGAAGAGGGATGGGGTGTTCTTTTTGTTGATTATTTTTTCGGGGTCATCGGGGGTCAAATATGGGGTCAAATAGATCAGTAAGGCCTATCTTGATGGGATTTGGTGGACGGAAGAGGGGTGGTGTGTTCTTTTTGTTGATTAATTTTTCTGGGTCATCGGGGGTCAAATATGGGGTCAAATAGATCAGTAAGGCCTATCTTGATGGGATTTGGTGGAGGAAAGGGGGGTGGTGTGTTCTTTTTGTTGATTAATTTTTCGGGGTCATCGGGGGTCAAATATGGGGTCAAATAGATCAGTAAGGCCTATATTGATGGGATTTGGTGGACGGAAGAGGGATGGTGTGTTCTTTTTGTTGATTAATTTTTCTGGGTCATTGGGGGTCAAATATGGGGTCAAATAGATCAGTAAGGCCTATCTTGATGGGATTTGGTGGACGGAAGAGGGATGGTGTGTTCTTTTTGTTGATTAATTTTTCGGGGTCATCGGGGGTCAAATATGGGGTCAAATAGATCAGTAAGGCCTATCTTGATTGGATTTGGTGGAGGGAAGGAGGGTGGTGTATTCTTTTTGCTGATTAAATTTTCAAGGTCATCGGAGGTCATTCAAGGTCATCTGGGGTCAAATAAGATCCGTAAGGCCTATCTTGATGGGATTTGGTGGACGGAAGAGGGATGGTGTGTTCTTTTTGTTGATTAATTTGTCGAGGTCATCAGAGGTCGTCATCTGGGGTCAAATAAGATCCGTAAGGCCTATCTTGATGTGATTTGGTGGAGGGAAGGGGGTTGGTGTGTTCTTTTTGCTGATTAAATTTTCAAGGTCATCAGAGGTCATCTGGGGTTAAATAAGATCTGTAAGGCCTATCTTGATGTGATTTGGTGTAGGGAAGGGGGTTGGTGTGTTCTTTTTGTTGATTAAATTAACTACAATGCATACCTCTGTGACAGTGCTACATTGTATCATATGTTTCATCATCATTTCTTTCAAGTCACTTTTGATGAACAGGCGAGACGCGCCGTTCGAGAACCGCCTTGTATAATAGGCCGACATTTGTGTGTAAAGCCTATGGGGAGCTAATTAGTTGCGTGCTCCCTTCAGTCTGTAAACTTTCGACGAATAGGGAAAGTGAGTGTTTTGAGACTTGGTGAAATAAGGTGGGAATTCATCTTGGAAATCGAATACTATTTTTTTCTAACCAAATCTATGTTAAAATAACCCATTGCATTACAGGCGTAATTGTATTTCACACATTGCCACATTTGAGTAATAAGCTTAAATTTCTGTTTCTAAAATCTCGAGTCCGACTCACTCCCGAGCCCAGCAAAATAGGCCTACTCGAGGTTGCTCATGTTCTCTGATCTAAGTGGGTTCAAATCAGAAACCTTGTCCCAAGTTCAATATCTTTCAACGCTGAGGATTTATTTTATTAATTTAAACACGCAGTACAGCTTGAATTAGGCAAAGTAAAAATTAAAACATGTTTAGCGTTGTGACTTTTTTTCAAAAAAGGAAGGAAGAGGCCCTTTTTTCCTTCTTCTTTTTTCCCCCCACTTTTAGTACAAATTGGCCTGGAAAGCGATAAACTTTGGGAACCTGAAAAAGTTATGACTGAAATTAAGACAGAAAAAAAAAATTGAAGCGGACCCCAAGCAAAAAGGAAGCGGGAGGGGACGCTAAACAGGTTTTTTTTTGTTGGCCTTAATTAGTCTAGTGTATATTAGACACATTTGCAACACAATGCTGAGCGACGTAGTCCTCGATCCTGTTGACCGCTGCGCTGACATGGTGCTGGCATCACACATGCAGTAACCCCCACATACAAATGGTCTGCGACAAGCCTGGGCAATTCCATGGTTCCGCTGACCCGACCCAAAAAAATATTTTTCCATGCGCCCTCCCTGTTTTTCGCTCGATCAGCAATGCAAAGCGTCCTGTAGTCACGCGTCTATAGTCTATTTTGTCTTCCTCGATACAGTGATTTCACTGCATCATCCTTACTGATCGCACTGAATAACCCCCTCCCCCACTGACGTTCGGTCGGTCGGTCGGTCATATTAATTTTAGGTGAATTTTCACCTATTGTTTTCAAAAACATTCAAAAAATGCATTAATTTTCACTTTTTTTCAAAAACATTCAAATAATGCTTTAATTTTCACTTTTTTTCAAAAACATTCAACAAATGCATTAATTTTCACTTTTTTCCAAAACCATTCAAAAATTGCATAAATGTTCACATTTTTTTTCATAATTTTCACATTTTTTCCCCCAAAACATTCAAAAATTGCAATATTTTGTTCACATTTTCAAATCATTTCAAAAAAATTCAATAATTTTCCAAAAAAACCCCCTCAAATTTAAAATAAATGTTACAAATTTCTAATATTCCATACAAAACTGAATTCAATTTGTTTGTCTCAAACAAAAAAAGGGGGGGGGTAATTTGAGCTCATTAGGGGAGGGGGGTAATTTGAGCTCATTGGGGGAGGGGGGGGGGGTAATTTGAGCTCATAAAAATCTGTCGGTACAGCAATTGCTCTGACAAAACACGCAATGGTTTGCGCGTTCATTTTCTGTGCTTCAGACAGCAGGCAGGCAGGCAGGCAGGCGATAACTTAATCGCTTAAAAAACTCTTCACGGTTTAAAAATATTAATTCTAGAAAGCTAGCTAGGCCCTATGTCATATCATGACAGGTACTGTAAAAGTGGAAATGTTCACGCGTGTAAATCTTCGCGCATTGCACATTTTGAACAATTTTGCTTGTTTTTATTTTCGCGATTTTGAGGTTCCATGCATACTTCCATGCATAGACAGACCTATACAAAATGAATATATTCGTGCGTTTTAATTTTCGGCTTGCTGATTTGAGCGCGAAAAGCGCGAAAATAAATGTAGCGCAAACATTTCCACTTTTACAGTATTATGTTGCGATTACTTTTTGTCTGTGGCTGATCTTTTTGGCCCAATGAGGTGCATTTGTGATGATAAGGTTTGTCAATTGAAATAATATATAGGGAAATCTATTGTTCATTACATAATTGGGCTATTATAGTTGGTAACACTTGGTGACCCTGCCTGGACACACAGCACATGTATGCCATTAATCACACATGTTTACTCAGAACTTTAGGATGCCTTGTTGTCTTCACTCATTGGACCATTATGTAGCCCAATTCTTGTCATGTTGTTCTTAATTGCACATTATTTGGGCTGCTTTTACCTGTTTGCACATTATTTGGGCTGCATTTCCCTTTTTTGTGTGATTTCAGGAACCTTTTTGGGTGCATTTGCATTACATTTTGGAAACACTTGCTGTTTGCCTTACATATAGCATAGCTGCACTGTGTAGGTACCATAGACTGTAATAATCATGCAGATGACATTGGTTTTTACTCTGATTTTGTTATGGCAAGTGGAACATATACCAAAGACGAATGACGAGTTCGGACCGATGCGCCCTTTTTAATCTTAGCGCGCACACTCTGCTGATCTGACAATGTCACCATGGGATCAAAATCAAAGATCTGCAGTAATCGTATTATGAACATTTGTTGGATATATCGAATGCTGTGCTGGAGCACACTTAATAACTACTGGTATTATAGTACTGCATGCATAGATTTGACATGGACATTTCAACATTACGCACAAACTTGCATGTCTACGAGACGTGAAAGCGTACATACATTGCATGACAAAACTGTACGTATGTCGACCGCTTGAAATAGTCAACCGCTTGAAATAGTGCGCTAACAGTCACATTGAATGGAAGTAAAACATGTGGGTTTTTTGCCTTGCATTGTTGTTGTTTTGGTACAATTGGGCTTGTAAGGAAAACCATTGGCAACATGTAAGCCCAAATATGATGGCAAAACCATGAATGATAATCATGCTTAGCTACACATGTTTTGTATTGAGGAAGTACTGTGGACTTCAAATTTTCCCTCTTTCAAATCCAATTGTATGTTTGTGCATTCAATTTAAAAAATAAAAAAAAAATTGTGGACGGAAAATTTGAAAATTTGAAACTTAATTTGAAAAAAATTAGAGAAAAAAAAAAAAAAAAAAAAAAAAAAAATTGGAATAAATTGGACTTTCAGAATCCAGATTGACAAAATATCCTGTTGCAGCAGTGAGTGACTCAATTGCCATCTTCAAAAGGTAATTATAGTGTACCTGTATAGGAAATATGAATGATTATCATTTTATACTGGGTTACAGCTAGCTTGAAATCCACAAGCTTGTGAAAACCACATAAAAAAATAAAATTTAAAAAAATTAGAGGAAAAAAAAAAAAAAATGGAAAAAAAAAAAAAAAAAAAAAAAATCTTACAAATTTTCGAATTTGTTGTATTTTTACAACTTTTTTCAGTTGTAGTTAAGGAGCTGTGGATTTCAAGCTGTATAATCCCATTATAAAGGTGATAATCATTCTTTCTTCCATTACAGGCCACTACAATTACCTTCTGAAATCAGTGCCTGGGGTACGTGTTTGTGCAAGAACAGGCTCTCGTGTCGGAATGGACCTCGAAAAGTCCAGATTTCTTTCAAAAATTTGAAATTAAGAAAAAACAAGAACATTTGAGAATAGATAGAAAGAAGAAAAAATGTGAAAGAAAGTAATCATCCTAGTTTTGCCCCCCCCCCCCAGAAATAAACATTGATGTGTGTAAGTGGGGGGGGGGGGGGGGGGTCAATGCATGCCCCACCCATCTCAGTGTCATGAATTAAAATATTAAAAGTTAAATGATTACGTGAAAGGAATAAATTGACTGAATCAAGTAATTAATTTTGCCTTCCCGTCCCATACTCTCTGGCACGTCATTATAATGAAAGGCGCACACAACTAATTCAGTCTAGAAATCCACTTCCGGCCAAAAGTTGAGTACAGCAATAGTTCCTATAAAGCACAAAAAGTGTGCGAAATCGACACATTAGCTGGCACTGTCCTCTCGAATGTTGCATGTATGTGTTGTGTGGAATATGTACGTGAAGTTTGTAAAAGAAACGGGATGATTTGAGCTTGATTATAATTTTATCCACCGATTTACCGCCATTTTTGCATCCCAGCCTGAGGACTGAAAATTAGGTGATGAAATTAATACTTCCCAATTCAGCGGTATTTACTGAAAAATGTGACGAATAACTTTCCTTGATATTCAGATATGTTATAAATAAGCGTTTATGGCATAAGATTGCAAGTTTTCACAAAAATTGACTGGTGAAGTTTTGAAATAGAGCGGTTTTATAATAGGCCGACATTTGTGTGTAAAGCCTATGGGGAGCTAATTAGTTGCGTGCTCCCTTCAGTCTGTAAACTTTCGACGAATAGGGAAAGTGAGTGTTTTGAGACTTGGTGAAATAAGGTGGGAATTCATCTTGGAAATCGAATACTATTTTTTTCTAACCAAATCTATGTTAAAATAACCCATTGCATTACAGGCGTAATTGTATTTCACACATTGCCACATTTGAGTAATAAGCTTAAATTTCTGTTTCTAAAATCTCGAGTCCGACTCACTCCCGAGCCCAGCAAAATAGGCCTACTCGAGGTTGCTCATGTTCTCTGATCTAAGTGGGTTCAAATCAGAAACCTTGTCCCAAGTTCAATATCTTTCAACGCTGAGGATTTATTTTATTAATTTAAACACGCAGTACAGCTTGAATTAGGCAAAGTAAAAATTAAAACATGTTTAGCGTTGTGACTTTTTTTCAAAAAAGGAAGGAAGAGGCCCTTTTTTCCTTCTTCTTTTTTCCCCCCACTTTTAGTACAAATTGGCCTGGAAAGCGATAAACTTTGGGAACCTGAAAAAGTTATGACTGAAATTAAGACAGAAAAAAAAAATTGAAGCGGACCCCAAGCAAAAAGGAAGCGGGAGGGGACGCTAAACAGGTTTTTTTTTGTTGGCCTTAATTAGTCTAGTGTATATTAGACACATTTGCAACACAATGCTGAGCGACGTAGTCCTCGATCCTGTTGACCGCTGCGCTGACATGGTGCTGGCATCACACATGCAGTAACCCCCACATACAAATGGTCTGCGACAAGCCTGGGCAATTCCATGGTTCCGCTGACCCGACCCAAAAAAATATTTTTCCATGCGCCCTCCCTGTTTTTCGCTCGATCAGCAATGCAAAGCGTCCTGTAGTCACGCGTCTATAGTCTATTTTGTCTTCCTCGATACAGTGATTTCACTGCATCATCCTTACTGATCGCACTGAATAACCCCCTCCCCCACTGACGTTCGGTCGGTCGGTCGGTCATATTAATTTTAGGTGAATTTTCACCTATTGTTTTCAAAAACATTCAAAAAATGCATTAATTTTCACTTTTTTTCAAAAACATTCAAATAATGCTTTAATTTTCACTTTTTTTCAAAAACATTCAACAAATGCATTAATTTTCACTTTTTTCCAAAACCATTCAAAAATTGCATAAATGTTCACATTTTTTTTCATAATTTTCACATTTTTTCCCCCAAAACATTCAAAAATTGCAATATTTTGTTCACATTTTCAAATCATTTCAAAAAAATTCAATAATTTTCCAAAAAAAACCCCTCAAATTTAAAATAAATGTTACAAATTTCTAATATTCCATACAAAACTGAATTCAATTTGTTTGTCTCAAACAAAAAAAGGGGGGGGGGGGTAATTTGAGCTCATTAGGGGAGGGGGGTAATTTGAGCTCATTGGGGGAGGGGGGGGGGTAATTTGAGCTCATAAAAATCTGTCGGTACAGCAATTGCTCTGACAAAACACGCAATGGTTTGCGCGTTCATTTTCTGTGCTTCAGACAGCAGGCAGGCAGGCAGGCAGGCGATAACTTAATCGCTTAAAAAACTCTTCACGGTTTAAAAATATTAATTCTAGAAAGCTAGCTAGGCCCTATGTCATATCATGACAGGTACTGTAAAAGTGGAAATGTTCACGCGTGTAAATCTTCGCGCATTGCACATTTTGAACAATTTTGCTTGTTTTTATTTTCGCGATTTTGAGGTTCCATGCATACTTCCATGCATAGACAGACCTATACAAAATGAATATATTCGTGCGTTTTAATTTTCGGCTTGCTGATTTGAGCGCGAAAAGCGCGAAAATAAATGTAGCGCAAACATTTCCACTTTTACAGTATTATGTTGCGATTACTTTTTGTCTGTGGCTGATCTTTTTGGCCCAATGAGGTGCATTTGTGATGATAAGGTTTGTCAATTGAAATAATATATAGGGAAATCTATTGTTCATTACATAATTGGGCTATTATAGTTGGTAACACTTGGTGACCCTGCCTGGACACACAGCACATGTATGCCATTAATCACACATGTTTACTCAGAACTTTAGGATGCCTTGTTGTCTTCACTCATTGGACCATTATGTAGCCCAATTCTTGTCATGTTGTTCTTAATTGCACATTATTTGGGCTGCTTTTACCTGTTTGCACATTATTTGGGCTGCATTTCCCTTTTTTGTGTGATTTCAGGAACCTTTTTGGGTGCATTTGCATTACATTTTGGAAACACTTGCTGTTTGCCTTACATATAGCATAGCTGCACTGTGTAGGTACCATAGACTGTAATAATCATGCAGATGACATTGGTTTTTACTCTGATTTTGTTATGGCAAGTGGAACATATACCAAAGACGAATGACGAGTTCGGACCGATGCGCCCTTTTTAATCTTAGCGCGCACACTCTGCTGATCTGACAATGTCACCATGGGATCAAAATCAAAGATCTGCAGTAATCGTATTATGAACATTTGTTGGATATATCGAATGCTGTGCTGGAGCACACTTAATAACTACTGGTATTATAGTACTGCATGCATAGATTTGACATGGACATTTCAACATTACGCACAAACTTGCATGTCTACGAGACGTGAAAGCGTACATACATTGCATGACAAAACTGTACGTATGTCGACCGCTTGAAATAGTCAACCGCTTGAAATAGTGCGCTAACAGTCACATTGAATGGAAGTAAAACATGTGGGTTTTTTGCCTTGCATTGTTGTTGTTTTGGTACAATTGGGCTTGTAAGGAAAACCATTGGCAACATGTAAGCCCAAATATGATGGCAAAACCATGAATGATAATCATGCTTAGCTACACATGTTTTGTATTGAGGAAGTACTGTGGACTTCAAATTTTCCCTCTTTCAAATCCAATTGTATGTTTGTGCATTCAATTTAAAAAAAAAAAAAAAATTGTGGACGGAAAATTTGAAAATTTGAAACTTAATTTGAAAAAAATTAGAGAAAAAAAAAAAAAAAAAAAAAAAAAAAAATTGGAATAAATTGGACTTTCAGAATCCAGATTGACAAAATATCCTGTTGCAGCAGTGAGTGACTCAATTGCCATCTTCAAAAGGTAATTATAGTGTACCTGTATAGGAAATATGAATGATTATCATTTTATACTGGGTTACAGCTAGCTTGAAATCCACAAGCTTGTGAAAACCACATAAAAAAATAAAATTTAAAAAAATTAGAGGAAAAAAAAAAAAAAATGGAAAAAAAAAAAAAAAAAAAAAAAATCTTACAAATTTTCGAATTTGTTGTATTTTTACAACTTTTTTCAGTTGTAGTTAAGGAGCTGTGGATTTCAAGCTGTATAATCCCATTATAAAGGTGATAATCATTCTTTCTTCCATTACAGGCCACTACAATTACCTTCTGAAATCAGTGCCTGGGGTACGTGTTTGTGCAACTTACGAATGTCTGTGAAAACCGAAACTGGCTATAGAGTAAATTTCATTTCAGTCTTGACTTGTATCTGACCGCAAAAATGAGTAATATTGGAGCCGAACAGGCAACAGGTATTGTATGATATTTGATTGATATGTATTATCAGTACACAAATCAGATATTTCATAGCAAGCTTGATTAAACACAGGCATTTTACCTTAGTTTGTGAAAACCAACCTTTCCCTGATACTTATACCTATGCCGATAGGTAGGATCGGCTTGACTACTATACATGCCCCTGTCCCCCATATACCCCTTTTTTCACGTGGCCACGTCCCAGCTAAAAATGACTTTTTAGCTTCATCTGGACCATCTTAAAATTACCAAATTTCTGAGCGCTTCGGATGAATAATTGCAATGTTAAGGGGGGGGGGGGGTGGCCTGCAGTAGCGTAGCAATGGGGGAAAGGTGGGGTGGGGTGGGGGGGGGGGGCAGAGTGCCCCCTCTGAAAAAAAATGGACCGGGAAAATTGGGAAGGCAAACCGGGAAAATCGGGAAGGCAAAAAGGAAGGGAAAGAAAGGGAGAAGAGGAGACAAAGAAGGAAGGAAAGAGAAAGGAAAGGAAGACAGGCAAATACGCTGTAAAAATCACAACAAATCTATCAAATTGCCTGAAAGTAATGTTTCCTACCAAATAATAATAGTGTTGGTCAGTGGACATGTACGAACTGACGACAGGCCTACGTGCAGAACTCGATGAACAAATCAATAAAGACAGGCAATTTAAAATGAAACTCGACATCAGACGACGCTGGTCACGAAAAATCATCGTGGCAAAACTCATGGTCACATGTTGGTTTTCGCCGGCTTCTTGAAAAGCCGTACATTTCTCTCATATTATTTTGCAATTAATTCAAATGTCATATTTCAGAGGGGAAAGGGCATTTGTATATAAGTATAAACTAAATTTGTCCGATAAAACAGCTCATTTGGTACAAAAATAAAGACAAAAGAAAAAGCGACGCCAGCGAGATTCTCATAATGTATAGAGGCGAATGCCTTAGACCGCTCGGCCACGGTAGCAGATAGTACTATCGATGTCAAACAATAAACTAATATCTAATACCTATTTAAATTAACGTTATTTCCCCAATAATCATGAAACTATAATATAAAGCTATAAAATCGTCGAGTATTATATATTATTGACTATGACTATCCCTTTTCTACCACTTCGCATCAAAATTGAGGTGTATAAAATGAAATTTCGAGCTAAAACACGTGACTAATTTAAAATTTCCCGCCATTTTCAAGAACTGTTATTTAACTTGCAAAAAGAAAAAGAAAGGACACTTAGAGTGAACCAACTCCATTGGTTTTGGGATTATTTAATTTAGCTGCACCTAGGAATGTGATATTTAGAATTTTTCGATTGGGTATTTGCGATTACGTGTTAAACCAATACGAATTGCAAAGTAAGGCAAATCGTGGCCAGCGTCGTCTGCTCGACATAGCACAACCCTGGATCACCCTTTGTTAGAATTCGACACACAAATAACTTCTTTTGTTCATATGGTACTAAAAAGACAAGAATCCTGGTGTAAAACCAGTAAAACGAACACGGCATATAAAAATAGCTTTCGACGTATTAAAAATACGTCCCCGGGTCAACACCATCCTGCACACACGCATGGGAAAATATCCTTAACCATACTATCTCATGGTTTAGACGTTGTTCTTAATTGGCGCATTTACGTCATAAGAGGGCCTTGCTATCCAACTGAGCATGCTCAGGGCAATTAGTGCTCCGAGAACGAAGCTAGCGATTAAGCCAGGGATACTATTAATCTTGGGATAGGAAAGTCCTATACTAACACACGTAGCGAAAACGGTGCCGTTTGCATAAATTACATAAATTATGGTAATCATCGGAATGTGTCGGTGACCGGCGTTTAACGCGTTTAAACAGTGTTTAACCAGGTTTAACGTAATATTTGGTCAGCATAGGTTTGAGGGCGTTGTGGATTTACACAGACGACGGTGGCCACGCGAAACCTAAATGTTGAATACGTAATGAATAAGGTGAATAACACGTAATCGCGAATGTTAATCTTATCATTTTGACAAATTCATCATAATTAGAAGAATTGCCATCGTTAACCGGGCGATGACTGTTAAAAATAATTCAAAATAGTGCACTCCCGTTGACATATTGGGTCGTCTGAGAGACGCGTGGCCATCGTCGTGTCGTCTGCTACAATCACGCCTGATCAGTATAATAGCGCCACCAGTTCTATGCTGACCAAATTTTAATTTAAAAGTGGACCCGATCGGCAAGCTCAGTGGCATACCCCTGATTAAGCCGAGACGAGAGTGCTGCAGTTTGATTTGTTTGAAAATAAAACACAATCGGCTAGACTAGTAATACGATGGACATCAATGGTAAAGTGGCTGTTGTGACTGGGGGTGCGGATGGGATTGGCAAGGCAATTGTTGGAACGCTCTTGGAACGGGGAGCAAAGGTATGTAATTTGTACCGTTCGGTGGTTGTATATGTCGTAAACAAATTATTTACTTGCGAAAAATACTTAAAAGTTACAAAAAATTTGTCAGATCTTATTTACTTTGCTGAGATAAAGGTCAATTATTGAAATTATTTCAACTGTTCCCGATGAAATAACCCATTTATATCGGAGAGGTGAATTTGTTTAAAACTTTGAAAAGGTCATTACGACGTAATGTAACAACATTATTTTTCTCTTTCGGATTCAGTTGTAACATTGAGTTACAATTGCGCAAAATGCGAGGGTTTTATTGTTTTATTCTCCTTCACAGAAATTTGCAGTATATGTTTATATATTAGACAAATATATCTTCATACTAACATTTTTATTTTATGACAGTTAATCATTGAAGTTAAATAACTTTGCACTCTCTTAATTCTGTATCGAAGAGAAATAGCAAATTTGGGTGGTTACCATATCTGAATTTACTTATACAGAGTTTAGCAACAGCACCCACATAGTTGATGACATTTTTGTCAGATTATTGAAGTTTTGTACCCCCAAAATAGCGCTTTCAACATTAAATTTTAAAACAAACCTTAATTTTGCAGGAATGACAATTTCTGCATGATTCCAAATCAATTGAACCCTTTCGCAGAAGTAAAATAAATGTTCCGTGTACTCAGATTACAAGTATTACAAATATTAAATGACTCTTTTACCTATTTTGTGTAACACAATTTTCGTCGGGTAGATGTTGTGAAGAATTTTCAATTGGAAACCTATCTGGCAAACAATTCCAAAATGCACGCGTTGATAAAGCAAGGTTGATTACACACTATACATGCTATATGCAAAATGCGAGGGTTGGTTAATCATGGTTCGCAGGTTTTTGCCGCAGGCGGTTTACCGTCCGGCAAAAATGGCAAAAACTTTAAAAAAATGTAGTGGCAAAATGCAAAAAATGGTTGAATCCATCTCAAAAGCCAATGAAAATTATGAATATTTTTTTCTGAGTCTATTTTAATTTTATAAGATATGTAAAACATTAACAGACTAAGTTTGCTGGCAGTTGCTACGGCAAGCTCTTTCCGACCAATGTTACCAGTACATTAGACTCAAATTTGTTATATACTTTTCACGTATTAGTTTTCAATTTTAGGGACTTGGACTTGGTGAAACCAAATGTTGGCTGAATGATTCACTAAATATTGTTTATGTGTTTTCTGATATCTTCTAATTGTTCCTTACTATGTATGGGAATTTTCCACTTTTTGCCGGAAAAAACCTGAAAAAAACCCCTGGCAAATATAGTTTTTTGATGGCAAAAACCGAACCCTGTGGTTAAGTGAAAGTGATCTTGGTATGATACGCATGAATGATTCTATTGAGAGATAGTGTGATCAATACAAACTATGAACCCTTGTCTTTCAAATACACTATTGGATTTCTAAGTGTGAACTATATGACGTCACACTTTCGACTCTGCCAAATCAGTTACCGTATTTGGCGGGAAAGGACCTCTATGGATTTGTATGGGAATCAGCCCATGACTGTTTGTAACTTCTCTAAAATAAATTAACATGATTGATTCTGTCAGGAGTATATCAATAAAGATTGGTATATAACTGTATTTGTATTCAGTGGCATTCAGAGTGTATATGAAACAAGATAAATAGCAGTTGGCGGTATTGTGGCATATTTTTTTAAAATATGTGCCAAAACAAAAACAAAAAAATGTTTATATTTTTAGGGTAATTTTCCGTTTCCCATGTCCAAAATCTATCTCTGGCTTTGACCACATCAGATCAAAAGTCCAAAAGATATCAATTATCATTTACTATAAATGTGTAGCCATGATTCAGAGCTACATGTATAATCATGGCAAATGAACCCAAGGACTGTAACTGCCGACTTGAATCTGTGCATATCTTGCGATCAGCTCTTCAATATTGAGACAATCACTCAGATTGTTCACCATTGGCACTTTTTTTAAATAAAACTTACAACGAGCATGAATTATACAAATCACATTTCTGCCTACAAATTGCTGATTATCAGATACATCTATTTCAAAACATGACTATTTTTAAAGTACTCCACTTTTTGTTTTCAGGGTGTTCTCATTGCAGATGTTGATGTGTATAATAACGGAGGGAAAACCGCTGACGAGTATCAAAAGGTTTATGGCAGTGAAAGAGTGATCTTTCGCAAATGCGATGTCACGAGTCAAGAAGATATGGAAGGTACGGCAGTTTTTCTTTTAAAATCAAGATGTTGTTTCCGATTTCTAATGTGTAACTTTTGAGTCATCTAAACTAAGTGACAAAACAAACTTCACTTCTTTGCAAGACACAAATGCTTAATACTCCCCCACGCGGCTATTTAGTATTAGTTTTACCATTTTTTATACAAAACAGATTGTTCAGAAACTTTTCCTAATTTTCAAAGTAAATCTCAAGAATAACTGTACAAATACTAGGCATGTTTGTATTTGTTCCAATGCATTTCTCATGGTGATTCCAAATATAGTAATGAAATTTTTGAAATTTTTGAAACATTTTGTGAAATTTTGGAATACCGTCAGCGTGAAAGAGTTAAAAGTGAACAATATTTTGTTCATCGGTTGTTTAACCCTTAATACCAAACACACCCCCACAACCGCTCCACTTGATTATTAACACTTTCCACGTGGCTATTAGTTTTTCCACAAAACTGATTTTTCAGAAACATTTCTTAAACTTCAAAGTTTTGTCTCAAGAAGTACTGATCCAATACTAGGTATGTTTGTACTTGTTTTAATGCATTTCTCATGGCGATTCCAAATATGAAGATGAATGTAAATAATTTTGGAAAAGTGTTTGAAACATTTTGTGAAATTTTGGACCTGCCGCATGGAAAGTGCTAACACAATGCTTAGTACGGGTGGTATACCTGTGAACAGATAGTGTTGATTTTACATGTTTATGCAGCGCAGAGGATTTTAATTTGTGTTTATAAAAGATTATTTTGTTCCTCAGTAATTTCAAGATTTGTGAGTCCATAGAAACAAAGCAGAACATAACAGAATCAGTGGCGTAGCTACCGGGTGGAGCAGGGGGAAATGCCCCCCCCCCCCCCCGACAGAAAAAAGGCCTTTGTGCCCACGCCCCTGCCCTATTTGTGCCCCCGCCTCACTCTCCGGATGTAGTGCGTATATGCGTTATAACTATTTGCAAGGACCATTTTTCGCCCGGGTTTTGGAGAAAACATGCCCCCCCCCACCCTACCCCCACCCCACCCCGCTCTCAAGTTTCCTGAGCTGACTGCAAAAAAAGTGGGGCACCCTTTTACGAGATGTTCGTAATCTTACCCCCTCCCCCTAAAAAATCCTAGCTACGCCACTGAACTGAATAGGATGCGACGGAATATGCTTTGCTAATAGATACCATTCCGCACCTATAATTGATGATGGTCTAGTGCGAGTTGTCTATCTTTCATACACAATATGGCATAGTAAAAGTAACCATAATCATTGTTCATATTAATATATATACCGTATTATACACCATTATGCATAATTCTGAAAGTTGAATAAGAAATATCGGATAAAATGTACTTTATACCGTATACATCCAAGTTATGCTACCCCACCTACACACGGTAGACAAATTTAAATCACAACATAACATTAATTTAGCTCTTTAATTTACATGTTTCAGATATTTTCCATCTGGTGATGTCCACCTATGGACAGCTGGATATCGTGTGTAATAATGCCGGGATTTGTGACGAGATTGACTGGGAGAAAACGTTACATGTGAACTTGGTAATATTGCTGAAACCCGGTGGGGTGGGGGTTACTCAGATAATATTTTGGTAGGGATGTGCATGTGCCGCCAGCAAAATTAAAATTGACCCAAACATTTACCAATTTTCGGGGTAAATAGACCCCTATATTTACCACACAGGCTCCCCACACTATTGCAAGCACCCCCACCGACAATTTGTTTTTACAGAAACTATATGGTAAAAATCGCAAATGTACCGACGGAAGCTCGTTTGTGCCGACAGATTTGATGAATAGGGCAGATTTTGCCGACAGATTTGATTAATGGGGGTGTCACGCCCCCCCCCCCCCCTCTCCCCCCTCTGGGGACGCCCTTGGCAGCAGTTCATGATTAAATAACTGTAAGCTCCCAGCATGGCATACACCCGTAAGACGATGGGTGTTTGGTAAATGTCTTAACCCTTTGAATCCTGAGTTTATTGGTGGGGTCGCGAGCCCTCCCTGAGTTATTTTCACGAATCATGCCGAAATTCTATGGGGTATCTTACAGCCCCTGAGTGAATGTTTGTAAAGTCGCATACTGCCCTCTATTTCCGGCATAACACTCGTAACATAAAACATCCGTTTTTATTCTGTTTTTTATCGCCAAATTTGCCAATCATGACCGTAATACTATGCATCCCTCGGCGCAAGATTTTATTGCATATTCATCCTATTTCGGGCTATTTCACATATAGAGTGAATACCATGTGACTTGAAAGTTACCTGTCACCTGTTCTAAAGGATGGAAACTTTAGCGCTCAGATATGTAGCATTATTATTATACAGACCACTTCTGAAGGTTAAACTTTTTAAAAGTACCGCGTAAAGACAAAATCGGCTTTAGAAAGAACAACAATCACATGCATGGACGTCGCCATATTGATCAAAGCTATGACGAAAGACATACGAGATGTCAGCATCTCTGTTGCATATATTGATATTATCGATTTATGCATTGAATTCCTGCGTGATACTGTCCAGCGACCTGTTGCTGATGAGGCGGTTTTAGTGACGATGACGTCATCGATACGGAAAACCAGGCGCGAATTTCAAATAATCACAGGTTGGCATTGTGCAGTTTTAATTCGTTTTATCGCATATTAGGCCTACAGTTCTGTGTTCAATTCAAATAAACATTAGATAATTATTTTCCTACCACATAATGCATGGTTTAATGAATAGAACGGTATTCCTTTAAGGCCGGTAAACCGGCCTTTCGGGTTACAGCGCTTTCTCCGTACAGCCGGTAAACCGGCCTTTCGGTTCAAAGGGTAAGTCCACATTTTGGTACAAACTGTTAAAAACAGAAGAAAAGAAAATAGGAAGAAAATAGTGTACAAGCTGATGTCAAGTAGGTCTAAACCATCTCTAGTAAACCTATTCATTATAAACATTTGCAGTCTGTGTATCCTAATTTTATTTCACCAAATTTCATCATTCATTAAAGCATGGGGTGATTCGTGGAACAAAACTTGCAATCGAACATCTAGACTCGTCTGAGGCAAATAGAGGGGTGATAATAAACATAGCATCGGAAGCGGGTAAGTTATAACTTAACACTTTCCACTAATATTAGCATGATTAGTATTAGTTTTACCATAATACAAAAACAAATTTTTCAGAAACCTTTCCCAACTTTCACCGTCTATCTCAAGGATTACTGATCCAATACTAGGCATGTGTGTACTTATTTTAATGCATTTCTCATGCTGATTTCAAATATGGCAATGAAATTCAATACCTTTGAAATTTTTGAAACATCTTGTGAAATTTTGGAATGTCGTCTGCAGACGCCTGCCGCGTGGAAGTATGAACTAAGTTACGTGATTGCTTGATGTAAACTTGAAACATTACATGGTTCTGGACTCTTTATTCCATATAATTGTACTTATTTAAAGTTTCATCCACTGATGCACCATGTAATGTAGTCTACCTCGTATACCGCGTTTCATTACACTGTCTCACTATCGAACAGAAAAAAGTACAGATGAATTATTATTTATAATTTTGATATGAAAACAGAGAAATTGTAGGCAAAAATTCTTCTGTGAAAGTGTTTTAAAATGTCGAGATAAGACATGTTTTAAATTCCAAATCCAATGTTAGGGGAGACGTCAAAACTCGACCGCCCGTTGACCGCCGGTTATGTACGGTTCCGCCCGGTTCTTTCAGGTCAAATGTTTTACTGGTATATGAATATTCACGCATGCAACACTGAACAACTGCCGGTTGACTTAATGCTGTAACCGGACCAATTTACACTATCAATCTGTTACTTTGCGGTCTTAATAGCTCTCTCTATAATCGTTCTATAAAAATAACCATTCATAGACTTTCGGTATTGATTTTAAAAAGTTAATTGAGCTATAAACAGATTGAAAAAGCCAACCCCAGCGAAAATCAATAGCTGCATTGTACTGGTTGTCAACTGAGACTTGTATTGCTCACGCGTGTGACGAGGCACTTTCAACCGGTCGTGTTCACCAGAGTGTAACTATTTGACCTCATTATGTATGTATATTATAACAGACGACACGTTTTGTGAGAACCGGGCGGAACCGGCCGTAACCGGCGGTCAACGGGCGGTCGAGTTTTGACGTGATCCCTTATTTCATTGCTTTTAACACTGATAATTGTGTATATTATTGTATATTAATGAAACCTTCTACACATTTAAAAGTTGTTCTAATTACCAAGAAAATGGGTTTGTAGATCATATACAAAATAATATTTTTAAAATATTCCAAAAAAACACAACGAATTTTACCCCCAAAAGGGGAGCTAAAATGTTGCGTCTTGAGAAATTTGTGTTTCTTATATCCCTACCAATATGTGTGCCAAAGATGGCCGGTCGTTTTGGTGAAGTTTGTAACGATCACAAACCCCACTACACCCAACATTTTGACAGGTTTTATCGTTTTCAAATATTTTACAGCGTTGGTGTTTTACCAGAGCATGCCCGTGTACAGTGCATCTAAAATGGCAATATTGGGATACACAAGATATGTCGCGGTAAGTGCAATACTGTCTCATTGCTCCCTCTGGTGAATACCAATATAGTGACCAATTCATGAATATTGAAACTCCTAGATGGAATAGATAAACTGATGACTTACAACAAACATATTATCGCAATTTACATGTATTTATCGGGGTTTTTTACTCACCGATAATCTTTCTTTAACAACCCTAGTTTTATGATATATTCAAACATCACTGCGCATGCAAGTAAAACACGTAGGCCCTACATCTCAATACAGTTGTTCCCTCATTGGTGAATAACAATCTAGTGACCTATTCAAGAATACTGAAACTCCCGCAGGGTATAGATAAACTGATGACTTAATGCAGGCATCAATGTGCAGCTTGAACTTACTCCTCAAGCCTTAATAATAATAATAATAATAATGGTAATTTCTATAGCGCCGGTATCCGTCAGAAATGACGCTCATGGCGCTTTTGTAAACATGTAATGTAAGTAATTATTGAATAGCACAAAGATGATAAAATAGCATGGGTGTTATACATTACTGTTTTGTACGCTTCATTGAACAAATGAGTCTTTAAAGTCTTTAAAGAAGCATTTGTTTTGATGAGCGGAGTCCACTGTGTCCAGGTATATGGGTTGCACAAGTTCAGTGAGATATTTTGGCGCCTTGTGTTGTAAAATTTTGAATGCGAGTAAAGCAAGTTTATATCTGATTCTATGCGAACAGGTAGCCAATGCAAGTCCATAAGCACAGGGGTTATGTGATCAGATATTTTGGTGAAAGTTATAATTCTAGCAGCGATATTTTGAATACGTTGAAGACGCTGAAGTTGAGAAGCTGTAACCCCATACAACAATGAATTTCCCATGTCAAGTCTTGAAGTAATAAATGCCTTCACCTGTATTCACCCTCCTTAATAAGGATAATCTAGATCTTTCATGCAATTTGTTGCGTGAAGATTCACTTCAGTGCACTATGTTTGTTCTACAGTAATATATGGGAGACGTTGAAATATATGTGAAGATTCACCATAGATTCACCTGTCCAAATCCTAATTAGTTCAAGATTCACCGTTTCAAAAATATAACTATAGGCAAAGATTAGGCGTCTAATCTTTGCCTAAGCTTGAGGAGCGTAGGTTCAAGATGCACATTGACGCCTGCATAAAACAAACATATAATCACAATTTACATGTATTTATCGGTCTATTTTACTCACCGATAATCTTTAATAGTTTTATCGATTCGTTTTATCATCAAACAGCCCTGTGATCCTAAAATGCCAGCAAAACACACACGTCTCAGTACAGTTATTCCCTCATTGGTGAATACCTATCTAGTGACCAATTCGATGGAATTGATAAACTGATGACTTAAACAATCATCACAATATAAAATGTATCGGTTTATTTTACTCACCGATAATTTTTCTATATACTAACACTAGTTTTATTATCAAACAGCATTGTGATCCTGACGTGCAAGAAAAACATATCCGTCTTAATACAGTTTGTCCCACAGCTGTGGGTACCAATCTACTACGCAATATGATATGTCTGGAACCTGTGCCAGATGGTAAAGAAATAGCGTATACAAGGAGGTAAGACATCGCAACGACAACATACAGCAATATGCAATGCCGGGGGCGGGACTCTGATTTATTTTTTTGTACGGGTGTGCCACTGAAAATTGGCCCAAACTTTTAACAATTTTCTGGGGGAAATGGACCCATATGTTTACCAGAAACTCATAATTGTTCTATATATTTGACAGATTTTGCTAACATTTCTGTGAAAAACAGGAAAATTAAGGATTTTAGACACATTGTTTTACCAAAAATGGCTATGACAAGGGGTCATTCGTTTACCAGCAGACGGGTGAAAAATGGGACCCTATTTGGCGGTACATCCCCGTAACCTGGATGGTTAATTGACCGTTGACCTTGATTGTGGGTAGAAGGTAGAGGTTTAGGAGTTTTCTAAAGAGGCAAAGTCCCTCCACAGAGACACCATGGTCTTGCAATTCTTGATTAGATGAACAACTAAAATTGTATTTCCCCCATTATCCCGGTGTTCGTCCACCTAAATGGAGAACTGATCTGGGATTTACATGTTTTTCCTTTATTGTGTATCGATATTGCATGTGTTATGATGCTCATAAAGTGATGTGAAGAACAAATTCTTAACTTAAGGCGAGGACAATTCTTAACTTAAGGCTAGGAAAAACCACCGTTTTACGGGCCCGACCGACCCGCCCCCCTTTTTTTTTAGAACTATTTTACTCAAATCATGTAAAATCAGCCGTTTTTTGGCCGGAAATCTGTCGGAAAAATTTGTGGGAAAAAATCCAGATTTTTGCAGATTTTTGTGACATTTTAGGTTAATTTGTATTTTTAGAAATTAAAAAAACAACAACCACCGACCGACCGACCCTACTTGACAGGTCCATCCACCCATAAAACAGGGGGGGGGGGGGGGGGGGGGGGGGGTCGTCGCCTAAACAACATTAGGTGAATCCTTAGTTTCATCAATGTTGGATTCAACACAAGGTAGGTGCATGGGTTCCTTTTTTAATTAAATGTTGTACTGTTGTAACACATATTTTGGTATTTGATTATCATCTATTCTTACAGCCCACAGGATGTTGCCAATGCAGTCCTCCGACTGATTGAAGAAGACCACCATGGCCAGTCCATACACGTACCATCTGAGGGTGAAGCATATTTACTGAAGGACGATCAGTTGGTACCGAAAGAGGTTGTTGAGCTGCCAATCAAGGCATCCGCTCCAGTGAAGACTTGAATATATGCTGTTTTATCTGAGATAGACTGTAGATCCGGCTAATTTTGTATTAGCCATAGAAGTATGTTTAAAGTTTAAGTGTAAAATCAAGATGTATCAACAAAAGTCAGTTAAATTACACAAGGAACATGCAGTAATAAGTCATTATTTCCATATTTTATTGAAAACTGTAGGTCGATATTATGGTAAGGATAATTGATGAGCTAACCACTCCAAGTGCTAACAGTCGTGCTTGATACACATGGGTGATGGTGGATAGGGTCTATGGTGGGGGAGAGGGGACAAGGACTTGATTTCAAGTCTAGAATTAGATGGTTTTACTCCTAAAGCCAAAACCACATAATTGATGTCTGAACACACGTTCGTCTATAATAGATGTGAACAGATTGGGATCAGAAAAGAGTGGGGTGTTTTGGTTTTGCTAAATATTTTAGTATGAAAGTAACTAAATAAAACCCAGGTCAACTTTAAATGGTGATATCAAGTAATACTTTATTATTCTAAACTGCTCAAAAAAAGTTTGGAATATTTTTTCAAGCACAAGATTTTCAAATATCACGGGATATGTTCCTTAAGTGTTATATATCCATGTAAAGCTGATGTGTTCATCTTTACAATGATCATGATGATACCGAAGCAATCCCTTGCTCCAGTGCTCAGCTAGCTGCTTGCTTGAGAACATGGGGAGGTTACAATCTGAATGTGCTAAAATCAACACTATTTCGTGCTCAAAAGAACATCTTTGTCGTCTGTTCAATGAAGTGTTACATTGGCCACTACAGCGTATAGTGTGATGATCTATTGATTTTTAAGCACAAAATAGTGTTGATTTTGGCACTTTCAGATTGCGACCTCCGATGTGAGTTAGGCAGATTGTACTAATGATGAAAATTGTTTTAAATGGGTCATATTAACTCGTATTAATTAAATCGTATTAGGCATATAACAAGCCACATTTCACTTAAAGGTATATCCCCAACCTAATTTTATCCAACAGTTACTGCTCCTGTTGGAATTCACCTGCACTATTCATGTTGCTATTCAACATATCGTCAGCCTGCTTTGATAATTGCCTAACTCACTTTTCATACTTTTGTTGTTTTCTAAGGACTAGAAAAAATGAGTTAGGCAATTATCGAAGCAGGCTGACGATATTACACTTAATGAACATATCCAGCGATAATTGAAAATCATATGCTTGAACAAATATTCCAACAGTTGATATGAAGGAACACTGTGAATTCAGTCATCCTAACATGTGAGTGAAAACGCTCCAGTTGTTCTTATGATAGAAGCAATGATTAACTTAACACTTTCCATGCGGCTGGTTTTACCATGTACAGAATATATTTGTCAGAAACCTTTCCCATCTATCAAGGTCTATCTCAAAGATTACTGATTCAATACTTGGCATATTTGTACTTATTTCAATCCACTTCTCATGGTGATTCCAAATACGGTAATGAAATAATTCAATACATTTGACATTTTTTGAAACATTTTGGAATGTCGTCTACAGAAAGCGTGACTCAATTCCCGGGTTGGTATACAACTTTCGGAGATAATTCACTACTTTTTTTTGCTCATAGCACCAAAAACAAACATCTTTTAAGCCTAAAATGTTCCAACATGATGAGAAAAATAAAGTCTTTCTTCTCAATTCCAATAGAGAAAATTGAATTTGTAAGTGCATGTCGCATGGTTTTGATGTCAAAATGAAACATACTTTCTTATGAATCAATAATTTATTACATATAATGAAGTTTCATTTCAAAAACAAAAACAAATTCAATTTTCCCCAAATATGTAACTTAATTGGTGTTGAACTTTGACAATGAGTTTATTTTATCTAAGGCCAAGAAAAAATGATCTGTCTCACGCATAAGTATGTGGAGTCACTTTTGCCGCATAACCACGCGATGAGCCCATTTTGGGCTTCATCTTTTTTTCCAAAAAAAATTGGCTCCAAAAAGAGAGACAAAAAGGGTGGGCCAAATCACAATAAAAAATAATTTCCGCATAAGCATTAGACTATTTTTCCTAAAAACAAACCAAAAACACATATAGCATAGCTATTTTCCCAAATGTATGTGTGAGACAGACCTTTTTTTCTTTGCCTAATTCAATAACAGTCAGCAAAACCACATTAAGGTTTTTGTAGAATTAATGATTTATTTGAGCTATCTATGAATTCAAAATGAAATCATGATGAGTATCACATGTCTGACTAATACCATATAAATAAAAGCAAAACTGCAAGTCTCAACATATGGTGAGTGGGAGAGGTGATGATGGTGAGGGGGTAAAAGAAGGGGGGAAAAGACCAGATCTTTTCCTTCTTTTACCCCCTCACCATCATCACCTCTCCCACTCACCATATGTTGAGACTTGCAGTTTTGCTTTTATTTATTTACCTTGTTTGTTTGTCTCTATTGAATTCTACGGGATCCATATCGTGTGCCCTGCTGGACAGTTGGAACTGTCGTTTTGCATTTATTCTCTAATACCATATAATTACATTATTTTATAATAACATTTATGTACATGTACAATTTATATACATAGTAATTTGAAAATATTCTTTATACAATTTTGTTGTTATATTTCTAAGTAATTAGACAAATGTTATGTATTTGCTTTTCATCTTTGACTAGCAAAATCATGAACATTCGAATTCACCTTAAATTAATTTGAGGTTAATTTCCATGGAGATGCAGTCCACAAGGGAAATTCTAAGGTCTGAAGTAAGATGTTCTAATTCTCCATTGATCAACTGATCAAAGCCATCAATCTCATTCACAAACAAATCACAAACAGATTGCTTTGACTTCTCCTTGTAACTACTCAAATAGTCCGATAGGGAAACTGTACTTTCCAACCAATCAAAAAGTGATTGATCATGCATCAGGCCATGAAAACCTTGTTCTTTTTTGAGGGATTTTTTTACTTGAGAAATTTAAGAAATTTCAAAAAATGTGAAAAAATATTCAAATGTTTTCATTTTTTTTAAATGGGTCGATGGGGCCCGTAGAACAGAGTTTTTTTGTGGCCTTAGCAACAGGTAAGTAATTAAACGCTTGTGTTAAGGGCTTTTTCTGACAAGACAAGACGCACTATCTGAAAGTCACTGATACTCATTGTATTGACCATTTGCAGGTATGGATGCCAAAAAAAGTCCGAGGGCAGATCATTGTCATTTTTAAATAACCTGTGAGCAGGGCTTGACATAAGCAGGAATACGGAGCAAATTTTGAAGCCCACTAAACCTTAAAATGCCCGATTAATCACATGTGACGTGTTCTACCGAAACCAGATGGAATTGGGCAGAGCTCCAAACTGAGAAATAGCCCAAAACTAAATTGGGGGTGTTTTTTTGGGAATTTGAGTTTCTTGTAAATAATTAATCTTCAGAGTGTTTATAAACATTATTGTGAAAGTTTCAGATTAAAAAATCAAACCAAAAAAAAAGAAAATGCAATTTTTATTTTTTATTTTTTTAAAAAGTACATTGTAAGTACATCTTTAAAGGACCATATCTCAGTAGGAGTTTTCATAAAGACGAACTTGAAAATGATTTAACTCCGCTTTGGGAAGTCCGATTAAAAAAAGAAAGTACCATTGTAAAGCTGAAGATATCTACTATAATAATCAATTACTAACTCAATTTTGATATCTTGCCCAATTGTGTCTGGTTTCGGTAGAACACGTCACATATATGGTAGCGTCTTAATCGCAATGATCTAGCATGCATAATTATACGGTTACAAATGACCATATAGGTATACGACTGATCATTGTATACCAGTCACAATTGATTGAGTCCATTAGTACAAATTATATTAGCGCCAACCTTGTACACCCTCCTCCGCGGATCTCTCTTAACCGTCCACAATGTCTTAGGATTGTAATACAAGATCGGGCTGTACTGTCATATTTCATTTTGCTGTACGTCTTGAAATCATCATCGATAAAGAAGTAAATACCTGTACCAAAAACAAACAAAAAATTGAATAAGTTTACAGAACTGATGGATAACAAATGGAACATCTTATTTTGTATTGGGTGCCAAGCTTTTATGTATCTGAAATAGAGTGTTTTAAGCTTGGCACCCAATAAAAAATAAGAACTTAAAACTTAAACAAGAACTTAAAAGTTCTTGAGTTTGTCTTGTAGTTGTTGGGGCTATTTGGGGCTTTGTCCTGTTCAGATGTTTAGGTCTTGTTATACTGAACAGCTTGAATCACGATTATCAATGTGTAGGCAATTTTTTTTTTAAAACACTGATCTAGCATTGCATACACAAACATTTTATGGAATGGCGCAAGTTACAGATTATGTGTTGATATCTAGTGATATATTGATAATACTGATAAGCTGTTTTGTATAACCGTGACATTGTTCATGCAAGTTGAGGACTTAGATATTTCCTTTTTCAAAACACCAATTCAAAAAAAATTCTAAAAAAACCTATTCTCTGGGCCCGACCGACCCATTTGGGGGAGAGTTTATTTACACACATTGATTTGTTCGTTGAAAATTTTGAAAATTTTGAAAACCTTTGAAATAATCACCTTTTTGTGCTAGCTATCACGATAGCTAGCTCTTATAGCCTGAATTCAAAATCAATATTCCAAGTACGCGTTGACTTCGAGTCACTTGGTTCAGGAAACCGTGACCAAATCGGTATAATTATCGAACGGGTCCAGCCAAATGACACTCTCATACGGGTATATTGGTTGATCGAGAAGTGTGACGCTTGGATGCTATTGTGTATTGCATCAGGGTCACTTACAAGCGCCGCCGAATCAATCTATGTCCATGGCTTTGATTGGACGAGAGATGTGTTCAGTTGTTTAGCGCCCGGGGTTGACTATCTGTGGTTGTCCGCAGTTGTTTGCCTAGCCTGTGGAAAGTATATTTACTCCGATAGGTAAACAAAGCGATAAATATCCACTAGCTTGTGGCAATGTTAGTATTTCTAAAGAAATGGAGGGGGAAAGCAAACATTAAGGACTGAGAATTTTAGGCAAATATAGAATAGATTAACGCTGTCCATGCGCGCGGTTATGCACACGCAAAATACAATTCACAAAATGTTTCACAAACGTATTTAATTTATTGGCTTTCATCATCATATATTTCGAATCACCATGAGAAATTAATTAACATAAGTACAAACACGTCTAGTATTAGGTCAGTTTAATATTCTTGAGATAAGACTTTGAAAGTTTAGAAAAGGTTTTTGCAAAATCTTTTTTATATGGTAAAACCAGGGAGGTGTAATAGGTAATATCACTCTGGTAAAACTAGCCGCATAGAAAGTGTAATGAAAGGCTAGAAAATGGTTGACTTTTAAGTACATACATGAAAATACATGATTAAAATACATGATTAAGAATTCCTATTTATTATTATTATTAATTAGTTGTCCACACTGTATTAAAATACAAGTCTCACTCATAAATTTAAGGTTAGGATTGCTATCGAGCTTGAAGCAAACAAACTGATGAGTAAATCATCAAATTTCTAAATATATAATGCAGTTCTCATAACATTAACTTATGATTACTAGGTAATAAATACACTCTCAAAATAATGGGGGGGGGGGGGGGGGCTCAAGGAAGTAACTTTAGGAATTTTGTGAGTGCTGTAATTATTGAACTATGACTCAAATGTCTATAAAAGTACATTAGGAACACACCATTAGATACTCAGGGGGTGGGGGGGGGGGGGGCGTTGCATGGAAGTTTAAAAAAACACTTTGCCCACTATCCAGGAAAAACAACAACTTTGCCCACCAACCAGGAAAAGAAAAAAAGATGACTAACCCAATTCAATGTAAAGAAAAACAGTAAAACCTAAAAACAACAACTGTGCCGCCTTTGCTAGAAAGAAATTTAAAAAAATAATTAATTCCGCCTACTTCGATGGCCAAAAAAAAATCCAATCGACCCCAACTTCCATGCCCCCCCCCCCCCCTGAAAATCAAATGGTGCGTCCCTTATGTATGTTATTCAACGAAAGCCGTTTAAAATCTATTGTACTTTTTTAATTCACTATTGAGCAAATATACCTCTGACAATCTGTGTTGATTTTTACAACACTTATACCAATAAATCCTATGGAGAGGGTGGTTCTAAAATGTTTACTCTCGTGTTTGCCAAAGATGGAGATATCGTTTATAACTGCACAAACAAATCATACTGGGTAGTTAATTTCCATTCTTTGGGTAGGCTTAATTAAATAAATACAAAATTGGCGTTCGTTTTATGAGTTTTGAAGTCAATTGATTTCATGGACTGTTTGCGACATGTGGGCGTAGCCAGGAGGCTTGTCATCCCGGGGGCACGAGAGTGGCGTGGGGTCCAGGGCCCACCATACCTAAGGGCCCTGGTAGGTCCTGGGACAAAGCCTCTGCTGCAGGTGATTAGAATTGGTATTGATTCCCCCACGACGAGAAACGCCCTGAAATTGGAGATAAGTATATAAAACCCTTTAACTCCCCTGAATTGTTAATTGCACCCCCCCCCCCCCCCCCGAATGACCCTTGGTGCTGGGTTACCTGTAGCTACGCCGCCAATGAATGCACACAACAAGATCAAATGACCGTTTCATTTCTTCCAAATTTCTTTTTAATTCACGAATTGGGCAGAGCTCCAAACTGAGAAATAGCCCAAACCCTAATTGGAGGTGATTCTTGTAAATAATTAATTTTCAGAGTGTTTATAACATTAATGTGAAAGTTTCAGATTAAAAATTCAAACCAAAAAATAAAAAATAAAAAAATACAAATAAAAGTACATCGTTAGTACATTATAAGTACATCTTTAAAGGATGATATCTCAGTTTGGAGTTTTCATAAAGACTAACTGAAAAATTATATAACTCCGCTTAAAACAAAGAGTACCATTGTTAAGCGGAAGATCTCTACTACAATAATCAATTACAAGCTCAATTTTGATATCTTGCCTAATTGTGTCTGATTTTCACATATACGGACAACTACTGCAAATTTGTCTTCATAATCATTACTTGATATCATGCCCAAATTTGGCAATACGTCCACTGCCTGCTCTTGTGCCAATCTCTGATTACCCAATTACATGTCATTATTCTACCAAATGCTTTCCTAAAAAATATCAAAGTCTTTCATTTGTACTAGCACTTCCCCTTTAAAGGGTTTTTTATTCCATGCTAATTTGTGTCTGTGTCACATACGCTATGATCTAGATGGAATAGTGCCTTACAGATATCTATTGTTATGTTGTTATATGTTACATTAAAGTTTTTTGCAGCTTCTTGATTTCACAAAAATAATTAAATTAAAGTAGTTCGACATTACCAACCTTTTGTATTCTTATTCTCCTGTTCCTTGTATTTGTGGTACTTCTTCCTCTTGAATTCCGACAGCGTTATAGGTGATTTGTGCGTCAGGGCATACTTGGTTGCGACAGTTAGATTAATCCCGTCTATTATGCTATTAATGCTGTCGTAGGATAGGCGCCCCTTCATGTATCTGAAATAACTGAGTGTGAAAGAATGTGTGCCCATAATTATTAGGAATACAGCTGGTCAAACGGCTCGCATGCATGTGATAAACCTATTATAACACAAAAGTGCCTGACCAAGTGCTTTCATGTTAATTTAAAATCAGTAACCATATCAACAACCCAAGATAATACACTAAATAAGTTTCCTCTCCACAATGACACCTCAATCATAAAATTGATTGAATACTTTTGAATAACTTTTTAAGTTATGATGCTTTTAGTCACCTCAACTATTGAGAAAAACGTGTTTGTATTTGATTTGTATTGAAGAATGTGTGCTATCAAAACTGGTCAGGCATGTATGAATGAATGGTGAGCTGTGATTTATTTCACACAAATTATCACTGCTGAGCACACACTAGGCAATGATATCCTATAGAAAATAATCTTACTACAACTTTTGTTTTCAAGTTTGTGTGGTTACTTAGGTCTCAAAAAAGTGCGTTGAAAATGTGACTTTTGAAAAGTGACAATTTTTCTTAAAATGGTGCTAATCAAGGTTTATCTTTGTTGTTAGCATGGTTAGGGGGAAAATTTGGTGTATATTGATGCCTAAAAGATTCATCTAAATGCCTATCTAGCCTGTTTGGTCAAAACAAAAATTGAATGTTACTCAAAATGACATAAACAAAGTGTATACTTTCTTTTGTTGAACCCTTTATCACGCATACTACAGGGGGACACTGTCTGATGTAAAATGCTGATCTTATAAGATCAGCATTTTTTTGAATCGACGTTTTGTTGTACAAAGAGGGCTGATTTTTCCTAATCCTTCTGGTTGTAAGTTCATAGGCCTACATGTAATATAATTGTAAAAATAAACCTATCCCAGTTTTTATCATAATTGAGGGCGAAGCCTTCAACGCATCTCTGGTGCCCCTTTAAGGATTCCAATAAGTTTTACGATACGATCATTTAAACAGCCCCATCCCTATTTTCAGCCCGGACGCTCGCCTTCTAACCGCCTCGTAGCACGTGTGTTTATCCACGTGATAAATTTTCGATACAATCGAAAATCAATATTTTGCAATATCCTGATCAAAGTACAAGAGATTATCTTTCATTTTAATTATGAAATGCTACCCTCACGCCAAACTGACCCCATTAACCATTTTTTGTTTTTGCCGGAACTTACTACCATTATACAAAACGATTTGATTTAGTGCTGTGCGCCCGTAATCACTAATCAGACCAGGGAGGTGTAATCATCTCTCTGATCAGACTAGGTCAGTACAGAATGATGACTCCTCTCAATCCCACCTCTGCCACCAAATGTAATCAGTGTTGATAATACTACTGTATGGATCGCCGCCTTGATCATGTTGATACACAGTGGGAATAAATGCACTTTATTAGAAGAATAAGACTTTTATAGAAAGTTATACAGTAAACCAAGTTCAAAATGTGATGGTATTTCACATTTTAGTTACTATGAGTCACTAGTTAGCAGTTATTATCCAAGTTTTGTTAGTTTTTCACAGATTTGCAGGAACTGGATTTCGAAACTGAATTAGTTGTGTGCGCCCTACTGAAGACCATCAGGTTTTTTCACTGTTAACATTCGATTCCGGCTAATCATTCGTAAAAGGTCCAAAACAGTTGAGTGGCTTAGTACTGGGGGATGCACGGACCCCCCCCCCCCCCCCTCCCTCCCAGTGGCGTAGCCAGGTTTTTCTCAGTGGGGGGGGGGGGCAAAGGGGGGGCCGGGAGTTTTGGTGGGGGGGCAACAACCAAATTGAGGATTGAATTTCCTTGTGTTGTGAATAGGTTAGTCCCAAATTATTTCAACTGACATTTCCCACAGGGGGGCAACAGGGGGGGCAGAGAACCCCACAGGGGGGGCAGCTGCCCCCCCTTGCCCCCCCTTGGCTACGCCACTGCTCCCTCCCCATATAATGGATGCCTCAATTTTCAGAAGAGAGGGTGTTCATATGTATTAAAATATCATCAAACGAGACGGTCTAGCAGAAGTCACATGGAGTTTGCTATTCATTTCCCAACTACCATCTATGAATACACCTACAGAGGAGTATTGAAAATACTTGGTAGATGGTATACAAGCACCAATATGAATAAAGAACATTCTGGAAGACTAAGATATGAAAAGTGACAGGACACGAACACATTGATAACGTGCCGCGTGCACTTCATCCCAGAACTCGTCCCTTACCACATATTTCAGACATCAGTTTATCATCAGTGTTTCTCAGCCTCTTTTAAACATCTGGTCAAATGCCCAATTCAATTTTTCAAGACGATGATGCCCATGGATAGACCAATGTTAGTATCGTGTTGATCGACGCTCATCACAAGTGCTACCGCAAGAATATAACGGACATCAAATGCAGCGCCCACTAGCGACCAGATGAACAATAGGAATCGAACCACAGCTAAACATCAATGATCGCATGCTATGATGTCTATTGTCTAAAGCTAACTATCGAGCTCCACTATATTAGAAAATTGACATATTAAAATTGTTGTTTAATGGTATGGATTTAATGAATATTAGTCAAACCTTTATTATAAATGAGATAAGAGCCAAATGTCATTCCCCTGCAACATCGAAGATCGATACAGATGAGTGAAAATTAACGTGTCGCAATAAAATCAAAAATTCAATTTTTTGTTTTTGTTTGCAACTTTCATTGCCAGATTTCTCTGTAATGTGGGCAGTAAAGAGAATGATTTCCGTTTATAATATTTATTTATACATCAATGAATATTTTGATAGCTTACTTATTGAAATTGATTCAATAAATCGTCTAATATCAATGCTCCCGTAAGTCCCAAAATATAAAGAATGTAGTTGTCCTCGGTCAGTCCTTATATTTGGCAATCTCTAAAACATTTATAGTGAGTTCACACGCTCACCATAGGCCGGTGAACAGTGATGTCAATAAAGTAACAAACCAATACAACAACAAAAGAATTTCAACACATTTCCCAATCGACACTCTGCCCATCAACGGCTAATTATCGGCGTTTCAACTCACGTCATCTTAGCATACACGCTACTACACGTGAATACCTTCATTGCACACTGGTCTATTCTGTAGTCAAATCCCCCCCCCCCCCCCACCCCCACTGCACTGATACAATACAAGTATATGTTCATCGGTTAAGCATGAGCGGGTAATTTGACTATGAATAGGGTTGCGAGGTTTTAGAACTGACGGAAAAAAGGATAGGGAGTTGACGGGACAACCAAACAATATTTTATTTTTGGCCTACTGGTATTTGGGAAATTTAGTCATGGATGATTAGTTCAATAGTTAAATGCTGTCACTTGGAGGCGCTGTAGTTAATGTCCCTAGTCTACCACTTTTTATCATTCTGTAAAAGCGGCCCAACGTGAGTTTGCTAGCTTTGATGGGTATCTCAGGATTGAAAAATCCAATTCAGATGAAACGGCATCTGAAAGCTAAGTGTTTTCCCTTTCCGTGTGTATAAACATATTACATCAAACTTTAGGACTTCATGGTAAACAAGTTGCACAAAAAAGTGCACCCTTTTTTTTTAGGGACACCGTGTACAATATGTACCCGGCACAACAGGGATCTCCGGATCTGTCTCGGTCTCTTTTATTTTGAAAGGAATTCTTGTTTGAGGAAGTCATGATATGTGCCTGGTGTTTATTCCGATTTCATATTAAGTTTCATCGCATCGAAAGATCACGAGAATCAGCCTAAAATGCTAAATGACCTCTACACGACCTCTTGCGTTATCGGATAAATGCAGCAGCGTGAGAGATCAAAAGTACCATGTAAAATAACCAATTGCCTTGCTGCAAATAATTTGTATGTACGCTTGAGTAACCACGTTTGCTGTTTGCTCCACATCGCACTCACTACACATGTCTGCTCTGCGATTGATTCTCTTCGGCGGTGTTTTGCGTACTGGATCTGCCGTTTTGCGACAGAACGTTGCTCCTGTTGGCTCGTGTCTTCCAAGATTTCAGTGGGGAAAACAGGTTCAGCAGACACATTTGCCTAGTCGATATCTCAGCAGTTCACCAGTTCTAAAAACAGCCATGTCGTACACAGTCGAAGAACGAGGATCACCAAACTCGCTTGAGTATCGGATATTTTTCAGTGAGCATTTTATTTGACAGAGTATTTAATTTGTATTTTTTTTCTTCATTTTAAGCTTCGGCTAGCCTATTTAAAATAATCTTGTTGCTGTTTAATAAGCAATTTTTAACGCCAACGATATAAGTAATGGGCTATTCCAGATAATAAGTACACCCCCCCTGTGGATGACATTTTGTCGAGTTGCACGAAAGTGATGGATTTCCAGGCTTAATATTTGTGAAATGACCGGATGTCCCTTGAATGCTTCTATATTGTCCGGATATCCAGTGGCACAATTTCAAGCTGAAATTTAACCGGATAAGATTTTTGCCAGGTATTTATGCCCCTTTCGAACCCCTGTGGATGACATGTCACCAAAGTTTTTAAAATGCTGGATATCCACAAGTGGTATTTGACAAATATCCCGGGTATCCAGTGATGAATATGCTGAAATGCCCTGTGGATGACATGTCACCAAATCTTTAAAATGCCGGATATCCACAAGCGGTATTTGAAAAATACCCCGGATATCCGGTGACGATTATGCTGAAATGCCCTGTGGATGACATGTCACCTAATGGTTAAAACTGCCGGATATCCAAATATATTTGTTATTAAATATCCCGGATATCCGATAACAATTATGCGGAAATTCCTGTATTTATCGGAATATCTTGGATAATTATGTGCAAGGTGACCAGTGTTCAAATTCAGGGAAAAAATTAGGTTATCCGACGGATAACCATGATATGAAATCAACGGATTACCATGATATGAAATCAGGTTATCAGCCAAAATTGTTGGTTATCCGCCATGAAGTCAGAATTTCTCAGGAATTTAGAGGTGGAGGTAACAAATGTAAAAGCACATTTTCTGGATTTTTTATTTAAACCACACGGCACATTCTAAAAATACTTAAATTCAGTAAAAATTTGTCTTTTAACCCTAACCTCGTAAGTTACATTTTGAAGATTTTTTTTTTCAACGACAAAAACGCTGACAAAAAGAGTGGCGCCGCCACCGGGGCTCGAACCCACAACCTCTCGGTTGCGAGGCGAACGCTCTACCAGTGCGCCACAGGACCAACCATACTCGGGCCAGTGTATTGGCCCGACTATGTAGCCTGGGACCATTATTTCATCGAAAAAGTGCCACGCCAGCTGCCACAGACACACTTTACCATGGAAATTTGCGGCATTGAGGATGGTTAGGGACTAGGGTTAATAAGGGAATAGAAGGGCTTGCTACTTCTTAACGAAGCATTGTACAAAGAAACGACTTGGTCCATGTGGTAGTAGGCCTACTGTTTAAAATACAGCTTTCCTAGTTCAGACATCCGATAGTTATAATTAACATTTGAAAGATACCTAAATTCAGTAAATTTTCATTTAATATGGTCAGAAAAGTGTTGCATGTTACAAGATATACCAATAAAATAATATTAAAAATAAATTTGAAATTCAAGTCGGAAAAATTATTTTTGCAGTTCATATGCATGTGATGGGGTAATGCAAAATTGTAAATCTGTGTGTATTCAAAACCTATGTGTTATTATTTCCATCATACATACCGGTACATAAAAGTTAAAACATGTTTTTTACCAGATTACATGCATAAAATATAAAGTTATAATTTTGTTGACATGAAATTGAAAAATAATTTAAAAACATTGAAATAATGTATACAAACATTATAAATCTTAATAATGTTGCATCATGTTACAGTCGATCAACATTCTATTGTCACGGACCAGGTGTAAAATTATAGTTAATTGAATTTAAGATGTTTAGTTATAATAAATAGTATATTTTACACAGTAAACGGTCCTCAAAAGTCATACTTCCAATAAGAATAAATGAAATATAAAATGTTCTTAGTAATTATGGATCTTTAAGTTATAAATTACCATAGCTACATGTATGGTGTGGGTTGTGGGTTATGGAGTATGTGGGGTTATTTCTTGTCAAATATGGGTCATAGATCATGTTTTATACTTTTGGACTTTGAAAAAAAAAGTTATAAAAAAGCAAAAGTTTTTTTCTTCGTTCTTTAAATAAGTGTCGGCGTCCGACGGATAATCAGCATTGAATTTTTGGTTTTCCGACGGCAGTTTTGGAAATAAAAACGCCCGGATTATCACTTAATTGGAACTCTGGAACTTTTTTTTTACCACCTTGGTCAGTCAATTTTTCTTCTACACCACTACCTTGGTATGTCAAAACCTTTGTATCACCTTGGTGAGTAAATTCTTTTTTCACCTTAAAATGCAAGTTATTTTTAACGTTTTAAATGCAAGTCAATTTTTACCAACTAGCTTGGTGAGTCAAACAATATTTCTTCACCTTAAATGCAAGTTGTTTTTAACGTTGTATGCAAGTCAATTTGTTGTTATGTTTATCAGTGCCTGAATTTTCTCTGTTTTAAAAAAAAAAATCATTTATGAGGGGTTGGTAAATAATTTACATATGGGGTTGTGAAAACTAATACATTGCACCTGAATGCAAAGGATATCTTCCTTGAAGATGTTGCATCAATTACTTTGAAAAAGAGAGTTTGACTCGAAGGTGTATAATTGTACTTCCTTGTGCCGTTTAGATCGAATGCAATATGATGTGCAATGAAGTCCCAACAATTATTTCACATTTCAAAAATGATACAGTGACATTGAAGCTGAAAGCAAGCACATGTAATGCCATTGCTTTAAGTTTGTATCTGGGTTGTGTAAAGTGATCATATTGATATTCATACTATAATTTGTTGGTCAGTGTACCCTTTTGTCATGGCATGTATAGTATTAAAAAAGACAATGCAATAATAAAATAACAGGGTCGAGCAATGTTTAAAATACAACTAACTTGTCTTTTTTATATAAATAGTTTAAGCATAATGTATCACTGTACTAGTATATATATCAAAACTATTAAAATAGAACCTTAATTGAGCACCTAGAAGTACATGCCTTTACTAAGTTATCTGCCTGATACATTATCGTGTGAAGGTGACTTGACAATCAATGAGTGTTAAAATGTTGTCAAACAACTCAAGGATAACAAAGGTTCTGATGGTCTTACATGATAGCTGAATTCGATTTAAAGGCATTTTGGGATGATATTAAAGACTTATTGATTACCTCTATCAATGAATTTTCTTTTAAATCAACCACCGCTTAGTAAGCATTACACTAAGTAAATGTCGGAAACATATGAGCAATTTATTATTTGAGTCCGAAAGCAGTAGGCCTACTCTTGTTACCCTCCCGTCCTTTGTAAAGTCATGAAGATATAAAGTAAGTGATGTATCTGGGATGAAAACTGTTAACAATGATAAAACAGAAGGTTTATGGTTGGGACCAAACAAGCCAAGTTTATACCAAAAGGTAATGATAAAATGGTCGAATGAAGCAGTGAAAAGTTTAGGAATACACTTTGGAAAAGATAAAAAAATAGTTGAAGATTTAAATTGGAAACCAAAGTTAGTCAAATTAGAAAAGCGAGAAAACTAACATACATTTATTATGGAAAAATCAGTATTATAAAAACAATTGGCATCTCGCAGATACTGTACAATGCATCGTATTGTTCCTGTATCATAGAACCTGATTAAGTTATTTAACACTAACCCCACTAGACCATACAAAATCATCCAAAATAAAACTATCTCCACGCGCGTGCTGCTGCATTGGCTCGATTACGTCACCTACCGCAGGCATAATGTGGCCACGAAGTTTGTGGCTGCATATGCGCTGGGGAGTTAGCTCAGTTGATAGGGGCACAGACTGGTTTAAAAAAGTGTACTTTTTCCCCCTCCCCCGATACACGCAAAAACATATAGCCGTGGGAGTTTTAAGGAAGTGAATAGAATTCTGTATATATTTCTATGGGGTCCGGTAAGGAAAAGGTTAAGCGACGAACTACAACACAATGGATAATGGAGGTTTACAAATGACTGATATTGAATGTCAGATATATGCTCTAAGAATTAAATGGGTATCACATGTAATACAAATAATACTGGAATTTGGAATAAGATTGTAAAATATGTACTAGAGCCAACTGGGGGTCTATCCTTGTTACTCAAACTTAATTGTAAAAGTATTAGGTTGTAAACAAAGTGTTTAATAATAAAAATCTACCATCATTTTATAAGACGTTTTTAAAAGATGTGAATTAAGACATCAGTTTTATCAAATCCTTTGAAAATTAGCTATTGCACATTTTAAAAATGAATTTATAAGAACAGCCATCCTGTGAAATCTAAGGATATCTTACTAAATGTGCTGCCTAATAATAAGGCATGGTCATTTTGTTTTTCATAGGTGAGATATGACGATTCACATTTTTTTTAGGAATGTGGTATGGCAATTTCTTTTTTTGGGTGAGGCATGACAAACTTTTTGTTTAAAGGTGAGAAGACAAAACTGTTTTTCAGGGGTGGGGAATGACAATTTCTTTTTTACCTTGGCAGGTGCAGCCAAAAAAAAAATCTTCTGAAAACTCCCTAGCCCCCCCCCCCCCCTCCCCCTTGCTATCTAATGGTGCATCCCTAAGGGAGTGTTCATAAATACTTTGGTGGGAGCTGGATAATTATAGGGGGGAAGTTTTTATACTCTGCAAAGGGGGGTCAAACAAGTTTTTTTTGTAAACCCCAACCGAGGGGTCAAAAAAGTTTAAACACTAACATAGTTTCCACAATTTTCTGGGGGCGACCTGTATGCACATTATATGTATTTACTGAACGTTCATAAATCAACGTAAAAATAGCTACTTTTTAGCGTGCTATGCACGAAGATGTCCACGGACCTATATGTTCATGTACTAGCCCAGCTAAAAAAGAATGAAGGGCAAAGTCATGTCAATAGCAAACAACAATTAAGCGCACATTGTATTCAAAGCCAGGATATATACATGTAATTAGAGGGAGCATCCTAATTGGTTTCATGAACAGATATCTGTGCATAAATATGTGAAGTTATGCAGAGGATTTAAGACCATGGCACTTTATAATATTAACCAAAGATACCTGCAGTGGGAGTTCTGATTCACTCTAGATTCTATAACCTGCCCTCCTAGACGTGATGCGTCCATCAAAATAGAATATGATACATGGTCAAATTCTGTAAAAAATCCCATAAAAGATATAAACATGTGTATGTTCTCTGAACTTGATAACAAAACTGTCACTGATAACAATGAACGGGAGGGGTGGGGGGGGGGGGGGGGGTAAAAAAGGGTTTGTGGCATGGCAAGAGGGGGGTTCCAAAAAGTGTCTATACATCAAAAATGAAATTGGTGAATTTATCGATTTCTTTGCCGTCCCTCTAGTAACAAAAACAAAACACATACTTGACAGACACTAAAGATGCAATAAGAAAAATAGAGCAATTAAAAGTTAAAACTCCCAAAACAATGTCTTAATTTTGGTTACAATTAGAGCTGTGTTGGAAATTGCAATGTTCACTATGAAATGAAGTTATTAATATTAAGGCTTTTTTCGGATATAAACCCAGGAATGTACTTTCCTAAAAATGCCACCAATCCGTCATGGAAGCATTATTAAAATTGAGTTTGCATAGAAACTGTTTCTCATTTATAATGCGAAATTTTATTTACAAACAACAGGCTTGGCTATGGGGCAAAAATGCTCCCCATGCAATATAATGTTCCATATGTTCCATTCATTGGAAAAGAAATTTATTTCCCTTAGTAATAAAATCTTCAAATGGTTCCGTTATCAGAGACTTGACGACATTCTTATGTTTTGGTTGGGAGATAAAAACGGGTGATCTAATTTCATCACTGAGTCGCTGCCAGTTGCATAAACTCTATTCATCCGACTCTGAAAAACTTATTGTGGTTTATTATAAACCACAATAAGTTTTTGAAGTTAAAGGTAGATGACCCGATCACTTTTCCGATTTTGAACTTGAAGTTTTCTATTCTACATGAAAGGTCAGCCTTAAAAAAGTCGTGTCCCAAAGTTTGAGTTGCATAGCTCTAATGGTTCTTATTTTAGACGCACAAGATGCTGTGAACTGTACCCATTGAGTTGTACACAAACTATATCGGTGGTATACCACCATTCGCGGTAATTCGACGTTATTTCATCGATTTCTCCGTAATTATACCGATTTAGGCCGTCAAATTTCAGTATGATGATGAGAAAAATACGAGCTTTCATATGATATGAAAATCTCCGTATGTTTGAAATAATTCTGTGTTACGAAAATGTGATCGGGTCATTTAAACTTAATTTTTAATAAGTCTGATAATTTACTGATATAAAAACATAATTTTATTTTAAAAAAAAATAAAAAAATTAAAGCTTTTTAATTTTAGTTTACTTGGACTAAATAGACTTAGTTGCTGGCAATATAAAATAAATAATATCCTCAGTCATACATGTCACTGTCAGGGGCTTGATCATTTCATGTTGATAGGTCTCACAACACAAACGGAATTGTTTTGCCGTTGATTTACATTATAAAAAATGATTTGACGGAATAAACTGTATACTTTAATACTTCATTGACTCATCATGACGAAATGTGCTGTCATTATGCATGAAGTACACGGTTTATTCGGTCAGTTGAGCAATAATACTAGTTTCGGTTTGTCATGTTTGTTGACATTATTGTAAAAATGATTGGTTAATCATTTATTGACATAATTAATATCGTAAATGATTGGTTAATCAAGGTTACATTTCTTATCTATCGTCCTGTAACTGATGTGTGCATAAAATGTGTTGTTGTACTGAACCGATTATAATGTCAACAAACAATAAATAATGTCAACAAACATGACAAACCGAAACTATTGCGTAACTTGTGCATTACACTCATTCAAAAGCATTTAAGTTACATGCTCTGTAAACTACAATAACGAGCATTTTTAAACCATTGTACCAAGCAATAGGTTTATGTTTCAAAGTGTTTTTAAAGAACTGTAAAAACATGAGGGGTTCATTGCCTGGTTTAGCCGTCAATGTGTTTAAGTGTATTTGGCATGAATTGCTGGAGATTGAGTAGAGCAGGTGGCAGGATTTATCAATGTCCTTTGCACCACCCCCCCCCCCCAAAAAAAAACAACAACAAAAAACAAATTGTCCCCCTCCTAAATTGTTGTCTTTATCCCCTAATTTCTGATGCTTCCATTGCCACTGGAGAAACTTAAAAAAACCAAACATGGGATTGTTCAATTTCAGTATTGCATATTGTGGGAATTTCCATGATGCCATCATGTCATGCAATATTATGTGAGGTATTTCATGATCGGGTTTCCATAATTTCATGCAATCAGACATTTTCTGGGGTTTTCCCTTATAACACAGTGCTCCCTTTTTAAACACAAATAGTTGGCATAGTGCCGTGTAGGTTCCGTTATAATGGTTACATCTACTTCAGGAAACTAGCCTTTGGATTTTCCCATCACTTTAGCCTCCCCCCATCAACATATGAAGAGGTATTTTGCAAAAGGGCTATGGTGCATTTTTTCAAAAAATGAGTTTGATATAGAAATGTATAGGGAAAAATCATATGTTTCAAGGAAACAAAGTCATTTTTTTCAAAAAGACCTACATCTCATTGAAAACAGCCATTGTAATTGTTGTTTTGTTGCAAAAGGGCCTGTATCCAGAATTAAATCGGGATACAGGCCCTTTTGCAACAAAACAACAACTTCAATGGCTGTTTACAATGAGATGTAGGTATTTTTGAAAAAAATGACTTTATTTCCTTGAAACATATGATTGTGACCTATACATTTCAATATCAAACTTATTTATTTTAAATGATTAAAATAAATGATTTTTTGTGTGTGGTATTTTTTCTTTATGTACAAACAGATGGAGTTTTGTTGCAAAAGGGCCTACATCCAAATTTTCAAAAAATGTAAACATGATTTAAAAAAAAATTAAAACTAGCACATTTAAAATTTATTTCAATTTCAATTAGTATGTAGTGTACCTCTTTCATAATCCATTCAGTTTTTCAATTGCTCATCTTGAATATTTAGAAACAGTTTTTGGACTTTTTCTCAATAAGCGCCAAAGTGGATGTAGGCCCTTTTGCAAAATACCTCTTCATACAGGGTGTCCCAAAAGTCTATGCACGTTTTTGAAGAGTCATATCTCATAAAATATAAATCATATGGTATACATTTAACCATATTTTGATAGACGAGATTTGGGAAATTATTTTGATACCAAACACAACCCTATTGGTGAACCCACAACTTTATAAATCTGGTTGAAAGTTTTTGGCCCTGTGAGACCAACACATACCAAGTACCACACATTGTTGTAAAAACAGGTGCGCATAAATTAACGGTATGAAAGCAACGTTGCGCATTAGTCACAGTTCACTGCTTACCTTGCAACATTAATGTTATTTCCAAACTCGGTCACAACATAAAAAGGCGTAGTAGACAACATTGCACAGCAAAAGTCTTTATTCAAGATGGTTTACAGCATAGATAAACGAATACAAATTGTATGGTTCAACGCTGAAACAAATTCAGTTCAACTTACTCAACATAAGTTCAGAAAACATTTCAAAGTGACGCGCACCAGGAAGCATATCCATTCTGAAGTTGGTGGATACAATTTTGAACAGGAACTATGCATGATTTGTCTCGATGTGGTAGAAAAAAGACTGGTAGATCAACAAGTCACATTGATGTCATAAGACATGCAGTAGCCAAAAGTCCAAAGAGATCTATTCGCTGTGTGATGTGTGTGTGTTCACTTTTCTATTACGTTATTCAATTGTTTAGGTCTGTGTTTTGCATTAGCACACACACGTCTCTGTATAAATGGAAAACATTTAAAGTAGATTTTACTATAGAAACGAAAATTATGTGTGATATAGTTTGTTGTTATGATGGGATCACTGTAATGTAAAATTTTAAATATTACAATTGACGGATCACTTTCCGTGTAACCAACTCTACCCGTCTTTTTGTATGGATTTATGAACTTTATTCCTCCGAAGTATAAAATTACATTTTTGCAGTAATACATATTTTACTTGCAGGGTGGCATTACAAACAGATGTTACTCCAATATTTGGTATCAAAATTATTTCCCACATCTCCTCTTTCTAAATATGTATTCATATTTTCAATACGACTTATATTTTGTGAAATACAAAGCTTCAAAGTCGTGCATAGACTTTTGGGACACCCTGTATGTTGATATCAGAAGAAACCTATATTGTGCTCATTATTTCTGTAAAATATTTAGCACATGATCTGTTCCATATACATACATTATAGGCCAAAATGCGGTGCAAAGGTGGGTTTACCACCTGGCCAGTTTGTGTACTACTCAATGGGCTTGTGCTTCTAAAATAAGAACCATTGGAGTTATACAACTCACACTTTGGAATACAACTATTTTTAAGGATGACCCTTCAATCATGTAGAAAAGCAAAACGCCAAATTGAAAATCGGGCCAGGCCAGCACCCGGAAAACACCTACCTTTAAAATTGATAGTGCTACGTAGTCCCCAAAACATAAAGTGAATGCACAGTCTAAAGAGGGTGGGCCATGTGTGCATGTTTGAAGGATGGGCCTGGGCAAGTTGCACTCCATTTATTCATTGTTTGTTGTTGACAATTTTTGTTTTTGTTTGGAAATAACACCTGCTTGTCATCTCTAGACTCATTTTGAAATGCGTTTTTTATCTCTTCAACAGAGGGACCCAAAGGCAATGTTGTATCACCATTCCATGACATTCCACTCTATGCCAACAGTGAGGTAAGACTTGTAATGTGGCTACTGAGGATTAATTCCATTGGATATGCTTATCAGCACTCTTTAAAGTAGTTGAGAGTCGGGGTAATCAAGACCATGCAGAAAGATAATCTTACGGTGTTTTTCAATCCCACTGCTGCCACCAAATGTAAAAATGTATGTAGTGAATGCGAACTGAATGAATGGGATTGAAGAAGGTAATTTGTAAGACAATGTAATGTAGTCTTAAAGATTTATGATTTGGATACCATCTCCTCTGTACAAAAACTGATGATTTAAAAACATGTTGAATCACGCACTTGCTTGCTATTGCACAATCAAAAATGTGCTGGAAATGTCACCCTATTAAATGTGTTGGTATGCATGAGTGTTGGTTGGCAACATTAACTCTATGTGTAGCTTCCAAAGGTAGGATTTTTTTTTTAATGCTAATTTTATTAATTTAAAATGTTGTGAGCTTTACAACGTGCCAATGAAAAATATGTTTATAATGTATGCTGTCTGTCCTTTTGTACAAAAGGGGTCAGGAATTGACATGCCCTTTAGGCAATGGTTAGCTCTTGACTGCCCTTGTTTGAGCCATGACTTCTAGTGTGTACTGTGTGATGTGTTTTCCTTTTATCTCTACGGTAAACAGAATGTTTGACTCCTCTCAATCCCACCTCTGCCACCAAATGTAATAAGTCAAGGGCTCAGAAACACAAGGCCTTATCTCCATTTTGCCCATTTTGAGAAAAAGACTATTGAAGATTTTTAAACACATGGGGTGATAGAGATGAGGCCTTGTGATACTGGCTATAACTTTGATAGGGTTTGTGTTATGGAGATAATAAGGATGTGTGTTACTTGAAAGCGAATTTCTTTCTGACCATTTTGATACCAAAATCTCATTTTTGAAAAAAATGGAGATGAGGCCTTGTGTTTCTGAGCCCTCGAAGTGTTGCCTGTATGGATTGATACCTTGATTTTGGTTTTGACTTTTGATCACTTCACTCTTACTGCATAAACAATATTTCGATTAAGTTATGACAGAATATTTTGGAGAGCCGTGTGTGAACTGAATGATAAATTGAAGTTCGCACTGTTATAGCAAGTAACGATAAGCTCCACTGACTTTGAAGACCTTTCTCCAATTCAATAATTCAACGGTGATTAACTTCAATTTATCATAATTTCACTTTGGAATGGCCGATAAATGTGAAAGGTTTTTTAAATTTATTTTTTATTATTTTGTCTGCCCATTACCCGTGACTGGACCCTGGTAAAGTTAATGTCCATGAAACAGTGATGTAACTTTTCCAGAAACACCATATCACAATGTGCAAGTGGTCTATCTTGGTACATATTTCTGAGTGTTTCAGCACTTTTAGCAGTCAGTGAATAGCACAGCGAGGTCTGGTTTTGAGGAAATCAAAATTGGGTGGTATAGAACTGGGAGCTAGCTTTTTCAGAATGAACAATGAATACCGTTTTATTTTCGATAACCTTTTATTTCTCTCTCTGCAGAAAACTGTATTCAACATGGTAGTGGAGGTGCCACGTTGGACTAATGCCAAGATGGAGGTATGTATATTTTGATAGTGTAAGCATGCAGGATGCTGGCGTGGTGGCGCAGCAGTTAAGAACATGCAGGATCCGTAGTGGAATGAAATACCCACTGCAAACTGTAATTTTGAGTCTTTTTTGGATTGCAATGTTATAGGCTATAGGGAGGCAAGATCTGATAGCATAAATTCAGGTTTTGTAATTATGGTAAATTTCACAACTGTTTGACTTATGATTTATGTTTGATTTGGCAGAGATAATGATTTATTATGTTTGATTTGGCAGAGATGATGATTTATGTTTAACTTGGCAGAGATGATTTAAGTGAGGCAGATATTTTGTTAACTTACTGCATTGGGATATGTATTATCAAAAGTTGAACAATTTTTCAAGGAGAATATCATTGTTTGGTGATATTTAACGTAAATATGGTATACATTGATCTTCTTGAGCATATACATGATCTTTTCAATCAAAACATGTTTTACTGTACTACATGTACTCTAATATACTACTAATTGTATTATTACAGATCACCACAACAGAGAAGTTGAACCCGATCAAGCAGGACGTCAAGAAAGGTAACCTACGGTATGTGAAGAACTGCTTCCCACACCACGGCTACATCTGGAACTATGGGGCACTTCCTCAGGTAAGAAGTTTTTCAGAAATTGTGTAAGGAAGCATAGAATAGAGGGAGTAGGGAGACTTTGACTATACAACACCAGTCAGGGTTGGGAATGTAAATAGTAGATAGAGTGTGTGGTGGACCTGCATTGGCATCAAGAGTTTTTACTTCATTTAACCAGGGACTTTTTAACCTAAGTACATGTATACAATATAATAAACAGTCCCAACTGAAACAGTGTAGAGATTTGAGAACCACAATCAGGATACCTGAATGTATACACAGGGGGTATCGCATCGCAGTTTGCGCCACAATCAAGCACAACTGCGACGCACATTTGTACATGCATAGCAAACTTGCTACACAACATTTTTTACTCGGGACACTATTATTTCCTTCCGAAGTTCAGATTGATTTTAACTTACTATTATTAGTGATGTAAATGGTCCATTTCACGCAATTTAATCACATAGTATTCTGTATTTGGATACGTTTAAATTGATAAACTCACTTCATTCGTCGAGTTTACTCGCCACATGACACGTTCCAGACTGATTGTTTACAAATTATATCATGCATTTACACTTCGTAACAGTGTACGATACACACGGGAATTCCCATTACATGTACAGCTCGGATGGACATGCCGTCAACTTCGACCTGACTTTCGACCCAGGTCTGACCATTTTCCAATATAGAGGTGAGAGAGAGGGGCGAGTAATCGTAAAGTAAATAATGAATGGTTTTAATTATTGTTTGCTTCTGAACGGGTCAGCGGACAGCTATTTAATGAAATTATCTGAAATATATATTGTAAATATTTGATTTCATCAGTCTTCTTCCTATTCTAGAAAACAAATTATTCGGAAATCGCAAATGTTTAAAATTGTACCACAGCTCACCCCCCTTTTTAAATCGACTTAATAATAATTATATTAAAAATTTCTTGCAGTACCGCGGCACACTTGAAAATAGATATATCGGATCAACAGCAAATTGGAATTAAAAAAGTAAAACAAAACTGCTATGCAAAATTTGTAAATTGCTACACAAAAAAATAATTGCATAGCAGTTTTGCTACACACAAACAAATCCTTAACACACACCCTGTGTATACAGAGTGTGATTACTGTCATAACTGTGTGCTATCTGAACCAGCCACCTAAGTATCAGGATGAATGGGTCTGGAGTGATAACTGCAATTTGCGGTATAAAGGGTGTGACTAGCTGTGAAGATTAAACATCTTTTGCTGATTAGCTGCGAGTCTTAACACACACGTTTTCAGTGCGTAATCATACACAAATCAATGATATCCCATAGAAAACCATTTCATGTGCAACTTTGCTGTAGTAACGCGCTGTCATTGAAATCGCCATAATATGAAAAGTATCCATTCAATTTTGTTGAATGAGGTATCAAACTGCAGAGAAGAAATTTGATCATTTAATGTATATCTCAGATATATTGGTATCTATTATCTATTTTGAATTAACCAACATCAAAGCACCTAGTCCGGGACTTTTTGTGCTAGGTGTATAATCATCATGTACCGGTCAAGGGCTTAGGCAGGCAGCCGTGTAGGGAGTGTTTTACACACCCACTTTTGTAAATTCACAGTTTTTACATACCCAGTTTTTGTCCACATGGCCTATATTTGGTATACAAATCCCTCAATTTACACACCCAGTTTTTTTAATTTATACACATTTATACACCCACATCTTCAAATCCTGCCTAAGACCTTGGTACCGGTGGTGGAATGGTTAGGCTATATTAAAAAATCATTTGTCTCGAAGCTCCTACGCTTGTTAGTTAATTGATGCACGTTAGAAAACCAAAAACTTTTTTTTTCTTTCTTTTTTTTCAAAAAAAGAAAAATCCCAAAATTTCACAGATTTTTCAGTTTTCAATGATCACATCATTTTAAATACAAAAGATCACTTTTACAAGGATTTCAATATTTTATATTTAAAAAAAAAAACCCCTTAAAAAACCCGCTTTGAGCTTAGAGACAAAGATTTTTTTAATATACATGTAGCCTTAGCCATCTGTTCTAGCAAACGAGAGATAGTGGGTTTGAGCCTCGTGTAGGTGAATGTCCTTGATTTGTCTATATTCGGCTGCGCTTGTTATTTGTTTATATTCCCCTTTTCAGTAGCAATGAGCTTCTCTTTATATTCCTAAAGTACATGTAGTAGGAAATAAAATGTGTTTTTGTTCATTTGCAGACCTGGGAAGATCCTAGCCACACAGATGAGAACACAAAATGTAATGGAGATAATGACCCATTGGACGTATGCGAGATTGGACACAGGGTAGGTGTTTTAAAAGGAGCATTTTGATAGTTTATGTCAGAACATCTCGCACCTCGTATTCAATGAAAGCCAATGGTAAATATACATAGTATTGTAAGCTCTGCTTCCCTTTTTCATCTGAGTGTAGTGATTCATAGAGAAAGAAACCAAACACAGGCCATTGCACTCTCTGAGGACAGTGACGTCCATATGTGATGCGATCTGTGAAAACCCGCCACATGGTGGGATTTTTCATATTTGAGATATGTATATCATAAGAAAGCTGAACTGTGCTGATTACAAAACTGTTTCAATCATTTTTCTACGATCACTACAAAAAAAATTATGAGTGAATGAAGATTGTGATGTCATAAAAAGCTACGAAACAAGAAATCGTGAAAACAGGCCAAAAAGATATAAAGTTCAATAGAATAACATGTTAAGGTTCATTAGAAAAGTGACTTAAGTAAGTTTCTAATGGTGAAATTTCATAAAAGATGATGACACAAAGTATTGGAAATTAAATTTCTAAAAGAATCTTAAAAAAAAAAATTAAAAAAATGATTTTTTGATTTTTTTTTTAAATTTTAAATTTTACCCATAATCCCTAGTTCACATTTTGTGACATCCGATGGGTTTTCACAGATCGCATCACATATGTTAGCATAATTTAATCAACACAGTATTGATTTTCCAGCTTAATGTTTGTGCCTTGTCTATGATGACCTCAGAACAAGGACCACTTGTGTATTCTGTACCAGTACCACACATGTTCCTCATTTTTTTGTCCTATAAGTTCTCCCATACCAGGGTTCTAGCCAGGACCATTTTAGAACCGGGTAAATTTACTGATGGCGAACGGAGAAAATGTAGCGAACGAAGTGCAGTGGATCATGGCATGGGATCCAGAGGCCTTCTTAATGTTTTTTTAGGGTTTTTAATGCACTTTGAGGGTTCCTGCCACATAATTTCTTGTTTTATGATGCAGTTTTTAAATGATTTTATCCACAAATTGTAAAAAAAAAAGAGAAAAAAAAAAAAAAAAATTGTATATTTTTTTAGAGTGTTGGGCGGCCAGCCAAATTCCAGGCCCAGCGCCGGGCGGGCTAGCCCAGTGGTAGGCGGGCCCGCCCGGCGCCGCCCGTCCTAGCTAGAACCATGTACCATACCCTGACCATGTACCATGGCATGGTCTGTCCTGTGATGGAATATGCCAATGCATGAGTTGTCATGGACTATCTATTTTAATAGCACACTACCTTCATCTAAATTCCAGTTCAGTTTTATCTATGATTTGTTTAATTTACTCATGTTCTCATTTTGATTTTACTTCAGGTAGCCAAGATGGGAGATGTAATTCAAGTCAAAATTCTGGGAACATTGGCACTTATTGATGAAGGTAAATTTATATCTACCTTTATTTGTCTACAGTAGCGGCAACTGCATCTACATTTTTTTGTTGGTGGGAAAAATGGGGGTCAAGGCAAAATCGGTGTGGGGGGAGAGCAAAAACAATATATTGAGTTTTATTGTGAAAATTTGCCTGAAATTAGCTTATTTTGTTCTGATTTAGATATTTCAGACCAATTATACGCTAATTTTAAGTATTTTTTACATTAAAAGTCAACATTTTCGATTGTTTGGGGGACAAAATGGGGTGGGCTTGAGCTGACTGGGGAAAGGGGGGGGGGGGGGAAGTGGGGGAAAAGGTAGTGATTGGGGGGGGGGGGGGGCAAAGGTAGTGATTGGGGGGCATTTATATGAAAATTGCCTGTTCAGACCAATTTTAAGTAATTTTGCATTAAAAGTCAACATTTTTGATTTTTTTGGGACAAAATGGGGGTGGGGCTTGAGGTGACTGGGGGGAAAAGTACACCCTGGTGCCACCACTGTTTGTCATATATTTGTAACCCTAGTTGGACTCTGGATCAAATAATTCAAATATGTGCTCAGCTCCTTTGAAACTGGACTAATTTGCCTTTCTGACAAATATTCTTAAAGGTATATTATGTGATCTTTCAAGGGAACGCCCTCAACATCGAAAACAAAATTGAAAGTAGATTTTCTTGCAGATTTATATTTCTGATCATAAATTGTACATACATTCCAAGTTACAGAGCGATCCGATTCTTAATTACTTCAAAATTATCATGGTTTTAGAGTGAAAACAAACTGTCGTGATAACACAACAGTTTATATTTTCACTCTACAATGTAAATTCACTCTAAAACCTTGATTTTGAGGTAATTAGGAATCGTATCGCTCTGTCACTTGGAATGTATGTACGATTTATGATCAGAAAATTTATATCTGCAAGAAAATCAACTTACTAAAAAAAATTATGAAAAGATCACATAATATGCCTTTAATAACAAGATTTGAGACATCTCATAGAGAAATTGATGACAGTTGTGTGAGACAATGTAACGGGTAGCTAATATTCAGCGATCAGCGTGGGTCTCCCCATTGTAACAATCATGTTGATGCTTCTTAACACTTTCCACGACTGCAGACGACATTCCAAAATTTCACAAAATGTTTCAAAAATGTCAACATTATTAAATTTCATTACCATATTTGAAATCACCATGAGAAATACTTTGAAATAAGTACAAACATGCCTAGTATTGATTCAGTAATCATTGAGATAGACCTTGAAAGTTGACAAAGGTTTCTGAAATATAATATGGTAAAACTAATAGCCGCGTGGAAAGTGGAGGGGTGTCTGATTATCATACCTTTTCGTGGTTTCAAGTGAGTGACGCTTTTATAATCCCCATGTGGTTGGTATTTAACTCATGGTATCGTTAGCAGTTTGCCATGAATAGGATTGGCTGTAATTAATGATAGGTAGATCAATGATTTGCTGACGTGTAATTGATATGTGTGTCAACCATTTGTTAACAAATGTGCAATATGTCTCACCATGACTGTCTCTAGAGTGTATCCGAATAAAATAACGACATACTTACTTTACACTGTTAGGCCACGAAAAAACACACCACCCGATTCTATACTGGCCCGACCAACCCTTTTTTGTGTGCATTTTGCATTTTTTTGTTTTTGTTTGATGAAATGTGTGAAATATGTTTAAAATGTTGTGGGAAAATTGGGGAAAATTAACCAAAATAATACTGTCGGTATCGAGCTTGATTTCTTTGCATCTGTTTTATGCAAACCATGTCACAACCCCCCCCCCCCCCTCTCAAATTTGTGACTCGGCGGCAAAAGTTGTCAGCCGGGTAGTAAAACAAAACAAAAACGCCCGACCGACCAACTCTACCTGAGAAGTATGTTTGCCCTTGGAACAGGTTTTTTTTTCATCGTCTTAGTAACCTAGGGGTATTTTTTATATTTCTAACCCACTATTGTGTGTGCAATGTTGCAGGTGAAACCGACTGGAAGGTGCTGGTCATTGACGTCAACGATCCATTAGCTGAAAAACTCAACGGTAGGTCACGTCATCTGTACTTAAACATCATTAAACACAAACTCTATTGGCACAAAATTCTTGGTAATTCAAGTCCGAAGTTTTTACATAATAACACAAATGCCAGTTAAAGCACACCAAAATGCGAGGCCTGGTCAACATTATTTTTAACTAACAAGAATCCGCAGGTCTAGAAAAAGATTGGGATATACTTTCAAAACGTATAGAAAGCATTTCTTGTAAGCCTCCTATGACTTTAGCCTCATCACACAGGATGACATGCTGGACATATTAATGGATCCAAATAATGGATTTTAAATTGTTCCTCAAATAAGTTTTCCTATAAGTTGGCTCGTCACTTTTTGTCTTTATCTTGCCAGAACATTTTCCAGATCAGTGAGATCCTCAAATGACGCATCTCACAATTTTCAATTTCACTACTTGTTGTTGATGTGGATCTTTACACTGTTATGAATTCTTCTTTCAGATATTTCTGACATCGAGAGGGAAATGCCAGGATTTATAGATGTAAGAAAATAACTTATTGTTTGCTATCCATTAGTTTTGTGTACTTTTTTTGGTAGTTAATATCTGATTAAAACAAATTGATCACATTACCTGAAAGTCCATAATGTGATGCATCACCTGAAAGGCTGTACATGTATCTTGTCAACTTTGAAAAAAATTGAGATTTTGACAACATCCGACAGAATATTAAACAAGCTTTCCAATGAAACTTAACACTTTCCACACAGCTATTGGTTTAACCCTATACAAAACAGATTTTTCAGAAACCTTGCCCAACTTTCAAGGTCTATCCCAAGGAGTGCTGAACCAATACTAGGCATGTTTGTACTTAGTTCAATGCATTTCTCATGGTGAGACCAAATATGATAATGAAATTCAATAATTGTGACATTTGTGAAAAATTTTGTGAATTTTTGGAATATCGTCTGCATATGCATGGAAATTGTTAAATTCTTTTCTTTTTCTTTGTAGAATACCTTCCATTGGTTCAAGATTTACAAGGTACCGGATGGCAAACCAGAGAATGAGTTTGCATTCGACAGCAAACCTAAAGATAAGGTAAGTACTACAAAACAGTGTGTGTCAAATTGATGTTTGACACATATTCCCATGTTTATCTATCAAATAATCTTAAGATGTAAAGAAAAAGTGTTGTAGTAGCAGGGCTAGACATTTGATGATTAACTGTTATTTTGATTCTCACAAAAATATTTATGTGGATCATTGACGTTTCTCGTAAATATTTCAGGTGGAATCACAGGCTCATTTGGGGAGAATAGCATGTTTCTTACAAAAAATCTCTTTTATGTGAATCAACTATACACTGTTCAGTGAAAAATCAAAGATTTAAGTTTTGATGTACTGTAAACATGGACATTTTCGAGTTCTATATTTTGTGCGCTCCAAGCAGCTACCACGAAAATAAAAACACGCGAACATATTTATTTTGTGTATAAGTCTATGTAAAGAACTTTCAAATCACGAATTTAAAAACAAGCGAAATGGCTGAAAATCAGCCAAGCGCGAACATTAAATCGCACAAAATTTACCACTTTTACAGTATTGTAGCTGCCTTTTTTGATACAAGAGCAACCACCAATGCACATTTGATAGTTATGCTTAGCAAATAAATTTGTTTAAACATGTTTCAATTGGTGTTCGGAATTTTTTCCAGGCAGTTTACATAGATTTTTAACGCACCACATTCATTTAAAATCTGAAAAATTAAAATCTGTAAAAAAAAACAGGGCTAACAGTTGTTAGCCCTGTATTACATGACACTAGATGTTCACATAATGAGATGTATCTAGCAAATAACAGGACATTTCTATAAAGCAACAATACTGAAATGGTTTCAGAATGTCTCAAAATATGGGTGGGTTTATTTTGTGCCTTGACAAATTTCTATCACGGGGGAATACCTTATTTTGGTAAACAAATATAATTCGCTTGTGAGTGAACCACTGTACAGGGTGTGTCAAAAAAGTGTACTATGAGGGAGAAAAATAATTGGAAATACATCCCATGTTTTTTTATTTTAAATAAATTGTGCCCTATTAGTCCTCTATCAATTTTCACCCCTAAACTCCAGAGATATGATAAATTGTTGACCCATTGCCAATGCAAGATCGTGGGAGTTAGGGTTAAAGATTGCTGAACATAATTATTACTATTTCATGTACAATTTTTATATTTTTCATGGCAAAAAAATAAATCATGTTTTACTAAGGCTGTGGTCGGGAATGATATTTTCATGTCGACATGTCAATATTAATTTGATCTCGACGTCGACATCTGTGTCGACATAATCATGGGTGATATGTAACCACAATCATATTATTATTTTTTCGTGATGACAATTTTTCAACATGCTTTCCAACAATATCTGTACCATACACAATGTGTGGGTAAGCTTAAATCTAAATTTCAAAGCCCTGAAAACTTACAATGAACCCACAATAATATCCTAGTACACTTTAAAGTATTAATATTGACAAAGTAGCAAATATCATTGAACATAATGAAACATAAAAAATTATGGACATTCACCTGCCTGCCTACTTTGACTGACCCAGATTGCATCTTAATAGTGCCTGCAATCCCAAACTGTTGGACTTTGAACTTCTATTATGGTCATCATAGGGGTAATTACTTTTCAGTATGTCCAACAAGTGGTTTTTATATGCACAAAGTTATAATAGTGTCAAAATGAAAACTTGTTTTCTTTCAAAATCAGGCTCTTGGGTATTTTGAAGGTCTTGTGAGGGAATTTTAATTCTGTCGATATATTAAATATTATAGCGACATGTCAGAATATACTTTGTGTCGACATAAATGTCGACATATGGCGTGTCGACCACAGCTTTATGTTTTACATGGGACACTTTTGACATGCCCCTTTTGACATATAAGTAAATAATTGTTGACATGATATTAATATTTTATATTTTCCTTGTGCCAGGCTTTTGCATTGAAAGTAATTGAACAGACCCATGGACAGTGGCAGAAACTGATGCAAGGCAAGGCTGCTGCTGGTGGCATTGCATGGTGAGTACAGGTTCAAATCTGGCTTAGGCCAACAACAAATAAATGTTGTATAGGTGTAACTCGCCGACCCTTATTTACCCTCCGACCCTGATTTTTAGGTCGTCCGTAGGAAGAGACCTTATGGCAGCATCCTTCGTGTGTGTTGTCTGTGTCTGTGTGGGGGTTGTCCGTCAACAATTTGGTATACACTTTTTGTTTTGTCCATTTCTTCTCCATACAATAACCAATTGCAATCAAACTTCGGTCATAGATGCAACATGGAAACCTTCATATGTTAATGAGGTCATAGGTCACATACCAAGGTCAAAGGTCATCTGAGGTCAAGATGTACAATTCAGTACACATTTTTTGTATTGTCCATTTCTTTTCCATACAATGACCGATTGCAACCAAACTTCGGTCATAGATGAGACATGGAAACCTTCATATGTTAATGAGGTCAAAGGTCACATACCAAGGTCAAAGGTCATCTGAGGTCAAGATGTAAAATTGAGTACACACTTTTTGTATTGTCCATTTCTTTTCCATACAATGACCAATTGCAACCAAACCTCTGGCATAGATGCAACATAGAAACCTTCATATGTAAATGAGGTCAAAGGTCACATACCAAGGTCAAAGGTCATCTGAGGTCAAAATTTAGTACACACTTTTTGTATTGTCCATTTCTTTTCCATACAATGACCAAATGCAACCAAACCTCGGTCATAGATGCAACATAGAAACCTTCATTTGTTAATGAGGTCAAAGGTCACATACCAAGGTCAAAGGTCATCTGAGGTCAAGATGTAAAATTTAGTACACACTTTTTGTATTGTCCATTTCTTTTCCATACAATGACCAATTGCAACCAAACCTCTGGCATAGATGCAACATGGAAACCTTCATATGTAAATGAGGTCAAAGGTCACATACCAAGGTCAAAGGTCATCTGAGGTTAAGATGTAAAACTGGCTGCATATGTAAAATTGATTACATTTAAACAGATGAAGTACAATTGCAACCAAACTACCCATTTAAACGGACGACCTATTTGGGACCCGCTGTCCCTATTTTTATTTGATTTTTGCGGAAGAAAAGAACGGCCTCATGATATTTTGTGATTCATAATAAATCACAAAATATCATACATTATTTGAATCTGTGAGATCAAATTTAGTACTTTATATTATATATACAATTCAAAATTGTATAAAAGATACAAATAAAATTACCTGCCCGCCCAATGGCATGTTATGCCAATACAACATTTGTTATTGAAGGGGGGGGGGGGGGTGGGCCTTAGGGGAGGAAGATAGAAAAACCCCTCCCCAACAGCTTCTATCAGGCACAAACAGATGGTAGATTTGTCTATATTTTGAATTAGGCTATTGTTTACTCACTCACAGGGGAAATCTTCCCTGTGTTTTGAGTTTACCAAGAACTAGAAATTTGGCCTCTCAGAAACGTGGACTCTTGTAATGCTCCTGTGTGAAACCAGCCCTGATTTTGGTGTGAAGTAAATAGCTCAGATTGCTGGAATCATAAGAATCTTATGTTACTAATTTAGTTTCGGATAAATGCAGGATAGACAGAAAGCACACCATCAACAACACTTATTGTTATTTATTCCCTTCTTTGGCCTAATATTATGTAAGTTACTTATTACAATTTTAGGTATAAATAAAATATAGGGTGTCCCAGAATGATTTATACCATGTTGGAAAAAATAATGAAAATATAAAACAACATTGCAGTTCAAGTCCAAAATTATCAAAATATCAACATATCTTTATCTAAATTATAAGTAATTTAAACAGGTTCGCCGTTGTGGATAGAAAAGAGACAATTATGGGAAAACGATCTCGCCCGGGAATCGAACCCAGGATCTGTTGCTTGCCTTCTGGCGCTCAACCCTCACCAGAAGAACTATCTGTTCCGATATTACGAGACATTAATGAAATTCTTTGAAAATCTGTTTTTCACTTTCAGCATATTTATATTTATAAAATTCACACCAAACTTAAACTGCCATCGAATGCAGTTTACACTATTTAATTTGGGCTTTTCACAAATCTGCCTTTTTATTAAGTTATATTAAGAAAGCCCTTTCATTGTAGTCTAGTTAACTCAAATAATTTGGTCTAAAATCCAGGTCAGTATTTCAGTCATGAGAATTTTCAGCTAAAACACAATGCAACCAGTTTTTTGTAATTTCAACATTTCTGCAATTTTATTTTTTTTCAGCCCATTTTGAGGTTTTTTTGTCCAATTTATTTTACGTGCTTTCCCATCTTTTTTTTAAAACAATTTCCAGACTTTTTCATGAAGGTGTAATCTCATGCCTGGTACCTAGACTATCTTTCATGTATGATGTTATAATCTTAATGAAAACTTTCAAAAATCTTTACATAGTTGGAAGCTAAATATTTTCCTATTTAATTTTTTTTTCACAGTGAAAATTTGACTGTGGCCAGCAGCGCTCATCTTATTGATGCAGAAGCTGCTCAGAGCGTTTTAGATAAGGTAAGTTATCCCCAAATGGCATTTTGTAAAAGTGGATTGCGCTATATTCATTTAAACACTTTTCATACTTAAAGCAGTTTCAGCGAGAAAAAAATAAGCAAATATATTTCTTCTGTGCGTAAATGAACTTTCAATTCAACTTGCGAATTAAAAAAAAGTGAACACTGTTAAAAATCGAGAAAAAAATGTCCACTTTATACAGACTAGGAAATTAGATCATACTATAGATTGATCAGTTCCAAATTGGCGAAGCCTCATACAGCAGCAAATGAATACAGAAGGACCCGGGCGCACATAATGGCAACAATCGCACTGTGCATCATATGCGTGCGTACGACCTAAACTGTGTGCATGTGGCCATATTTGTGCGCGTACGCTCGGATTACTTTTTCGCACTGAGAGATACAAAAACCAATATTTCTCGCCAATTTGGAACTGATTTAACTATATCACACTAGAATTGGATATGCACATATTCTTCTTCTATGACTGATAACCAAAATCCCTGGCTGCAGTCGTACGATAAACATAATGTAATACTAATAACTTTTGTATTTACTTTTAGGCTCCAGCTGTTGGGACTGCCAATAAAGTTGCTAGTTCAGGTAGGTTACATAATGACATGTGTAAATATGGTATACACTGCAGCGCATGAGTTACACTGGAAATTATGAGCGTTTACTTTTGGACAAACTTAAAGTAGACTCAAAAGTAAACGTAATACTAAACACTTATGCGAGCCCAACAACTCAGCTGTTTTCCACCCAGCCTCTAATCAATAACTGTTCCATTAAATCACAGATGGTGGAAACATCTGTGACTATATTCACTCACTTGGAGCGTGCTTTGAGGTCAATTGGGTGCAAAAGGAAAGAAACGTTTAGTTTTGCGTTTACTTTTACGTTTACTTTTGTTTAGAATTGGGTTTACTTTTGAGTTTACTTTTAGTTTGTCCAAAAGTAAACGCTCATAATTTGCAGTGTTACTTAAAGTATTTGCGCAGTTACTATGTCCTAGAAATTCCATCTTCTATGAACAAACTATTGATTATTTTCACTAGTAACGATGTCTGCATTATATAGTTCTTCTTCATAATTTCATGCTCGTTGCATGTTTTGATAATCAGATTTCATACAAAACCTGATAAATCGAGACAAGTCAAAATATACACAGTGATGCGATGAAAAAAAATGTTTGATTGGATAAGTACATATGTCAGAGAACTAGAGTCACGCACCCAACAAAAAAACATTATTTATTGATGCTCTGACATCACATTCATACCTCAGCTGCAGATGTGGTGTATATACTATGTCACCTGTAACATCACAGCAGCCAAGTATACAAAAGTTTGCATGTGTGCGCGAATTGACTGCCAAACAAAAGCTAACCTGCCGGATTGCACACGCATTCGAAGGGGGGAGGGGTGTCCATTATAAACTATATTGAACTTAACCAGTCATCTGTAACAATAGCAGTCAATGCAACAGTCAATGCATGTTCCCGCATGCATGGAATGGAACCAGGCACTTAACATTGTTAATCAACAAGAGGTGACATGGTCTATAGAGTGATAATCCAAGGGATATGTTGTTAGTTTGGTCCCAGTCATGCATCGATTAGCCTAAACGGTAGATCAAAGTATATCATACGGTTATGAAGCACTACATTCTCCCATGCAATTGAAGCGTGCCATGCCTTTAATATACGGGGCGTTGCATTTTCATAGAATGAAGCAATGCCCTTTGTTCTGACGCAGGGCTCTTTTTTCCAACTCTTGTCTTATCATTGATCTGTTATGAACTGAAATAAACTCCTACAAAAAAGTTCGAAAACTATTTTCAATCACTATTTCCGGATATTTTGTAAGTAATGTATTCATATTGTGTTTCCTCTCTGTTAAAAGCTGATGAGTTCCTCATTCCAATGATACCTCGTTTGTAGCAATCACTTGTATCAATGCCCAGCAACTTGCTTGAGAACATGGGGAGGTCACAATCTGAATGCGCCAAAATTGTCACTATTTTGTGCTCAGCAGAAGTCAATAGAGCATCACTCGACACTGTAGTTGTCAATGTAACACTTCAGTGATCAGATGACACTCTTGTTCTTTTGAACACAAAATAGTGACAATTTTGGCGCATTCAGATTGTGACTTCCCCATGTTTTCAATCAAGTTGCTGGGCACTGAAACAAGTGATTGCTACTAATGAGGTATCATTGGTTGGAATGAGGAACTCATCAGCTTTTCATAGAGAGGAAACACAATATGATTACATTACTTATGAAATATCCGGAAAACTGGTGATTGAAAGAAGTGTCCACACTTTTTTGAGGAGTTTATATCTCAGACATGCCACTTGTCATGCTTCTTATTAAAGTTTGCCGTGATTTGTAAAAAAAATTCAATACAATCAATGCATCTGTGGGTCAATTGTTTGTTTGTCTACGCATGAGATGAAACTTACTGTTACGAGGTATTGAACTCCTTGATTAAACTGGCCTGATCTCGGAACACAACGCTTTACTGTAGAAACAATGCAGTAATGGTGTAGGTGGATTAGTTAGTTCATATGAACTCTTTAACACCAACCACCTCATGTAATGAACTTTAGAGAAGTGACATCCACCCACCCAAGATTACTGTGATACCTAATATACTTGCAAATCCTTTTCTTCTCTCCATACAGTGGATTTGTGGCACTTTGTGGTCTCCAAATCATGAAGGTCAGCCCGGGCGTCATCATCCTCCTCGTCTTCATCTTCAAAGTTGTGATGTCCGATAGTGAACTGTGTGTGCCTTGGGTTTATGGTTGGAGTTAGCGACACTGTAAAACAACCTGATTTTTTGTTCATTTTGTCAGGCACTCAGATTTTGTATTACAAATCTCATGAAAAATAATCGGCACATTATTAGGAAGAATATTCTTAGAGGCATTAACTCAGCCAACACATCTTCCTGAGACCTTCTTTTGCTTTTAACTAGCTTGCTATGTTCAGGTCAACGCATTAGGGGGAATATTTAAGAGGCATTCACTTGGCCAATACATTTCTAAAACATCGTCACGTGACTGTCTTTTGTTTCCAACTAGCTTACATGCATGGATAAACACATTGCTCTTCTCGAGTGATCAATGGCTTCTAGTCATAAGATGTTTAATGAGATGGTTTGGTTTGCAATTATTGGGCAATATCCTCAAGGCAGCAATTGTTTTGCAGTTGATTTGCATTGTAAATATGATAGCTGCCGTGTGCTTTATTCCGTATGTAAGACCTATTTGAGGATATTGCCCAATTATGTTCCCACTGTAAGTGTAGAATTGACATGATACAGTTTATGTATCTTTGGAAATTTGCCAAATAAAATGGAGCATGTTTGCAATTAGTGAGAAATAAACACCAGCAAAATCAAGTTGTTTTACAGTAATCATTCTTAATTTCGGCAAAAAGAATCCCTGCTGTGGGCGGCGCATGTTTATTGTTTAAATGTGCGTCCGTGCAACACACCAATAGATGCGCGCCCGTTAGGGATTCCATTTGTGCCCGCGGATAAATTATAAGCCTCACAGTTTTTCGCCAATTAGTAACAGATTAAACTATAATCATATTAACTCAGTGCGGCCACAAGCTGTAATCGTCAAGGATGCATTTCGTAGATGTTTATGATACCCAGAATCAAGTGGTGATCAACTTCACTTGATAGTGAGTGATTGAACAGGGATCCGTAAACTGGGACCAAGAGTAGAGAATGACCTGTTTTTTAAAGAAGAGGTGTAGCCTTTTGTATTCCTTACAAGTGCAGCTTTAACAAAAAATTACTATTATGTAGATTAATTAAATGCTATTTATTTCTTTTCGGTGTAGATTCCATCCATATGTTTGATTGATGAACTTATCCCGTCGTATTGCAGCCAAAGATCATAGAGCGATGCATAGATTTTCAGAATCTTGCAAAAATACCCGTTGATAAAACAATTTATTCATGATTTGTATTGTAGACGATATTCATCTTTTAAAATTGTACGGCAGTAATGAGGGCACAGCGGATAAATTTCATGGCGATCATGTGGTGAAAATGTTGTAAAATGGGAACAAAAGTAGTCATTTGAGCTAGAGTTGGATTCAGAATATTACGCAACGCAATGAACAAAAACATCAACTATAAAGTTGAGATTGTTAAACAATATGTGTAAATGTTACAGTCAGTAATTGTAATGTATTTGAATGGTTATGTGGGTTTTTTTTGGCCCGAATCATGGAGTGACGTCACGTTAAGTAAAAAGTGTGAATATATTGAAAATGTGATATTTACGCCAAGTAAAAATTACTGATTTACTGTGATAGTTTTAAATGATTGAATCTGTTAACCCGTTAGTTACTCATTGCCCTGAAAAGGTATTACACACTTTTGTCTAGTAATTATGTGCATGGTACTATTGTTGATATTGATATTGTATTTCATGAAAGTGGTTGATTTTAGCAATGGACAGGCTAGACTAAGGAATTATTCATGTGCTAGCCTATATATAACTAGGGTGGGAAAGGAAAAACTGTATTGCCAAATCATCACGCTTCAGAAACCTATCACGGTGATGACGTCCATGTTGAAGAAATTGTATCAATATTATATTTTGTATTCTATCGAGAAACCAACCAATGTTATCGGTTGTTAAATATATAAGAAATGGCATAGATTTTAGACATTGTTTTGTATATTGATTAACTTATATAATAAACACAACACCAAAAGTAAGTCCCCCTCTCAACAGTTCGTCATAACATCGTAAGGTAAAACATTTGACCAATAAAACTTAGTTAGAAATAATGGCTGAATGAGCTCAAATAGAAGACAAAAACTGCCCTTCTCAAAAGTCATGACTCACTGTGCCTAAGCTCTGAGCCAAGAAGGGGATTTACATGCTGAATGATCATGAATTGATTACACATTACAGTAATATTCACTCAACCACAGGTGTTTTTCCATTATTAAGAAGCAATTCATAAACTTTTGTCTTCCATTTGAGCTCATTCAGCCATGGACATCTTTCATTTTCAAACAACTTAGGAAACACTCATATAGGATAATTTCTAACTAAGAACTGTTGAGAGGGGACTTACTTTTGGTGTTGTGTTTATATCTGTGCATCTCCTTTGTTAACACTATTTGGATATATGTATCAAACCACACAATACTTAATATACAAAAGGTCCCAGAAGTGGCAATCTTCAATTTTGATCTAAAATGTAATTATATGGACATAGAAAATAAATTCTCAAAGAACAAAACATTTGTCAATGTTATGTAGAGTTTTGTATTTATGTAAGGCCAAAATTAAAAAGGTTTGTCTAAAAGACTGTGCGCATAACTATTACATTTACATTTCAGCGCATAACTCTTTTGCTCCATTTTTTTCTTGAACATTTGAAAATGATGCTTCTTCAAATTTTAATTTCACATTGTGAAGTACCATATCACTATCAGCTTCATGTCTCGCTTACAAGAGCAAAATTGCCACGTACCAACAAGTTAAATACAGTTCAACAAAATGTGACTTGTTTCTACTACGGTAGTGTTAAAGGTAGATGTTCAGATTTTCAACTTGATGTTTTCTATTTTACATGAAAGGTCATCCTTAAAATTGTCACATTCCAAACTTTGAGTTGCATAACTCCAATGGTTCTAATTTTAGAAGCACAAGGTCACAATAATTTTGCCCATTGAGTAGCACACAAACTGTCTGGTGGTTAACCACCTTTTAGTAGAGTCATTATCTTCGATTCCGTGACCAATTTCTTCCTACCTTAGTTTCTTAGTGAATTTGTCAACTAGAACCATTTTAAAAGAAAATGAGCTCCCATGCACCTCTCAAAAGTGACGGGAACGTTCTTTTATAGCGCAAATTCCAAAATGGTCGCCATACAGGGGCCCAAAATTCAAATGGCTTTAATTAAGCTAAAAAGCACACCAAATTGTTCGGCTGAGCACAAGGATTCCGAAAAAGTATAGTTTGCCCTACTTCCGATGTTTGGTTAACGAGTTATCGGGTAAAACGTAAAAAGGTCGTTGACCTTTGCATATGGGGTCAAAATTGTAACTTGCTCCGATTTTGAAAAACAATATCTCAAATTGTTCGTCTGATTGCAAGGATTCCAGAAATGATAGTTTTTACCACCTAGAGTGTCTGTTGTACCTCATAAAGGGGTCAAAAGGTCAGATTCTATATAGGTCAGTGTACCTTGACCTTTTGACCTACATAAAATATTCCTGGTATTTTTGGAATCCTTGTAATCATACGAACAATATGAGATATTGTTTTTCAAAATCGGAGCAAGTTTAAATTTTGACCCCATATGCAAAGGTCAACGACCTTTTTACGTTTTACCCGATAACTCGTTAACCAAACATCGGAAGTATGGCAAACTATACTTTTTCGGAATCCTTGTGCTCAGCCGAATAATTTGGTGTGCTTTTTAGCTTAATTAAAGCCATTTGATTTTTTGGGCCCCTGTATGGCGGCCATTTTGGAATTTGCGCTATAAAAGAACATTCCCGTCACTTTTGAGAGGTGCATGGGAGCTCATTTTCTCTTAAAATGGTTCTAGTTGACAAATTCACTAAGAAACTAAGGTAGGAAGAAATTGTTCACGGAATCCAAGATAATGACTCTACTATTTGGCAGTAATTCGACACATTTTAGCCTATAATTTCTAAATGGAACATTTCTGGCCCCTAAATTTTACAGACATATTTAGAAAAATATGGGGATTCTTCTGATAGCAAAATATCTTGATGTGAAAAAAATATCATAGCCAAAAAAGAGATCGGAACATACACCTTTAATTCTGGCAAATTCATAAGATGTAATGCATGTATTGAGATGTTATGAATCAAGTCTACACTTTATTCATAACATTTCAATACATGCATTACGTCTTTTCTGAAAAACCTTTTAATTTTGAAAAAAAAATTCTCATTCTATATCAAGAATGATAAGTAACTGTACAAGGTCCTTCCTAGTAGGAATTATCTTCTCTATTTGACCCATGTCATGGAACTGCTTTTGATATTTCATGGTGTTGCCGTTACCAGTTTAAACTCATGATATTAACCCCCTGAGCACTGCCTGCCTATATATTGGCAAGTACAATTTTGATTGGTTACAAAGAGTGTTATGGTCAGAAGTCACAAACTGGTCCAAAAAATGTTTCACTTCTAATAATGTTGAGAAATGCACCAATTCTGATTAAACGGGACAAGACTTAAGTTAAGCTTATGATTCAAGGTTTTTCATTTTTGCAAAAAAGAATCAAATTATACAGGGTGTGTAACATTTTTACAGGGTGGAACATAAAAAAGTTGATCGTTTTTGCTCCTCACAAAATATTTTGAGAGTTTGTACAATTAGGGTTTAGCTGAAGATAGTCACCAAAATCAGAACAACTGCAGAAGGTGCTACCAAATTTGCTAAGAATCACCTGCCCAAAATGTACACAGGAAAAGTACAGGGTGTCTAAAATGATGATGAAATAATGCATAAAATGAAGGTTTGTATATAATATTCTATGAAATTTAGTTAGCATGGACTATTTAATTTTAAGGAAAATGGTTATCAAAATGAACTACATGAATATCATTAAAGTTCCTTTTATTTTGAATACAGGGTGGTCCAAAATAGGTCTAAATAGCAAATTTTTCATCAATCTATGAACAATTCTGTGAAGAAACACTTCTGGCTTTTTTAGTTAAATGTTTTACTACCCAGGGTAGAAAAGGACCGAAGAGTCACACAAATGAAATAGAGAGACTGCGATTTGGCCATTGTTTAATCAATAAAATGAATAAAACTGTGTATTTTTTACATTAAAATACTCGCTGAATTAAACATCATATTCTAGTAGAGAATGTCTAGATAACAATTCAATATTATTATTCATAGTAGCAGGCACATGTTATTAACACATATGGCCATGCGTTTTAAGTTGGGCCGGTCTCGTGTGACGAACTTAAAATTGGTGAATATCGCGTGTATTTTCATTTGAATGGCGATAACTTTTCTATACTAGGCAATACCCCCACAAAAGTATACATTTTCTTGATTAAAATTGTCTTGGGAGTTCAAAAATGCACTTAAAATTAACATAGGATGAACCCCTAGAAGGTTATGAATTCGAAAAGGTCAACAATGTATGAAAAAAATCTGCTGAGAAAAAAAAAAATATGAAAAAAATTCTGCATACCCTACAAGGTTAATTATTGCAGATTTGAATTCCTGACAGTTAAAGCTTTCCAAGCATATACAACTTTCTATATCTAGGTAATGTTTACAGTATTTTGCACCGGGCTGGAAAAAATGTCATTTTGCGAAGAAAAAAATCTGACATACGAGGGGCAGTCAATAAATAATGAAAGTGATCATGGTATGGGATGCATGAGTGATTCTATTGAGGGGATAATGTGATCAATACAAAGTATGAACCTTTGTCTTTCAAACAATACAAATTTGGATTTTTAAATGTGAACTATGACGTCATAGCACTGTCTCAAAGTAAGTATACTTGGGACACTGCTAAATCAGTTATTTGGCGGGAAATTTGAATTGTTTTTATGAAACACGTGGTAAGAAGATTGCATAACATGACATCAGAAGCAGGTAAATCCCGATTTTTTTTCAGCATAAATATGATACTAAAGACAATAACCTTAATCCCTGTGTAATTTGGAATGTGTAGTATAAGAGGAAAAAGTAAGGAGAAGCAATTGAATAAAAGGTATACAAATATCAGTATTTCAAATAGCTAATTTTTATTTAAAAATGCCCAGTCAGTGAATCACTAATATGGCGGAAAATCAAACAATTTATGAACAATTCAAGCAATTAACCAGTTTGGAAGATTCCATATGATAGTTAACTAATTATCTGAACTTATTCGCATGAAACCTGCAGAAAAGATGCGCATGCGCAGACGGCAGATAATTTTGGAAACGGGCCTAAAATGGCTAAAATCATGAAATTTACCAGATAAAAGCTTACTGTGCCTTCAAATTCTAATCAGAAATAATGAAAAATGTTTAAATCAATGTGTAAACATATTGTGATAGTCAAAATGAAGATATACAGGAATGTATCAATCAAAGATGGCTGCCACAACCTCTCTTATTACTGTTATCTTTAGAGCTACTAGATATGTATTGTGTAAGTAATCGTCATATAATTTCAATGGTTTGAGGAAATTTTATGAACAGCTCCTTTTGAAATCCCCACTATTATTGCTTTACATCCCACAACAATTTATTAAATTATAATCCCTCTATTGTTCTTTATCCTTTGTTGTTTTCTAAGGTATATTATTGTGGATTTTGCTAAATAAAAGCGTATTTGAGATGGTCCCTTCTTGTTCGTATTAAGGCATTCAGATCTAAATGTGTATTCTAACTATGTGCCAAGTGTTATCTGTTTTTATGCTTGCACTGCCGAGATATACGCAAATGTATCAATCAACCCATATTCAACATATTACATATCCAGCCAAATAATTGGCAGATTTCAGTCAGTGTCTGAAACCTATTGTGTTTATGTTAATGACGTTACATAACCAAAGGTATCTAACAATCCAAAAGTGTATTGTTTGAAAGACAAAGGTTCATACTTTGTATTGATCACATTATCCCCTCAATAGAATCACTCATGCATCCCATACCATGATCACTTAACCTAACCGTATGGGCTGGTAAAAGACGCTGCGTCGGTACATATCCATCCAGTCATACACATGTAGTTCTTCAATGCATTTCGGTTCTGTAATTATTGATTAATTCTTTATTAATTAAGGTGATTACCCATTATTAAACATCTAAATTATTCAAATCAGTTTATTTACCAGAGTTTATGTACTTAGATGCAACAATTTCATTCCATAAACATGATTTAACTCAATTGCACTGAACTGTACTGTAGATGCCAAATTTGCTGCGCCGGACTCTCCTCCACCCCTGATGTTGGTTAATTAGCCATTAATTAACAAAAAATGACAACATTTTAACACATGCTAATACTTTTATCTTCTTGCCCTGCATAAGAGCTTTATTTTGATACCAAATTTAGCTATGTAGGTGGTATCTTTATACAAGAAATTGAATAGACAATGTCATTTTTGATGTGCCGATGTCACAACTCCACCTTTTTGCAGGCCCAGTTCAAAACGCATGGCCATATGAGAAGTTTGAAAACTTTCCTATGTATACTTTTAAAATGGCATCAATTTCAAAAGTTCTAGTTTTCCGCTATTTCGTGTAGAAACCTATGGGCGCCTCACCCACCGGCTCCACCTTGACTCACTCGACGTTTAGATTGATAACTTCACTGTTGCTAGACATGTGGCTTTAATCTTTTTTTTATTCGGTAGCTGGATAAATTGTCTTTAATACGATACCAAAAATGTTATGATTTTTTGACAACTTCTATTTAAAATAGAGACACGTATCACGATTTTAAGGATTTTTTGAAACGGCTCCACCTTATTTGATATACCTATTAGTGACCTGTGACCTTATACCGTACATTCAGCCAATCAGAGTGGTGGTGATAAAGCAATGTAAAGGCATTTTTGTGATTGGTTACTCACAGGGGTATATCACATTATATCCTGTAATGAGCGAATCAGAGACAATGTAAGAAAGCAGGTAGTGCTTTTCAGAGATAGCACTGGATCAAAATGTGAGAGGTAATGAGGTTCCATGAATTTTTTTAGGACCCTGTAGGACTTCAAAAACAAATTTTAAGGGGTCCCCCAAGAAATTGAGGGGTCCTTAAGTTTGGGTATTTGAATGTATTTATATTGTGAGCAAAGGATGGATATGTAATTTACAGAATTTCTTAAGGTTTCCATTTCCATACATTGTCAAATTTAAGGGGTCCCTTCAATTTTGATCGGGACCCGCAAGTCTTTCCAATTTGAAACCTGACGTGTCACTACAAGAAAGTGAGAGGTCCAGGACGCTTCAGAATGCGACCCCTGGTGCTTTTCCTTTTCACACCGAGCCGATGATCGATATTGGAATGATCATTTGCTGCTATAAAGTAGAGTCTAATTCAGCTGTTTGAAATGCATGCACAAATGATATGGGTCAGCAGTCATTATCATAAACCCACAGAGAAGAGGTCCATATTTATTGATCGATCTTCATAACAACCGTCATTGACTGTCGGGTCAGTGTGAAAAGGCTTTATTGTTCATATCTGTTGAAAATGTCTAAGTGTATGGTAATATACAGTCTCAAAATAAGTAACCGACCAGGTAATAAATGTGCTGATAACTAGGGAAAGTGTAACTCCTACATGTACATAAACATTTTAAATTATAAAGTTGTTGAGAAATTTCTCCTCTTTAATTTGAGCTGGTGCGCGCTATAGAATGGTTGATTATAGAGGAAGTTACAATCCCAAATGCAAGGTCAAGTACGATTTTCTTTTTCACACTTATATTATACATGCAGACTCAGTTATTAAGGGCAAATGATTGATTACTGGTAGTGCTAATTCACCGGTAGATGCCTAGGTGGTTGGATAGTCGGCCGGCCGCATTGTTCTGGTGCATCACTACGGCACACACGCTTTACCTGTCATGCTCTCCCCGTGTAAACTCGACCTTACATTTGGGATTGTAACTTCCTCAATAATCATCATTAGCGTGCAATATCTCAAATTAAAGAGAAATATCTCCACAACTTAATGTTATGTAGGAGTTATACTTCTACAATTATCAGCACATTTTTACCTGGTCAGTTACTTTTACTTTTTTTGATGACTGTAAATGTATACTGGTGATCAATGGACATTTCAATGTAAAATAAAAGATAGAAGAAATTTGCAGTAAATCTTTAGTAACAAAAGATACAAAGAAATCGGCACATTTTTAGTAAATCTTGATTTTATTCTTATGATTACAAATTCCAGAAATAGGCATGGACAGACAAAATTCCCCATGATTTTGTTATCGCTGTTAAAAGAGTCGAACATAAAATCATTACATTTCCTGAGCATTAGTATCTCTGGACTACCCACCTTTATAACCATTTTTAATTTTGGAATCCATGAAAAAAATAATCAAGAACTTGTCTTTAATGCTTGAACTGCAGGAAATTGTTTTCTTTACTAACAACTTCCACACACCTCACTCAAATTATGTTACGCTTTGTGACCGTTTCCAAACCCCATTAATACAGTTTTCTTGATGACTCCATTTAATCACACTTGCTGTTTACGTTTCGACTCTTGACAAGGAGTCCAAACTGAACTAACAGGTTCTGTATTTGGATTCGTCAAACGATACACTTCCTCAACCCATTTAATTTAATTTCGGCTAACTAGCAAAACTGAAAGAGAATTTTCAGTTTTGCATTTTTTTCTTCAGTTTTTCGAGTTGCAGGGGTGTTTAATTGTGTTAAAACACAATTAAACATCCAACTCGAGAACACTTTGCTTTTGATGTGATAAATTGTCTTTGAGACACTTCAAATAACAATGCCTTGGACATGACAGAATGAATGTACATGTAAAATAAGGTAAATGAATCACTCAAGAGTCTGACAGAGACACAGAATAACTATATGACGCTTGCCGAACTCCAATACGATGGCGTGTGCACCCACACAATTAAAAACGAATGCCCACTCTGGTGTGGAAATACATGCCTATATAATTCACGACTAGATTATGTGCTGTTGTCATCTCGCAGCTTTAACACAAGAGTCTACATGAGAATGTTGAAGCCCACGACAATGTTTTTATCAATGAACTAAGTTTTTCAATGGAAAGGGGATGATGACAGTCTATATTGGCTATAACCCACAAAACTGAACACACTTTGTTCCTTGTTTTGTGGCTCACATTCAAGACTGAATATTATTGTGGTATAGTTAAATCAGTCCCAAATTGGCGAGAAATATTAGGTGTTTATTTCTCTGTGCGCAAAAGCAATCAAAGCGTCTATGCGAGATTATGGCCACATGCACGGGGATTTGGTCGCGCACACACGTCACGCATATGATGCACAGTGCGCTAGTTGCTTTCATGCTGCTGTATTCATTCACCATTTGGAACTGATCAAACTATTATAGTTATGCATCCCTAAAGTAGCCAACTACATCCTTTCTTCAACTAGCAAGTCCCAAATCGTGATATAAATATACATAAAAGTCTTTTCTTTTAAAACAGCATCATCCACTAACTATCCATGGTCTCTTCCGCGTCTTTCTCCTCGACAACTTGCACAAGCTTCTCCTCTTGTTTCCTCCTCAGATTCAAGTCTGTAACAGAGATAGGATAAAGATAAATTAGTAGGTTGACAATGTTATGACAAGAAAATCAATAACTTGTCATGTCAGTTTCTGCTAAACTTAAATGAAATACTGTAAAAGCTGAAATTTACGCAGAGGTTTTATTTTCGCGTAAATTATAACACGCGAAAAAATTGTTTTCAACATTCATGCAGTGCATCCAGACAGAAGGTCGTCCGCGAAAAAAACAATTTGCGAAATGTCTATGATATCAAAATGCGCGAAAATATTTACGCGAAAATATTAGCTTTTACAGAATAGGTGAATTTTTATTGGCTTTAGAAGTAGGCGCAAGCTAACCCTTCAATATCACAATAAAGCAAGTTTTTACACAAAAATAATGCACAACTGAAAGAATCTTTTATTAACAATATCAGCAATTGTAACAATAATAATCCTCCAGTGTGTACAAACTTACAAAGCAAGTAGTTTGACACCAACACACCTATATCTCATACGTGGAATTTGGTATTCCATGGGCTTACAGTACACCGAATGAGATAATCTCTAGGAATCAGTGGCAATGTGACGTAACAGTATGCAAATCAGATGTTTATTCATGAATTACTCAATGCACCCCGCTTTAGTGTCATGACATTTTTAACGCACACGACACTCTGATGAAAGCGCCTGAATCGTCACACTTCTGGCTGTGCGTACTTCATGATACAGTGCTCATAGTAATGATATGCTGCTAAGGCCAAACAAAGATAGTCTGTCTCAGAAACATTGTGCAAAAAAGCTAAGTGCCGTGCGATTTCTTTTAGAAAATAGGCTATGAGGTATGCAAAAAAATAAGTTTGCTATTTTTTGTTGTTGCTTATCCAAGCTTACAGAGAACTTTTTAAAACTTTTTAATAATAAGTTTTTTTTAGCCCCCAGCGCATAGACCTACGCGCTGTAGCTCATTTCACATACCAATGCAGGTGGGCTCCTGAGACAGACCTTCTTTGTTTGGCCTAATCTGTTTGTTGAAGTAATCTCATTATAGAACTCAAAATTGTTCAGTCATTGCGAATCCTCATTAAGGCAAAACAAGGGAATTCTGCTTAGACTTCCACAGGGTAGCCGAAATAAACAAGACAACACCATTGCATTTGATTATAGTTGCCTACAGAATCTTTGGCCACAAACACACTGTTAATTGGAGGGTAACGATCATGTGTTCTCTCCTATTGCGCACAATACAGCCATCACACATCTCAGACGCTTAACACACCCCTAAAACTGGTCAATGATTCTGAAGATGACTACAGAAATGCTGAGATACAGTTGGATATAAAGACAGATAGACCTACCTGCACCAGGTGCCCTGATCAAGTGAATGCTTTCTTTGACGTCCTTGATGTCTCTTTCCTTCCTCAATGCCTTGCCCTTATTTAATCTGCGAGGAATAAACACAAAGTATGGAATCAGACAAATTATATCGCATTTTTATGCTGTTTATAATGAAACAACCAAATCACAGTTAGCAAATATAACCAGGGCTGAAAACAAATTCCTGGAAAGGTAACTTAAAAAAATGTCCCTTCATGAAGAAATATTTCTTTTAAATTCTTCAGTATTTATTTATCTTGATACCAAAAATTTTCCTCCATGAATCCGAAGTCAAAATCTTCTGGGGACTATAGTTGGATTTATAATTGAATGAACACATTGAAGCAGCGTTTTGCGTATATTGTGTTAAGCGCGCACAACCATGAACGTGAACATTTCGGGCACAATCATCTTTGTGCTGCATGCGTGGTGATCATTCAATTTTTAATCATATGTTCCTGTTGCCCCCCCCCCCCCATTCCTTATAACATTGTATGCTTATAACAACAACATGCTACATTTTTTGTTCAACAAGCTTTTATGCTGGCATGGTGATAAAAGTCATACTTACTGGTAAATGTCCTTCAAGTTCCCAACTTGCTATCAACCATTGGGTTTGTGTGTCAATCATTTCAATTGAAGTTAAAAAAACTTGTGTGAATTGAACAAGCTTTTTTGCTGGCATGGTGATAAAAGTCTTACTGGTAAATGTTCTTCAAGTTCCCAACTTGCTATCAACCATTGGGTTTGTGTGTCAATCATTTCAATTAAAGTTAAAAAAAACTTGTGTGAATTGAGTGACTGGGTGTTTAACTAACCTGTTAATAATATATTGATCTTGTCTCTTTGTTTTAATTTCTTCCACTCTGGCCATTGCCTTTATTGTCTTCTGCCATAACTCACGACTGTATTTCACTGGTATGTTGCGTCTCTTCTCAAACTCAAATGAGTTGTCCTGCAAAAGCAAAAAATTACGAACACAAATTTTGATCAGTATGACATAGATCAATTACTCGATCAATACAGTACCTGTATATGAATAACAGGTACAATACAGTAACAAAAGTCAAACAATCAACAATGTATCAAATTTCAACATCATAGATCTCAACTTTTATCCGGCGATGTCGGCCGATGCGTAACAACGCAAGTACAAACAGACCATAAGGGTGGCTTAAAGATGATTGTGATCAATAACAGTAAACAGGTATGACGACTTGTCCTATCTACTTGTACAGAATGTAACAAGTTTGTAAAAAACATTAGTCATTGGGGTATTTGTACATCTTTCAAACTTTCATTGTTTATTAAGATAATTTGCAAATAATATTTAATTATCATGATAATTTGCTATTAAAGTTTGTTGCAGACAGACAGAAAACAGATCTCATGGTAGTGCCATCCGTGGTCCTAAGTTATAGTTCTTTGTCATCTCGAAGAATCCATGCTGCAAATTATCATGATCAACTTATGACTCAATAAATGAAATAATAGAGAAAACACTGCTTTAAGGCGAGATAATTTTTTCTCAAATCCTGTAAATTCAGATGTTTTTTGGCCTAAAATATGGTGATTTTTTTCTCTCTTCACAATGCTTTACAAATGTCCAGATTTTTGCAGATTTTGGTGACATTTTAGGTTAAAAAAATAAATTACAATAAATCGCCCGATGGACCGACCCTACTTGACAGGTCCGCCCGCCCGCCTGCTGCCCGTACGGTGTGTTTTTTTGTCGCCTAACCCTAACCCTCCCTGTTAGCGCAACCAGTTAGGTATCCGCCTTCCAAGGCGACGGCTCAGGTTCGATTCCTGGCATGGGTGAAGAGTGATCTTTTCCTAACAATTCCACCGGTTTTTCTCCTCTAACGGGTCAAAAATAGGCATTGGGAGTTAGGATTAGACCACTTAATACTGAACTTTAATGGTTGATAGAATGATAGGCCTTAACAACTTACCACAGCCAGTTCCTTGCCAGCAGATTTTCTGAAGGCCTTGGTCCATCTCACCTTGCGTGGATTACGCTTTTTCTTGAACGCTTTGTGGCACTTTCCTCTGCAGAACTTAAAGGTCTGAAAATGAAATTGTAATAAAATAATAAACAATGAACGAGTTAAATATGGAATTACCTATTTGCTCACCGCTCACTGTTATGATGCGCATATGATGCACACTTTCACCAATAATAAAATGAACAACGATATGGATTCTGTTCGAGCACGGACAAATACAAGCCTTACAATTCATCGCCAATTTGTATTGATTAAACTATACCACCAAGATTGTTGACATTTTTATCGGAAACGGCAGTCAACTTTGTATTTGGTTGTAAAACTGCCCGTCCATAAGACGGATTGACAATTTGTTGATACTGCCCATCCAAAAGACGGGTTGCTGGCTAAGAGTAAGATTTTGGTTGTTGAACTTGAACTGGCCCTCAAGAAAAGTCAATGAATGTGGGAGCGTGTGTGGTCTAGTGGATAAGACGCCGGTCTCACGATGCAAAGGTTGTGAGTTCGAGCCCCACTTCGGCCAACATGTTTGTATCCTTGGGCAAGGTACTTAGTCTCAATTGCCTCGTGGTTCAGAAGTCACGTAGAAATGGTGGTCTCGTGCATCGGATGAGCAAAAGTCGAGCACGTTAAAATGTCACAGACTCCTTCGTAAAGAGTAGGGGATCATCCCGGTCTGTGTACACACATTCCTAGGTTACAGGATCATGAAGACATGTAGTATGCGCTTGTCTAAGTTGGTGATGTTGCCTCTAAGAGGATTATACCAACAACGACATACAGATACAGATCACTCATTCGCCTGGTCAATCATCCGAGTTTACTAATACTATACTAAAACCCTTTTGCCGATTAAGATGACCCAGTCCAGGGTACGATTTACCCAATGTCACTTCGCTAAATGCTCCACACTTTGCAGAATTTGCTATTCAATGTGAAATGTGTATAGCACTAGCAGTTTTACACTATACTAAAAACTGCATTTCAACATGTTCAATGTAACACTATTAAAAACAGTAACAGATTAATATTATCTTTATTTAACAAATAATTTGACAACAATTTTCTACACACATTTTTTTCACGAAAATCGATCACGACACTCGTCACACTGCCTGTTCTGTTGCTACATACGATACGTGTGACGCATTCTGTATGCGTATTGCGTAGGCCTATACTTGCTTTCCTAGCCATATTTCCTTGAGTCTGACAACTGCATTAGTGCAAGACAGAATTATTAATTAATTGAACGCGACATATCGGACATGAACGACTAAGTCAGACAGTGTAGTGTGAGCGTCTGATCTAAATGTCGGCAATTTGTCCTGGAGAACTCCCTTTTTTAAGACTTTGTAAGTTTGTTCAGCAAATGCGATTCCCATCGACAGTCAACCTTTGCTGAATTCAACCTTTGCAGAATTCAATGACTATTACGGTCAACCTTTGCAGAATTCAATGACTATTACGTGTTATTGTGAAATGTCCTACCAAAAGAGGGTAGTCGAATTCGACAACTTGGCCTTGCAATGTAATAAATACATTTACAAAAAAGTATATATCGTAAGTAACATAACACGTTAGATCAAACAATGATTGTATTTGTCTTGAAATAAATGGATACTTTACCTTGCTGTCATTCCGTACAAACTGTATGCCGTGCCCAGGGTACAGTGGACCGGAGCAAAAATAGCATTTTTCGACCCTCATTTTGACTCAGGAGTCTCCTACTGCTCCTCCACGCTGCTTTGGTAGCGCTTTCTTTAACAACCTCGTGCTTACATGCAGCGTACCAAGCAAGATACCTTTGCAAGTTACGTTGATCGATAAAATAGTGTCGCAATTAAAAATATAAACTGAGACTAAAATTATTATTATAGATGGCGCTATAATATTATAAGCTGCACACTACACACACGCAGACGGTGGGGGAATGCATGGTATACTAAATTGAAGTACAGCGTGTACCAAAAATCTGAGTCCAAAAAACTGGTTCATATTCAAGTAAATATAGCTGTGAAATTGTGATGTCAACCTTTTGAAATTCGAAGCTTTGAATAATGAATAGAATGTAGCCGCCAGAACCCTCCGATGTTGCCCAAATGTACCGCTCATCATGCGTTGCATTTGCACGCTGTTCTGAATTCATATCAATGTTTTGCTTTTTAATTTCACTAGCGGCGTACCCTCGCTACGCTCGGGTCCCGCTAGATGGTTATGCCACATTACCTACCTCTGAAACCACATAAAGCCCCTACAACACCCCAAACCAGGTTGATTTAAAACCATATCCCTTTTAAAGGCATTATAAACCCCATACAACCCCCCCCCCCCCCAATCAGGTTGATTTATAACCATGTCCCTCCTAAACCATTTACCGTGGCTACTTTATTAACCCCTACCTCTCAAACCGCATTAAGTTAACCTTCATTACTTTTAAAACCACATAAACCCTCTACAATCGCCCCCCCCCCCCACACCCACTGCAACTACACCAAGTGGATTTATAATCATAACCCTCCTAACCATTTCCCGCGGCTACTTCATTAACTCTTAACCCTATCCTAAAACATTTCCCGTCGTTTTACAGCCCCCCCCCCCCTCCCCCCGGCCCATGCACACACCCAAACCAGTTTGATTTATAATCACAATCCCTCCATAAACCATTTCCCGTGGCTACTTCATTAACCCTCGGTCCCTTAGATTGTTTGGCATGCCTATTATAACCATTATCCCGTGTGGCTTCTGCGCCATGTGTAGGGGTGCGTGTGTCGCGCGCGGCAGTGAGCCCTTGCGCAAACATGCACGCGACGTGTTACCACGGTATGATTACGCGGTAGTACGCGCAACGCACAATGTTGTTCAATTCTAGTGGCATTTATGAGCCAAATCTGAGCGGTTTTTTGCTGTTTTTGGAGCCAATTGTTAACCAATTTCACTGAAATAAACTTTAACACCCTTCCCGTTATTTCCTCTATCTTTCATGCGAATTAGGCGCCACTTTGATCACAACTAACGGAGAAATAAGGATAACAAACACACAAATAAACACACAAATAAACACACAAACACACAAACACACACCGTTTCCAGATTTATAGTAAGATTCTTAATTATTAACGACTTAGGCAGGAATCTTATCTTAGTCATATTAAGGGATTTAAAAGTGTAAATACCCTTTTTTTTAGTAAGATAACCTTCCGAGAGACCATTCTTTGTAGCACTAGGTCAAAAACAATTTTCGTAATTGGAAATCAGGAATACCTTTACAAAAATACGGTTTATTCAAAGGCAAAAGAGTACAAAATAATGATACTGAAAACTAACTTCAATAATGTGAACTTGAACAATAAAAAGACGACGATTATTAGATGAAATAAAATGTCTTCGGTTACGAGCAGAATCGAAAACCGTTATTGCAATAAAATGATATTATTATTTACATTACAGTTTTTAAAACAGAACTAGCTATGATGTAATTTATAGTTAAAATTCATGTAAGAAACAGATGTAAACATAATGGACTTAGGTTGAGTTGACCGAGCTATTTTAGAGAATAAACTCCATGCAGAGAAAACTTGTATCGCACAGGTGCTACGCATGGGTGGTTTATTGCTATAATACTAATAGGGATAAACGGGTTCTAACCACGCTCTATTTAAATCTTTGTATTTATTTCCAAAAGTTGACATCAGATTGGTCTCACACAATGTTACCAATTAAAGTCAACTATATATAATGAATCATTAATACCCTGTCTGGTAGAACCAGGCCCGTATGCAGGATTTTTTAGGGGGGGGGGGGGGGGGGCGGCTTTTCTGGAAAAGGTATTCACGGGGATTGAACATCAAAACGGCATATCACCGCAGCAAGGGACGAGGCATTTACCTTTTTGTCAGACATTTGCGGCCGGAAAAATGTTGACTCCAAGGTGCTAGAGACCAGGCCCAAAAAGTCCATCCTTCAACAACCAAGGCTATTGACAAGATAGCTTTAACGCCCAAGGAGTATGATGTTCTAAAACTGCTACAGCATCTCCATCCAGACAAAGCCATTGGACTAAACCTGATTCCGACCAGGGTTTTCAAAGAATGTTGTGCTGAACTTGCCTGTCCACCCTGCAGGCTTTTCAGACCAGTCTGCTCCACCCGTGTGTTTCCTAACCAATGGAAAACAGTCTCTGGCACTCCAATTCATCCAATTCACAAGAGAGGTTCAAGGCTGACCCAAAAAAGTATCGTCCCATGCATCTACGGGATCACTGCTATTAAGTAATATCAGCAAGATCATGGAAGCTATCGTGCAGAACTGTTTCCAGAGGTTAAGGATGGAGGGCACGGCCGAACATCACCTTTGACTATCATTCGGCGAAATATTGCATCTATTCGGCATGTTTGGAGGAATTGAAAGGGTTTTACGTTTGTACGTATGGGAATAAATAATTTTCGCGCGCTACGATAAAAGATAATCGGGCAGAATGGCGTGTGAAGTCATTCGGTCGGGGGATGGAGAACTTGGCCCTCACTGGGGAAATCCTGCAAGCGCCACTGGTGCAGAAACAACGTCCACTTCTCAGCAATTTCCATCCGATGGTTTGGATTTGGAGAGTAATCCACAGTACAGCCGATCTCCTCCGCAGCATAATGGAGTATGCGTCATTCTCTTGACAACATCCAAGGCAGTCGAAATCATTGGTGGAGTTCACCAGTTCACGAATCTACTGCAACGCTCAGTCACAGCTCAACATCACCAGCCGGCTTCATTCACAGGCGACAGGTGCAGCAGCTGCGGTCTCGTGCGTACGTAAAGGGATGAGACGCATGCAGGGCTCAAATACCAAGGTTGTGAGTTCGAGCCCCGATACGCCCAACATGTTTGTATCCTAGGGCAAGGTATTTAGTCTCGATTGCCTCGTGGTTCGGAGGTCACGTAGAAATGGTGGTCCAGTGATTCGGAAGAGCAAAAATCCGAGCACGCTATAAAAAGGTCACAGACTCCTTAACGAGTAGGGGACCATCCCGGTCTGTGGCGTAGGCCTACACCAAAAAGAAACTGGGGCCTTGGCGTTTATGTCCTGACTTATGGATTCTGCCGAGTATAATTGATTGATGTAGATGTAGATGTAGATGTACAAAATGAACTCCAACCACATGCTTACAAGATTTAGCAGCGTTACGCATGTTACACACACCCCGTTTAACGTCATGCTACCCGTTCGAGTGTATAATGCTAATTTATGCTCTTTCACACTGTTAAAATGATGTCTTATACAGAAGAACCATGTAGAACACGTCTTGGCAATAGACATGTCTTCAACAATAGATAACAAAGAAAACAAAAACAAGTGTCTTGCCTGAAGACACATTGTAAGACATGAAGACATAAGACATGAAGACACAAGTCATGTCTCTATGCAAGTCATCGCTTGACAGAAGACACATTTGTAAGACGCGTCTCATGTAGCAGGTAGGGAGACGCGTAAGTTTAGAGACATGTGTCTAACCAGCAGACATGTCTTCTTGCGAGATGTCTTGTATAAATACATGACTTGTGTCTAATTGAAGACGTCACTCACAACCGACTTAATTGAGTCATGTCTTACAAAGGGTCTTCAGGCAAGACACTTGTTTTTGTTTTCTTTGTTATCTATTGTTGAAGACATGTCTATTGCCAAGACGTGTCCTACATGGTTCTGTAAGACACCATTTTTACAGTGCACTGCCGACTGCAGACTGCCAGAACTCTCTGCTTTTTAGACAGAACAGTCTTCCAGACGATGACATCCTTCAAGCCCTTTCAACATCTGACTTTACATTAGCATGATGTGGTCATGGTCCCATGTGTAGGTTAATGCTGGGTTGGTTGGGGAGCTGGTGGATGACCGGATATGCAGCCATCAAGATTGGTGATACTGCCACAACCAACCAGATAGGTTTTCTGCGATTTATATTTTGGTGTTGTTCTCTATTTTTGATTTTTCTGGCGAAAACATATTAAAACAATAAAATCACAAACGTAGTTTATAAGTTATAAAATCAGCATTGTGTATTGGAAGATTTGTTAACAAATCAATAGGATAATATAACATTATCACATTTGATTTACAATCACATTAATAACGACGGTTAACATCACTTTTGGAGTATATAAGAGGCGGATAAAATAATTTCTTTTGAAAAGATGACATTTAGACATGTATAACAATTATTGCATAGTTTATTGAATAACTCCTTTTTCGCAGTTCGATGCAAAATATATCTCTCTCCCCTGATAAGCTTGTTGTTGTGGAAATGTGGACAATTTTGTAGCCATTTGTAAGGTGAACACTTTCCTAAAGTTCCAGCAACGACAATACAGTTTTAACCACGAACGATATGGACACAAACATGGAAGTACAAGTTATTGCGCCTGGTATAGAATAATGTTTGCCTGCATAGCTCGCTATACATAGGTTCTGACTATCATTGTCCAAAATAATAGGAAAAGTGTCTTTCTTTCAGATCACTTGACTTTGATTAGTATCTCTGTGAGTCTGGTCTTCCAATACCACACCGATTAGAGATTCGTACGACGGAGGTGGCTCTTCCGGCTCCTCCTCTTCCTCCTCATCGAAACACCCACTGTCCCACCTCCCCTGCTGCTGAACCGTTACGGTACATGTTACACTACTGTCTCTCATGATTTCATCATAACTCGGCAAATCCTCCAAATCGACGGCCGCCATTCTGGTTTGCAAATTCGCCTGCTCCCGCTGGTGTTGACTTAGGGTGTGAATACTTCGCGGATGCCTTGATCTTGATCCGACGGGATGTCTACGTTTACGACGACAATGTTTGTGGATGCATCTGCAGGCAATGCATACCATGGTAAACAGCGGGATGAAGAGGATGGTCATGAACATTCTCAGGAAGGTTATGATGCCATTGGAATGTGAAGAGTGGTTACCTGATGGAAGGAAGGAAGAACAGACATTAACACTTTCCACTCGGCTATTTGTTAACCATATACAAAACAGATTTTTCAGAAACCTTTCCCAACTTTCAAGGTCTACTTTAACGATTACTGAACTAATACTTGGCATGTTTGTACTTATTTCAATGCATTTTTCATGGTGATTCCAAATATGGTAATGAAATTCAATAATTTTGACATTTTTGAAACATTTTAAGCGCCTCCCCTAAATCCGCCCCTGTCTGGGACCTAAAGTACACTTTTTCCCAATCGTGTAACAAAGATAAACGTAGGCCTATCTGTGGTTTTGTTCTCAGTAGATATAGAGCGCTTAATATAAATGTTTGTTTAGATAGATAGATAGATATAGATCATGTTTCATTTAAATTGAGTGCAGAATTGTATTACATATCAGTCTAAAACTTGATAAGGTGCTCAATCCAGCAACATCTTTATTTCAGGCAGGATGTGTTATTATACGACGTGTGAACGCAGTGTCATGAGTATATTGGATTCGATAGCCTAATTCTGGTAAAATCTGCTCCGCATAGAAAGCAGCAAGTGTTATGTAGTGATTTGTCTGTTACAACCTTCTATTTTTCCCGACCCCTTTTCCGAAAAAGTAAGGCAATTGGAGACCCACAAAATGGATATGTGCTGTGTTAGATTGACACCCAGTGCTGCGGGTATCATGCGGTCAAAAATATGTTGAAGAACTTGTGTGTTTTGGCGTGTTTTGTTGGCTTGCAATGCATTGTGGGATCATTCCTGAGCCTGCTCTGGGTCGAATTCTGTTCGAGCCAATCATAACCACTCTTCAGCAGATTTGAGAGTTATATTCTGGTGAGCATGGAAACACTTTTATAGTTGAATGTATAGTTGGAGTTAAGGTAATATGAAGTTTATGATGTTAACCTTTTTATTTTTGGACGAAAAGTAACGAAATGATTGATCAAACTAGTCAATGAAATAAGAGGCATAAAACAGTATTATATTTACGAAAATAAGTACTGCATCAGTGATCAGTCATCAAGTACAAGCTAGGTAACTCAACTGCGTTTAAATACTCTTCACCGTAGAACCGATACTAACCAACTGAAACTCAATTATTTTTGCCCTAATTGATCTGTCATCATGCAATTAATACACATATAAATGCATGACACATACAGACTATTTACGCGTCCACGTCATCTTGCCTGAAAAAGAGGAATGCTTGTTTGAGCTTATTATCCATGTTATCAACTAAACAAGGGATTCATCTTATTTAGTTCCCTACTCCAGGTCATAATAAACCTTTCCTCTATAGCTATATATTATAACGATCCGTAAAGGAAATAATGTTTTGTTGATTTCATTCAGATGACGAGTGAGTGTGTTCCGAAGATGTCTATTTTCTTGAACTAATTAGTTTTCCAATACACAAGACAGATTTTTCAGAAACCTTTCCCAACTTTCAAAGTCTATCTTAAGGATCACTGAACCAATACTATAGGCATGTTTGTGTACTTATGTTAATGCATTTCTCATGGTGATTCCAAATATGTTTATGGAATTCAATAATTATGGCATCTAATTGAAACATTTTGTGACATTTTGTAATTGTTGTCTGCAGAGGACTGCCGCGTGGAAAGTGTTTTAAACACTGGTTGCATTATACTTCATGATACTTACATATAAACAATACATTGGCAACTAGAATGATATGTTATTCTATTCAGAGCAGCTACACTCTAAGAAAAAAGGGTTCCACTTAGAACCTTTTTCTGTCCTGTATGTAGACCCCTAAGAGCTCTTAAGGTTCTATAAAGAACTTTAAAAGGTTCTATAAAGAACCTTCAAAATTTAGGTCGGCTAAAGAACCTTCCTGATAACCCATGGGTTCTTTGTAGAACTAAAAAAAGGTTCTTAAGCCAAAGAACCTTAAGTATAATGAAGAAACCTTTTTGGGAAACTAGTAAAGAACCCTTGAAAAAAGTTTCTTTAGCCAAAAAATAAGTATGTAAAACCAAAAAAGATTAATGTTGTTAACACTGTTTTTCACTCTTTTAAACTTTGTGATGAGCCCATGAAGAAAGTCCCTATGCCAACCTAAATTTTGAAGGTTCTTTATAGAACCTTTTAAAGTTCTTTATAGAACTTTAAGAGCTCTTAGGGTTCTACATACAGGACAGGAAAAGGTTCTAAGTCGAACCCTTTTTTCTTAGAGTGTATAATGATATGTTTTTATGAAATAAATTATACGTTTTTGATGAATTCTTTCAGAAAAATATAATTGCTCCGAATTCAAAGAAAATCATATCATTGAGTGCTATCATGGAATAGTTTCATCAGGAATTTAGAAGAACATTGTATGACTTTTTAGTTAGAAAATTCCATGTATAGGAAACTTCACGTTAAAAGTGAATCCATTTGGATTCGGAGAAAAGGCGGCACAGACCAACAAAAGCATGTAATGAATCCGGGCGACGAGGGGGCGTATAGCAACTCGGTCATCTTTACGACTCAGTCGTATTCCAGAGGGCGTCATCATCAACATCCGATGACGTCATCAAGATACAGACTACATTAGAAACTCTAGCTCTGGATTAAACACAATCCACTGAGGAAGGCAACAGATTTGTTGTCGGAACCCGTATGGAAAATAAAAGTAAGTTTCCTATATCTTTACAATTGACTACTATGTTTTTCTTTGTTCATTTCTAAAAGAATAATCCAAATTATATAATTCTTTTCATTAAAACGGCTTTGAATAGAAACATAGGCCTATTATCATGATTATTATGGTCTCCGTGATCACTTACTTTTAACATTGCAAGTCACTCCCGCCAACTCTGAACACCTTGTTACGTTCCGCACATCGTATGTGCACTCCGACAAAGATTTCTCGGTCCCTTCACAAGATAATTCATGTACAAATATAGTGTCCATGTCTGGTTCTATATCACTGTTTCGGAATGTTAAATAAATGAAAAAAAAATGAAAAAAAATGTTAGTTTTTATATAGCACTTCATCAAATTAAGTATGCTCAAATCGCTTATTCCGTTGCTCAGTTTATACGATACACCAGAAAGAATTCGCTTCACTTAGGTTGCTGCATATCTTACAAATTGTGATAATTGCGCGTATTCCTATCACTATCATCAGACACTTAGATTGTGAGTATCCCCAAACAGCTACCCATTTTACAACTGGGTGGAGGGAAGTAATTGCGGTAAAGTGCCTTACTCAAGAGCACATCATGTTGACCACAATAGGACTCGAACCCACAATCTTTGGAGTATGATTCCAGTGCAGTGCTCTATCCACTGCGCCACACATGCCCTAAATTGTAATAAGAAAGTAAAAATATAACTTAGTAAACGTAAGTTTGTATAGTGCATGTTTTGTATCAACATTCTTAGTTGTGCTAGTGCATCGGTCATGTTAAATATCTAAAAATCTAACTTAACACTTTCTACGCGGCTATAAGTTTTGCCAATATACAAAACAGAATTTCAGAAAACATTCAGGGTCTATCTCAAGGATTACTGGGCTAATACTAGGCATGTTTGTACTTATTTCAATGCATTTCACATAGTGATTCCAAATATGGTTATGAAATGTAAAATTTTTAAAATTTTTAAAATAGATTGAGACATTTTGGAATGTCGTCTGCAGACGCCGGCCGCGTGGAAAGTGTTAACATACATATATTTTTGATAGTTCATTATACAACTTCAGGGTGTCCTAAAAATGTCTACCATACCTTTTTGAAAAGTGGGGATAAAGCTATAAAACAAAGAACCGGGACTTGACAGATATTTTGGAGAAAATTTTAAACTGAAGTATGGTCTTATCTCTTTGGTTCCTGCCAAAAGATGCTCGTAAAACTATAATTCTAGGCTTTAACCAATACTTGGCATGTTTGTACTTATTTTAATGCATTTCTCATGGTGTTTCCAAATAATATGATGATGAAATTCAATAAGTTTGAAACATTTTGTGAAAAAACTGTGGTCGTCTGCAGACGACTGTCGCGTGGAAAGTGTTTAATATAAAAAACAACCCATGTACTTACTTAAATATGTTTTCAGCATTATGCAACACCTCTTTGACGCTGCTATGTCCCAGCTGTCTACAAATTACTTCTGCGGTGTTGATTTTCCATTCATTATCATCGCATAGATACCCATGACTCGGCAGATTTTCCCTGTCACGTCGGATTGAAAAATGCCTGTTCGAATCCGGCGGCACAACTGATGATGACGATTTCGTTAAAGAGAGCTGTACAATACCGGAGTACCCATTTCCATAGATGTGGACATCTGTTCGAATGAAAAATTATTTATGACAGCGTTTACAAATTCTACTTGTAGACCGGCTACAAATGTACGGTAACCCTAGCCTGATTCATTTTAGTCTTGTACAATGGCGTGTCCAGGGCTGTTTTGATAAAGGGGGGGGGGGGGGGGGGGGGGGGGGGGTAAATGTTGTATCCTTGTGAGCGGAGTGAAATAATGCGCGCTAGAAAACTTTCCTGAAGCCATCTTGTTCAGCATGAATAATGAAACATTGAAACTAATACGCGCGGTGCGTTTTTAACACTAAAAAGGTCCAGTATAACGATTTTAACGTCCCCCATATCAAAATTATGGGGACGTGACCCGTAACCCCCTCCCCATTTGCGCCGCCTATGCCCATACCCTTCCTCATCCCATACCTCCCCTCTTCCTCCTTCTTCTCCTCTTCCTCCTTCTTCTCCTCTTCCTCCTTTTTCTCCTCTTTCTCCTTTTTAAAACTCTTTTGTCAATGGGGGGAGGGGGGGGGGGGCAGGGCCTGCTGGGGGTCTTGTATAATGCATCAAAGGCAGGCATTACATGCCTTGATAATAGCAAGGTATTAATTCTGCATGATTTTGTAAAAACTATCAATGCTGCATCTGCGGCGGACAGGGGCGGACTGGCCACTGTGGCGTTGTGGCGATCGCCACATGGGCCGCTTGTTTTGGGCCTCTCAGGGCCGGTTTGGGCCTCTCATGGCCGGTTACTAAAATTTTGTGACCGTGCGAAAATGTGTGACTGTGCGAAATTTTGTGACCGTGCGAAATTTTGTGACCGTGCGAATTTTTTTGACCCTACTTTACTCTATAGTTCTTACCGATCTCGTCAGCCGCTGATAACCGCTGACAACATATGACCACAAATCCAAGAAAAACTGGAACAATGTTATAATATAAATCCACCATCGTCATCATGGTCATAGTGGAATATGTCATATGATGGCGAATTCGACAATAGTATAGTTATACCAAATTGTGACTGATAAATTGACCATGACCCGTCTATAGGTTCTACCGGCTATCATTCACATTATATAGGCCTTCTATCGCTATATATTTGTCTGTATGGCCTATATAAAAAATTAAATGATTTAATCACATATGGTGTTTATATATAAACAGTAATCAGGTGGTGCTAACGATATTCCGCATTTTTAAACAAATTGCACCGTAGCTTCCGCGTCAACATCGGACTGAAAATCATTATGCTTTGGCTCAACGGATCAACGGTATAGTGATAGATCCTTTTAAATAGTATACAATTATGTTGATAGTCACTCATATGACCCGTTTATGGCAGTTGTACAGTTGTATTTTTGTTGCTTTTCAAAATTAGTCATGTGTGAAGTTCATCTCTTGAGTGTACAAGCATGACGAGTGTAGTGAACCAAAAGAAATGACTTTACGTAAAATCTCACGTGCGATATGTGTTTATTATTAAAAAAAGGTAAGCTGGCCAAGGTCCTGTATGAGCCAAAAAAAGAAAAGAAAGTAGGGTCCATAATAAACTGTTGTTTGATTCAAAATAAGGAACTGATCAGGTTATAAATATGCTCTCACTTCCACAACTATTATAGCTCCTACGTAAAAATATTAAATTATAAATGTGTAACAAAATTTCTTCTCCTTAATTTGAGATATTACAAGTGAAAATTGAATGAATATTAACAAAGTTGTGTGCCCAAAACCAAAGTCCGTTTTTCATTTTAACAATTTTGTTCTTCTACACGCAGCCACGGTAGCGACAATCACGGGTCCGATATGAGGATTGGGGATGCTGCAATTGATCAATGCAGCCCATACACAACATGCCTGTCCACTGTCCTGTGTGTTCAAAACATGAAAATGTCAACTGCACTTTGTTCTATCCATTTCAATGTAGCGTTCTTGATTATCAACCGATCTTCGTTTAAGGAGAAGAAATTTCTTTACAACTTGTAAAATGTAATACTTTTACGCATAGGAGCTATAGTTTTGGAGTTAAGAGTATAATTATTTATTACCTGGTCAGTTTCTTATTTTGAGGACTGTATATCCATGACATGTAAAATAATACAGAACTTCTTGTCCTCATATTTTACCATTGTATCCATCACAGAGAAGACAGTTTGGGACGTATCGTTTGTAAAGTCATGACATACTATACACAATCGCGCGACGCGATTTGTCGCTTACGCTCCTTATAAAGAGTGCTATTTACCAAATAAGGAGCGTCAGCGGCAAATCGCTCCGAGCGATTGGGTAGTATGTCATGGCCTTAAACCTATCGAACTCATCTGAAGGTTTTGTTTAATTTGACGGAATATCACAGATTTCCGGACATTTTGCTGCAAAAATATGAGTTTGATAGGTGTAATACTGTATACACAGTTGTGGTTGGGATATGAATAAGTACACGGATGTGTCCTATTTAAAAATATGCAAATGTTTGATGAGTGGGAGTTGGTTGAAAACTTGAAATCATACTAATAATGGCATTAGGCCTAAAAAAAGAGGTTTGATTGGCCTAACCCGACCGACCCTAAATACATCGCCGACCCTGAATAATTTGTATTATTATGAGGGAGGGGAAAAAAAAAAAAAAAGTAAAAAAAAGAAAAAAAGAACAAAGTATTTAAAAGTTTCTGACTGTTTGCTTTCATTTTAGGCTATTTTAAGTCCCCAAAGCAGGTGATTTAAAAAAAATCCCGACCGACCTACCCTATTTGTTTTTGTCATGTTAGGCCAATCAAACCATTTTTTTAGGCCTTACAAATGCTTTACGGAACGATTCCGTGTATTGTTTTTATTTATTTATTATTATCATTATTTATTTATTCATTTTTCTTTTTTTTGGGGGGGGGAGGGGTGGGGGTGGGGGTGGAATACGGACTATTTCATTTATTAGGCATACGTCCGTAATTTTACAGTGTAACTCACAACAACAAAAACAATCTTCTATATAGTGGCTTGTACAGACTTGAAAGGCTAATGAAATATGATACCAAGTTTCCCGTTTCATATTTTTAAAAGAGTGGGTAGGTGTCTATTTCATTATTCATTATTTCACTCAATTTCATTATTGCATCTGTAAGGGGTGTTAACTACTAACTACCTATCGATTCGTATATATTACACCTTAATTAACACTTAACACTTTGAAAAACAATTAAGGACACATTTGTAGATGTTAATGAAAATGTTGCAACGTCAATTACATCTGAAATCTGAGTATAGGTAATGCAAACAATTTCATTATTAACCATATACCATGACACCACTGCCTTTAAAATCCCTTAACATCAATCGGAAGATATGTTTGGTATTTTGAGCCACTAAAATTTTTGATTTTTATTCAAGTTTGTCAGAAAATGTAATTTTTGCACAAAATAATGACAGTTTTGGTAAAACTGAAAAGTTGGGTTGGTAGGTAACGGGAAACTGGAACTTTCATACATTAACCAAATATGACACTTCAATTGACATCGTCATTTACCTGACATGCATTTAGTCTAGAGGCTAGAGGATTATTTGAATTATTTCTAAATAAACTTTGCTGAATGTTGGAAATAGTATGCAATAGGCCTAGGCCTAAACATGTTAATATTTTGTCAGATGGATAGGCCCTATTCTATTGGTATTTCGAATTATTTGTGTGATACACAGCTTCAGTGAAATATTAACGTGAGAGCGGTAATCATTTGGCATATTTTGATGCAAAAATGACGCAATTCGGTTACAATTTATATAGATATGATCATATGATGATTTATGTTTCCCATACCCTGAAATCGTGCTATTTTACTATCGAGTGGGACACTTTTTAAAAAGGTTTGTAAAAACAATGTGACACCACAATTTGAGTGTACTCACTACCTGCACTTATCTAGGGGGTCTATACCAACTACCTATCAGACTTGAGAAGGTACGCCAGTTGAACGACCTTTTTTAGCGGTTGAACGACCTTTTTTAGGGTCCCAGCCTCAAGACTAATTGCTTCGCATTGGTTAATTATGCCTATTATAATTTCGTGATAGAGGATATTATATACACTTACTGTTTGTTTATATTTAAACAATAGATGTTGTCGAAACAAATTAACACTTGATTATCATTGTTTACGTTGCTGGTTATTTCTAAAAATAGTAAGGCCTGCATAACTGCATAGTGTATTGGTTGAAGGCTAACAAAATGAAAACAAAATATTAAAATATTAAAACTCGGTGCTCAGTGTTTGTTAGCCCCTTAACCACCACAAACCAAACCTAACCAAACAAAAAAAAACCCAAGCCAAACCAAAACATAACAAAACAAAACAAAACAAAACAAGAACCCCCAAAGAAAATGATCCCGGAATCCCCACATAAGCATGTTTTCGTGAGAAATCAAAACACCCATACAGGATATCTGCCAAAATATAGAACACCCTACCAGTTTATTTAAAGCATAAATTCTTATTCAAAAAGTCATCTTTCAAAGCTCAACCTTTTAAAATGGGAAAGTGGTAATAGCGTGCGAATTGTTGGATATTCTCAACCGAAATCGCATATGTCATGTACGATATGTCAAATAATTTGAAGATCAATACTGAATTGGGTTGATATCTCTGACCTAAGTCTGAGCAGTTTACTTTCTACAACTCCACGAAAGTCACCAAACAAGAATAGTCTTTAAAAATGCAGCATAACACCGTAAGGATAGAAAGAACGAGTCTGTTTTATAATCTATATGGTACCATCATTTCTTTTGCTCTGAAGCAGTCAAAATTAATTAAACAATGCTGCAATACACACAATGGGGTCGAGAATAAATTCAAAAGCTTGCTGACCAGCAATTGTCCCGGGCAATTGTCGTTACTTAGCTTATGGTGCGTTCATACTCCCGTCGTTTGCGCATCGGCCGACGTCGGCGGATATCGTTGGGCGAGTTGAAACAACTTTTATCCACAACTTTTATCCGCCGACGTCGCCGACGCGCAAACGACGGGAGTATGAACGCGCCTTTACTCGTGGGTATATGCTAGGACCAGTCACCAGTTAGCAAAACAATTACAAGTTTTGGTAACGAAAATGCTGATGATGAGCAATAATGTGCTTTCTCATGCAATTTTGTCCAACTACACAATTGTGTTGTAAAACATGTGAAGATACATCCAAACCAGTTTCAAGAACTACATAGTATCAGTCTATAGCAATTGAGGACCCTAGATCTAAAAGGGGGTTAAGTCACAATCTTGTGAAATTGTAGTTAGTATCATTTTTATGCTACAAGGAAGATCTCTGCACCCTCTGTTCAAATGTTAAAGTTAAGTCATGCGGTAAAGCTGTGTAAGAGTCCATGGGAGGTAAAATCCGAGTGGGTCAAGTCCACACATGGACACAATGAAACCCAGTTTTTGCACGTGAACGTGTTGAAGAACTCAATCAAGTATACCGTTCGCGTTACATTTGTCTAAAATGGTATTTAATTAATTGTGGCGCTACATTAAGAAGTCTGGAGGACTTACCAACACGTGGGAAACAAGATTTATCCAGTAACCATGGTAACAATTTATAGAGTTATATATTTCAAAATGAATATCAACAATTTGATCAGGGATCGATTTACAGAGAGGGTATTTTAAGTTTACCATCGAAAATATTGTTTGGAATAAATCAATCATGTATTTCAATATCGGTATCATTTCCCACTATGAATTTCATATCATTAGGTACAATTGTTTTATATAAAAAGTTAATTATACTTATCCAGTGTGAAGTACTGACGTGTACATTTTAGATTTGTCGGTATCCTTTATCAACACTTCATCCATTGTAAAGTACTGACGCGTACGTTTCGGATACGTCTACCTTACCTTGATACCTTGATGCCTTCATCACTACTGATGATTGGCGACCATATTTGCACTCTTCTTAGTGTTCTTTCTCCACTTTGTTCTATCTTGTGCTGCACGTTTGGCTTGAACGTAGTTGAGACCAGTCCATTCCCTGATGTTATCAAACCAGCTTTTCTTCTGTCTGCCACGTTTTCTCTTTCCTTCTACTTTACCCTCAATGAGGTTGAGAGATAGGGGGCTTCCACTTCCCCTGAGCGTATGGCCGAAGTATCCTAGTTTAAGGCTTACAACCTTTCCCAACAGTTGTCTATCTGTTTCTAGCTCTTGCAAAATGCTAACATTTGTTCTTTTCTGCTTCCAGTTGATGTTAAGCATTCTCCTCCATAGCCACATTTCAGCTGCCATTATTCTGTTCTCATCTGCTTTGCACAGTGTCCAGCTTCCAGCGCCATAAATGAGTGCACTCCATACAAGGGTCTTACACTCCATACAAGGACCAATTTAATTTTGAGACGATTGGAAAGGTTTTTGTCATTCCAGATCAACTGCAGGTCTATCATTCTTTTCTTGGCAATGGCAATCCTTGATTTGATGTCATTTGAGCAGTTGGCATCAGCTCTCTTTGTAGATCCAAGATACTTGAAGTGATCTACATGTTCAACTCTCTCACCGTCGATCATGATGGTATGATGTTCTTCAGGATCACCTCCAGCGACAAGTAACTTGGTCTTCTTGACATTTAGCCTCAAGTTCAGCTCCTTTCCTACATCATTCACACTGTTGGTTAGGTGTACAATTTCCTCCTCTGAATTGGCAATAAGTGCAGTGTCGTCAGCATATCGTAAGTTTGAAATATGTGTTCCCCTACTTTAATTCCATATTCTGAGACCTCTGCCTCTCGCATGCCTTTCTCGGTGTAGGTGACAAAAAGATGTGGTGATATTTTGCATCCTTGTCTTGCTCCTTTTCCAATCTCAAATTCCTTTGTCTGTTCACCATTCCATCTTATTGTAGCTCTATGGTTCACATACAGAGATTTCAAGATTGCGACGAGATGCTTGGAGAAGCCCATTTCCAGAAATGCCTCAAAAAGTTTGCAGTGGCTTACTGAATCAAAAGCCTTGGAGTAGTCTATGAACATAATGAATACTTGTTGATCAATGGCAATTACTTTTCCATCAGAATTTGTAAACATACTAGCATGTCTCTTGTACCTCTTCCTTTCCTGTACGCCTAGGTATCCTTTAAATCCTTTGTCAACTTCATCCAGTGTAAAGGCCCTGTCACACCATAGCGTATACGCTATGGTGTGACAGGGCCTTTACACTGGATGAAGTTGACAAAGGATTATGGCCTGAACGTGGCCTGAACGTATGCCGACGTATTCAAAAAATAGCTCGAAAATTGTCAGAGTCCAAGAACGTCCAAGAACGTCCAACTTCCCAACGAATTGCGTAGGAAAAGTCGACATCGGTGATGGAATGGACGTATCCATAGCGTATCCATAGCGTATGATTAACGTATTGATACCGTATCACTAACTTATAACAAACATAATGACAGCGTATCATAGCGTATGCGATCGGCGAGCGTATGACCAACGTATGCTTAACGTATTCGAAGCGTATGTCTGCCGTGTTCGACGTATCCTCAGCGTATCCTCGGCGTACAACGAACACGTGACTTATGCCGCTGCAGAAATTGAGTTTCGTACACGGCGGGACAAGTGTTGCCAGTTCAAGTAAACGCAGCCTAGATGATAACTATTAAAATATCTAGAAGGGTAAATCTATAGGTCCAACCTATAACTTTCGACGAGTAACGTACCTCTAACGTATGTCAACGTATGTCAACGTATGTCTAACGTATGTCAGCGTTTGTAAACGTATGTCTAACGTACCACGAACCTATCGGGAACTTATGCAGAACGTAAGTTAAGCACACGTTGAGTACGTCGAGAAATTTTGAACATGCTCAATAATTTTTCGCGGGCTCGACGTGTTCCAAATTTTCACAACGTATCACAGCGTGCTCTTAACGTAAACGACGTATCCCCAACTTACCCCTAACTTGTATCAGCGTACACCAACGTACTCCAACGTATTTTTCGATATTTCGCATACGTTGTCATACGTTCAGGCGATACGCCATGGTGTGACAGGGCTACCGTACAGCTAGCGTATGTACCGTACAGCTAGCGAGCATTCGGCGTTTTGGGAACTTATGGAGGGTTTGAGTATATAAATGGGTCCCTTGAGTATCTCATCCTCACTTCTTCATGGTCTGTCGTGCTGAACACATCAACCATCATCATACGCTACGAATACGCTACGCTACGTTAAGTAGGCCTATACGTTAAGCATACGTTAGTCATACGCTCGCATACGCTGTGATACGCTGTCATAAGCATGTTATAAGTTAGTGATACGCTATCAATACGTTAGTCATACGCTATATGTATACGTTCAATACGCTATGGATACGCTATGGATACGTGACAGGGCCTTACACGATCGCCCGGCATAAGGTGAATACGTGAGAATACGTCGAAACTCGTTGGAAATACGTCAGGCAGCGCATACGTTAGACATACGGCACATATCGTCGCTATTCTTTCAAAACCTCGTATCTCCAAAAAAAAATTTTTTGCAGGAGGACGAAAAAACGAAAGTTGGAGATACGAGGTTTTGAAAGAATAATATCGTTATTTCGTCATTTAATCAGTCCGTATATCAATTCAAGCCATTTGCAATAATATCTCACCTGTAGTCCACAAATTTGCTGCGAAATGTCAAGAATGTTGGAAGTTCCCCTCAGCACATGGTCAGCACCTGTGTTTCAAAACCGTGTATACATACGAGGTTTTGAAACACCGGGCTGAAAAAGCAAAATTGTTCTGCCTTCTGATTGGCTGTGACAAATAAAAACATTACCATCATTTGCATAATGTCTCTGACATCATGATAAACACAAACAAAATCAATTTTGAGGAAAGCTGGAGATACGAGGTTTTGAAAGAATAGCGACGATATACGTTATTAACTCGTTATCACTACGTTGGCTGTACGTTTCCCCGTCAGCCTACGTTCATCAACGTATACCAACTTACGAGTAACGTACGAGTAACGTACCACTAACGTATGTCAGCGTATGTCAACGTATATTTAACGTACCACAAACTTACCGGGAACTTATGCAGAACGTATTAAGCACATGTTGAGTACGTCGAAAAATGTTGAGCATGCTCAATATTTTTCGCGGGCTCGACATGTTCCAAATTGTCACAGCGTATCACAGCGTGCTCTTAACGTAAACGACGTATCCCCAACGTACCCCTAACTTATATCAGCGTACACCAACGTACACCAACGTATTTTTCGATATTTCGCATACGTTGGCATACGTTGAGGCGATACGTTATGGTGTGACAGGGCCTTAACGTACTGACGTGTACGTTTCGGATACGTTATCCTTTAAATCGTTTGTCAATACTTCATCCAGTGTAAAGGCCCTGCAAAATAAACCCGTCTTACCGTTGTCGATTCAAGATAAACAACGACGAAGACCTTGTTGAACCCCGTCCAACAACGACCAAACATATTTACATCATTCATATGTGAATAGCGTTTTGGATAATTGATGAAAACAAGTAAAAAACGTGTTTTAATAGGCTTAATTTGACATAAAAAAATAGCTGCTCTTTACAAAACGGGGAAAAATGGTTACGTTTTATTATAACAAGGCCCTTATTTGGACATCGTCCGTTCCCTGTAAATGGGCGAGGGAACTTCTGAATGGGCTGGATTACAAAAGGTTAACATTAGAGAAGACAAATTATTTCGCAAGTAATTGTGAAATTTAAAATATTTTGTAAATAGCATTTTATTCACACACCACCTTTAAAGAGTTACTCTGGAGATATTATTTTTGGGTGTTATTTCATACTAAATTAAAAATTCAGAGTCACTGAAACATTTTCCCGTTTAAATTATTGAAAACAGCCGACGGAAAAGTGTTGAATTCTTAGTTTGAAAGTTGCTTTTTTCGCTCTAAAATAAGTCTACTAGACGGAATAGCCAACAACTATTTATTGCGGCGTACAAACAGAGGTCATCGTGTGACGTCATAGAAAGTAGAAAAAAATCATATAGAAACAAATTACAATCGCTGTCAGCCAACTCCCCTCCTGGTGTAGTGGTTAGCGTACAGGACTCATGAACAAAAGGTTACAGGTTCGAATCCCAGTGTTGTAGAATTTTGCGTATAAACCTTGTTTGATATTTTTTTCGACAAAAGAAATAATAATTCTTTTGTCGAAAAAAATATATTATATTGTATATCAGTTCCAATCTAAATGTTGATAACGGAAAATAAACAGACTAAGGTACTGTCGACGGCAGCCACACACGGCAGCTTGTGTTGGTTATCACTGGAACTGGTAGGCTAGCAGCAGCAGCCTGTTAAATTTTCGCTAAGCAGTCTAGTCGTTTGATCTCGGGAAAAGATCGTTTTCTTTTTTCTTTTTTCTAAGCTTGAAATTATGTAAAAATATCGAGAAACCTGTGTGTGTGTACAATACAATACAAAGGAAGGCTTCTTAAAAAACTTAATATCAACAAACAGAAATAACTGATTTATATTTTAAATTGCAAGGACGCTAAAGTTTTATTTTATGTATTACATTCAAAATGAACACTGAACTCAGACCGTATAATTTGTGAACCTGGCAAATATTGAAACTGATATACGATATATTTCTTTTGTCGAAAAAATATCAAACAAGGTTTATACGCAAAATTCTACAACACCGGGATTCGAACCAGTAACCTTTCGTTCATGAGTCCTGTACGCTAACCACTAGACCATGAGGGGAGTTGGCTGACAGCGATTGTAATTTGTATCGATATGATTTTTTTCTACTTTCTATGACGTCACACGATGACCTCTGTTTGTACGCCGCAATAAATCGTTTTTGGCTATTCCGTCTAGTAGAGCGAACTTTCAAACTATAGATTTCAACACTTTTCCGTCGGTTGTTTTCATTACTTTAAACGGGAAAATGTTTCAGAGATTCTGAATTTTTAATTTAGTACGAAAAAACACACCAAAAAAATCTCCCAAGTAGCTCTTTAACATTCAGAGAAAAATTAAATCAAGAATGCGTTTAATTTACATAACACATTTTGATACATGTTTATAGAATATTTGTATCAAATCAAAACACCCCCTCCATTTGAATAGTGGTACGGTCCATGGGATGAAAGGGATCTCATTTTACTACGTTTCGGATACGTCCGAATCCTTTGTTAATACGTTTGGTAGTGACGATCTTCACGACGCTTTTTGCAGTATTAGAGTCTTTTGCCAGTAGATATGGCTTTTCCATTTTATACGATTGATTACCTTATTTTGCAAAGACCATCTTTGGTTTTGCTATTCATTAAACTATCCAACAAACGGCATCGCAAGAAGCTACACGAAACCATAATCAAAAGGGAATAGGACTTACGTCTTGTCTACTTTTGAAAAATATGAGATTTTGAAAAATAATATGCCAGACTGTTAAACACTTTCCACGCGGCAGTCGTATGCAGAAGACTGTTCCAAAATGTCACAAAATGTTCAAAAATGTCCAAATTATTAAATTTCATTACCATATTTGGAATCACCATGAGAAATGCAATAAATTAAGAACAAACAGGCCTAGTGTCGGTTCAGTAACCCTTGAGATAGACTTAGAAAGTTGGGAAAGTGTTGTTAAAAATCTGTGTTGTATATAGTAAAACTAGTAATAGCCGCGTGGAAAATGTTAAACAAACATGTTTTACAATGGTACGGTTGGTACCTAACCAAAGAAGTTCATTAGGATCGGTACTTAGAATCGTATATAAAAGTTCATTCCAGTGTAGGCCAATATCAAATCTCTAATACTGCAAAAAGTGTCGTAAAGATCATCACTACCAAAAGTATTGCCGAAGGATGCAGACGTATCCGAAACGTAAACGTGAGTATTTACACTGGATCAGAATAATGAACTTTCCATATAAAAAAAATGGTACCTAATGTTTAAAAAAAAGTTCAAACGGGGCGGGAGGAAGAAAATTGGAATCTCATATTTTTATTTGGGATATGTAAGAACTAACTATAAATTATCAACAAAGTAGTAAGTTAAAAAGCCATGTAGTTGTTCTCTATAAAGCGTCCGTTTGTACAATCAACCTCATACGTCACACTACTTATTGTACAGGGTGAGTCAAAATATACAGGTCCCGTTTTTAGAAAATCAGGAAAAATACTTATTGTTAAAAATGGGCAAATTTCTTCATTGTTTATAGGAGTAGAAACACTTCTTCATACTTGGTGAAATTTCCAAGATAATACCTTATTCCAGGCCATATGTTACAACATATTAACGAAAAAAGCATGAAATCAGTGTTCCAAATAGACCCCAATTTTCTATTGTAGGCATTGTGAATACCAACACGCGATTGTGTGACACATTCCTCAAAATGCGTTCGTTAAACTTTCGCATTCATAAAGGTACGTTGGAAGTTGGAACAGATTAAATTTCACAGAATTTGGGAAAATGCACATATCTCCCGTTTGGAATAACCAATTTGAATGATATAAAATTTAAGTTATAGTTAACAATGCGGTCTTACAGTGCATATCAATAAATATATTAATTTGTATATATTACTGATTTAAATAAATTTATAAAATTAGGACCTGAATATTTTGACTCACCCTGTATATGCGATGCTGCGGAATAAAAGTTTATGAATCGGCTTTGCAGGCAATTACGAGGGGCATTCAATAAATACCTGCAACAATTGAAAATATCTAAACTGTGACATGTGTCAATAAAATAAAATTATGATACTTAAACTGTAAGTCTTAACCCTTTCTCACGGAAAATTTAAAACATGTGGGTCATTTTTATCATGTAATTCCAGTACTATAAACATCATGGTCTATGGGTACTGAAAATTGACAAGCCTCAGCATTATAAATCAAGCGCCAATATTAACACCGTAAACACACGTATCTTAATGCATGCCATAAACTTGTCTTTCAAATTTCCCGCCATTGTAACATTTAATTCCTTAACCAGCGCCCTGAGATCACGGTATTCACAGTGCTGAGATGTAATGATAAAAATTTTACTGACACGACGTGTCACGGTTCAGAGATTTTCAATGATTGCAGGTATTTATTGAATGCCCCTCGTACACCTCAATCGTCACTTTTGGCAAATGTGATATCAGGACGTCAACACGACATGTTTTAGAATAAACTCTCTTTTTGGACAACAATTTTTCATTTACAAAGTTAATTTTTATTCAAAATAATATTTCACTCGCATTCAAAACAGTGCAAACTGGTAAAATTGAGTGGTCGCCCGATTATAAGAAGACGGGTTTCTCAACTCGGTCAGTTTAATGCACCGTGACTTACAGAACCCGTTAGTAAAAACCTCGTGAAAAAAAGAAGAAAGTTTACGTGAAAGTGCAACGTTATAAAATACTATGTGCTTACTGACAGAAAATGTCAGACATAACTTTGTTAGGTGACAATTTCACGTTGTCGTTTCCTCAAATACTATACGGTCGGTGTTTGAATTACCAATAACGGCGTGTTTGTTTTTCATAGACAACAAAATCAGTTGAGGAACATATCGTGAAAATATCACCACAGCCGTGTCGTGAAAATGTTGTTTCAAGTAAATGCCACGTGGGACATAAAGAATATCACTTGAGCCTATGTTGATAATGTAACTTACACGTGTATACCGTGTGCCGTAAACAATATCACGAGAATCGTGAAAGATACTGCTATATTATAGCCATAACAAATAATGTGAAGCATGAAGGATGCCACGGGTGTCGTGAAAGTGTTGCGATAACCGCACACATATCACGAAATTCGTGACAAGAGTGGTTGGATTGTTCACGTAAACATGGTAAAGGGGATAATTCCTATGTGAATTTTTCACGAGAATTAACCGTGACTGAGTTTCACGATGTTTTTTTCACGAATACCGAGTCATATATTGCATTATACTCGGTCACTAGTTAGGAGTTCATAGACGTTATTCATAATTGGCGATTTCATGTCTAAAAGAGGGAGACATAGGCCTACTCGATAAACATACAATCTCGTACTTTTACTGTAATGTAATGAACTGTGAACTTCTACCTTTTCCTAGATAGTGTCGGTTACCAGCACACATTTCATTTCAAACAAGTGGAATAGATAGTTTATACGTTCAAGTTTATTATTTTCACGAATGTAATAAGGTCAAATATTGACTAACAGCTCAGAAGTATGAAGCATTTTTTATGATTAGTGCAAAGTTCACCACATTGAAAAATTACACCACTCTCGTCTCAGCTACATCGTTAGCCTCGTTTTAGAAGCACTAATTGCTCTGAGCATGCGCAGTTGGATAGCACGGCCCTCTTTTGACGTAAATGCGCCAGTTCTGAATAACGTCTATAGCAAGTGTAATAGAGGAAGGAATACACACAAAGAAGATTTTAAGACACCACCGTAATGCAATGCGTTTATGCAAAATGCCCTTAATCTGGTTCCCAGAGACATATGCACAAACTCATGGCATTAAAGTTCACTCATCGTTGGAGCTCTTAGATTCTAGTTTACATCAATTAATAAATAAGTTATCAGTGTTCCTTTTTCTTATTTCTAAAACGTCAGTGCTCCACAAATGCATCGTGTGACAAAGCCTTAGTTGGCTGGTGCTCCCGCAATGCATTGTGGGATATCCTTAAGATCTGCTTTGGAATACACAATACATTATGAACCTATCATACTTCACACCGTTATATTGATCAATAAACATGATGATATCTTGTCATATAGAATGAACAATTTTCAGTACGCGGAATAAAACGAGTTCAGTCAGTACATTGGATGATTGTTTAACACTTTCCACGCGGCAGGCGTCTGCAGACGACATTCCAAATTTTCACAAAATGTTTCAAAAATTTCACAATTATTGAATTTCATTGTCATATTTGAAATCACCCTGAGAAATACTTTGAAATAAGTACAAACATGTCTAGAATTGATTCAGTAATCATTGAGATAGACCTTGAAAGTTGACAAAGGTTTCTGAAATATAATTATATGGTAAAACCAATACCCGCGTGGAAAGTGTTCAGTATAATTAATGAGTTCGAGTATACACAGCATTTCAGCATATCTTATGATAATAATAACAAAAGTACGGATGATATTGATTGAGTTAAGGGCAGTGTCAACCCGGCACTTGTTTCAAAAATTGAATTTCATATTTCTCTATTATTTAATACTTTTATATGTATTCTATAATTACCATCATAAGTAACTAATCGAAAGCGATTATTTCCCGTTCTTTTGGGTAATTTTAAATTGTTGTTTTGGTAAGTTTGAGTCAGGAAAAGGCGCATAGTTATTTGGCGGGAATTTAAGCGGAGTTCCGCGCTTTTCAAATGCTGCGACAGCTGTTCGATCATTGCGTCGCGCGCTCAAACTTACCGCGCGTAATACTAGACTCGCCGCTTAATATCCGCGGCGTAGACGCGAAAAACAAAAGAGCGAAAAACAATGTCTAAAAATGTAAACAAAGGCCAATCTTACGATCATTTAAATTTCAGTTTTCTTCCAATTTCTTGACATTGTGACAATATAAATTGAATCTGATAGTTTATTATGATTGTTCATAATAGTATACTCGCTTTTTAGGTCACACGCCCGTGTATTCCGTGAACATTTAGCTTTAAATGTTGGAAAATGTCAATATTTTTACTAAATCGATGTTTTCTAGAAGTTCAAATTTGAAGGAATTTTACGAATTTTCAGACAACATAACTAAAAATATATCAAGCTATCAGGTAAGCTTTTACTACCATTGTGTAGAGGACTTTCAGCGCTAGGAGGCAATTTTTTATTTTTTCGATTATGGATTTTAAACTCGAGATATGCATCCATTTCTAGCGAAATGTATGCAAAAAAAACACGACTTTCACACTTTTCCGATGTTTTTAGTAATATTTCCAAAACCAAGCTTTATTTTGGAAAAAGAAAAAATTGCCTCCTAGACAAAATTGTTTTGTTTACAAAAACGTATATTAGAACAAATTACCATTTTTTATTTTATAGTTATGCTGTCTGAAAAATTTGGGGTAAAAAAATAGCTTTTTGGTTCATTTCTCAAAATTTAGTTTATTTGGTATCACATTGATATCACCATCGGATTCCTTATCAAATTTCCTTTCTAAAAATGTATACTTTTATGTACTTTTATTAAATATTCTCAAACTTAGAAGCAAAAGTTGATCATCAAAATAATAGGGTTGACACTTCCCTTAAGATTTGGTAATACAAGCGGTTGATGTATTGATACATAGTGCAGTAGTCATGGTATGCATCCCTAAGCACAATGAGAGACCAGGTACTAATTCTGGTTGCCCGGCGGTTTGCGTGCGCACCATAAGGGCATGTGCTTTTAAAATTGGCGCTCAGTGATGTGTGTTTTGCTTTCATATAGTAATGTATGCAGTAGTCATGGACTAGTACCTCTAGCATGTCTTTAGACCAGGCGCTAATCAATTTGTAAACACTACTGATGTAAACAACGGTCACCTCATCTATAATTAATGAGTTCGAGTATACACATCATTTCAGCATATCTTTCAAATGATAATATTAATAACAAAAGTACGGATGATATTGATTGAGTTAATTTGGTAATACAAGCGGTTGATGTATTGATACATAATACAAAAGATGAGATTTATTGTGTTCATAATCAAGTGTTTTAGGATACCTAACTTGAGAGAAACACCATGCATTACAATTTCACTGAGATAGGTCAATAATGTAATGTAGTATATAAATCAATTAAATGTTGGGAGTAGTATCTGCGAGTGGTGGTCTAACAACGATACACTCATTTTTGAATACCCCCATCTATATGTATACAATATTAAATTATTATAAGTTGTAGGTATTATGTCTACCCTTTATAATACATTTTATCATGTAAGGACAAGATTTTTTGTTATTGATAGGCATGTCGATACTGATTCCGAGTTCAAAGCACATGTGATACCGAAACAGGTAAAATAATGGGGAGTCCCCTGACTCGTATACAATGTAATAATAATCATAATATTAAGCCATTCTTATCAATGTAAATATACTTTGTATGATCTGTATCGAAATGGTGTGTATTTGTTGTTATCATGGTTATGTTACAAAGTTCACATGATTTAAAAAAAATCTAATATACGAGAAGGCTGGATCTCAGCATGATATGATGTTGAAGTGCCGTCTTTTTGACCGCTATAAAGACACCACATTTTATGATGAATCTCCAAATTTGTTTGCACGTTCTCGTCTGTTTGGCATCGTACCAACCTACATCAAAGTCAGAAGGTATGTACTATAACATGTCCGCTTTCCTCATGGCTTGTTATTATGACATTGATTTTGATTTGATTTTCAATCATTCCATTTCTTCTGTCTATTGTGTATCATAAAATGTTTACATGTAAGGCTGTAAACAAGATATGGCTATATGGAATTTCAACAGGGTTTTGGAAAATAAATGTTGACGTCTAGTCCCCGGGGGGGGGGGGGGGGGGGGGGTACTCGCCTAAGACGGTATACGGGGGTGTGCCGCTCTAATGGGTAGCTTTTTGGGCACGAAATCCCTAAACATGGGGTATGATTTTGTGCTGGAAATCCCTAATAATGGGGTCACTTTTTACAAATGGGTCTATTTTTGCGAAATTTTTGTATATTTTCGCGAAAATTTGCGAAAATTTGGTCTAAAATGAAGCAAAACCCCTAAAAATGGGTACCGATTTTTCCAAAATCACCCCTAAAAATGGGTATGGGTTTTGAATCTCCAGCGGCACACCCCCGACCAAACCAAATCCGAGTACCCCCCCGGGGTCTAGTCCATTACTTTGGTAGTTTACAACACTGTACAATCGCTTTCTTCAAGTACACTGCTTGGAAAGCAACTGGCGTTCTTAAGCAGGGTATTTAAACACCATAAAATAGAAGTTACTTTAGGCACGGTACTTGATCGATTCTGGTTGTTTGAAACTGTTTTTACTGTGTAAATTGGGGGCCGAAGAAAAAATGATAGACATACTCCACGGGGATCTTAAGGGGGTACGGACTCTCAGGTGCAGCCTCCGTAAAACTGCCGCAACTTCTTCATTATTCATTTAATCTATATACAAGTATACATTTTCTTGAAGGAAAGGGTTCAATGAATCCAACCATGAACATGAAATTGACCATTTTAGAGAAAATTATAAAAAACACGATTTTTGACCCATTTTAGGTTCTGCAAAGATAACTCAAAATATGTATTTTCAAATTTTGTCATACTAGTTTTATTATAATCCTAATAAAATTCCCTAGGAGGTTTTTGTTGTTGTTGGAATATCTGATTTATTTTTTGAATTATAGATTAAAAAGTGTCAAAAAATGTGACTTTTTACCAAAAATGTGATTTTCATGATTTTTGGTCTATAATTCAAAAAATAAATAAGATATTAAAAAAAAATAATAATGAAGGAGTTACAACAGTTTTACGGAGGCTATGCTGAGGGTCCACATCCCCCTTAAGATGATTCTGCAGTGTAAGGCTTTAATTTTTTCTAATCGAATAAAACTTCTCAATTCGACAAAAGAGTAATTTAGATCTTCAATCATGAATACAAAATTGGAGGGGGGGGGGGGGGGGGAGCATGTATAACAGTCCATGTGCAATATTGACAAATACCATTGTCTTAAGGTTTGCCAACGTTCAATGACAGGAAGGTGGGGGATAGGTTTGTAATACATTCTATTCATAATGTTAAATGTAATGCACATGTATATTTACACATGGTTATAGTTAAACTCATATAATCTGATCCTGGGAATCTGATAAAATTCCATCTTTATTCCAGTACACAAAATTGACTTAACGGTATTCCAAACATCACGATTTGTTGATTTGAGCAATACTAATGATGGAACATACTTAGGGTTTGTGTCAGCAGATTACAAATCTGCGACATTCAATATTGGAAGAACCAGTGACACAGGGACAGGTGCTGTAGGAGAGGAAGTGGTGGATCCAGTGGGCAGTGTCATTTTCCCACCAAATTCAGGTTTCCCGACTGGATCAAGGGCATTGTATGGTAATCACGATACGTACAAGCGAATAGCGGTTGTACTTGAAAGTTTCAACGAAAAGACAGAAATTGTCGGCGTCTTTTACATCAAAGCAATATACGGTGGAGTAACATTGCAAATAACGACAATAAAAACGGCTACAAACGGTAAGGAAACTTGTTTTTTTGTGTGTATATCGATTGAATTGTATGAATCGTACCATTAAGGTTCGATTTCTACCATTCTTTTTGCTATTTTCTAAGCATTTCCATCTCGACAACAATCTGTGGACGTATCATTTGACTGGCCTATACAATAATGAATATGAGGATGACCATGATGACGGTAGACTATACTAAATAACCCCTTAGGGACCGTTCATTATTTATGGTGGAGGGCGGTGGGGGACAAATTCGAGACTTGTATGTCAAAATTACCTACCCCCTACAGCTGAAACTGAAAATTACATGGCCCCCCTGCTTAAAAATAGCTTTTTACACAACCGCCTCTCCCCGAAAAAAACCTTGTAATTACTTAAGGGAGCAGTTCCATTTATACGCGATAAATTTATCGCGACTGTACCGGGGCCTGATATGTTTTGGACCCGATGTTTTTCAAGTTGATACGCGCTAAAATAGACATCAGGCCCCAATAAAATAGACATCGGGGCCGATACGAGGCCTCTGCCATACCCTGGGGTATGCTCCCAAAATATAAATTTCATCAATAACATTATCTCTAAAAACATGAAATGCTGAATTTGTACCTTACAACTAGAATAAATAACCCGAAGCTCTATTTACATACCGACCACTTATCTTTCGTTATATTTAAACAAGCGGTAATACGCTACTCGATAAATAATCCTTTGCTACTCGCAACTGTACGCGCTAAAAATCTCATCGGGGCCTGATAAAAAACTCATCGGGGCCCGGAACATTCTCGCAATTTTTATCGCGTACAAATGGAACTGCTCCCTAAGGGGGCTGTCTTTTCCTTTGGAATTTTGGTCATGGATACGTTGGCAAATTCTGTTTGTGCCCCATCTGAATGAACGGCGAATAATGTTATGATGCTCTTTCTTTTTATTTTATGAAATAAGTAGGGTGAGCGTTTTGTGAGTTTATAACCCGAACAAGTTAGAACACCCTGGGCAGAAACATATCATGGGGGATTCAGTGAAACATCCTACTTTTGTGAGCATTGGTGCAAAGCTGAGACGAGGTGGAAAGCATGGAATTTGTAACATAGGCTAATTATAACATGTTTTTATCCGGGGGGGGGGGGGGGGGAGGGTACTCGCCTAATACAGCATACGGAGATGTGCCGCTCTAATGGCTCGCTTTTTTGCAAAATATCCATAGACATGAGGTATGATGTATGATGGAAAATCCCTAATAATGGGGTCACATTTTACAAATGGGTCTATTGTCGCCAACATTTTGGCTATTTTCGCGAAAATTATGTCAAATTTCCCGATAATTTCCGAAAATTGGGTCTATAAATGAAGCAAAATCTTTCAAATGGGTACCGTTTTTTCCAAATCACCCTTAGAAATGGGTAGGGTTTCGGGTTTTTTATACACCCTGTGGCTCTATTTTCCCGACCGTTGGTGATATAGATAATGTTTTTCTTTTCCAACATATCGTCCGAGGCACAGAAAAGATTTGCTCCGGAAGTCGTCTCATAGTAATTATTTTGAAGTTGATAGGTTTTTAAGAAAATTTGCGCGAATCGCGGAAAAAAGGCATTTATACTCCAAAATAGCCTCTAAAATCACCACCATCTTTATAGATACACAACCACATATGAAAGTTACATGACCCCCTATAGTTTACCACGCCCATCCAGCATTAATAATGAACGGTCCCTCACCTATCATTTCACAGCAAATGTTATACCTGTGCGTTACACACAATCAGCAAGTATCGGTGATGTGATAACAATAGCGGTTACTACTACTGTTCCAACTTCCAACTTAAGATGGCGACACAATGGAGGTCCGGAGGTCAATGACTGGGATGGTAAGACGGAGATACATCTGGAAAATGTGAGAAAAGCGGATGAAGGAATATACGAGTGTTATGAGGACGGACATCGTGGAGATGGTGTGCATGCAATTTTAATTCTCCTTGTGAGAGGTAACGTTAGTAATGATTAATGTGCAACACATTGATTTCTGAATGACGACGTAAGTCTTGAAGGCTTATTTCGAATTAGTATAGTTTTATTTTGTATGTGTATATTTGTATAGATATTAAGTGTCCTCGGTTCAAAAAAGGGGAACACGTGATAAAGTAATTTACTTAGGATACTAACTCATAATTCACTTTCAGCATGCCCAGCAGGTAAATATGGTCCATCTTGTGAGCTTGATTGTGAAACCTGTTACAATGGAGGTGGCTGTCATGAAGACACAGGAAAGTGTGTCTGTCCACCTGGATTCAAGGGTGCCAATTGTGAAACAGGTAGTAAATTTATTTTCATTTGTATTTCGAAAACGAGTATATTATATCATTAATATTTCTTACTTGAGAATAATAACCATGATATTGGCGACCAGATCCTATTGAGCATGCAATCGTAATTACTTAAACAATCCAATGAAAGTGTGTGTTCAATTAATTGTTACTCTGCAACACAATACACCGATGATTAAATCCATATTCAGACGATGAATCAGCCCACGTTTGTACTAAATTCTTTTATACCATAAAGCATCGTTAAGTTATTTATCTTTTAGTATAAGCATCGTTAAGTTTATCAAAGCAACGCAATTATATGGTAGACACTTGGAACTAGCTATGGATCCTTACTTTACCGATTGAATATGACAATAACTATAGTTTGTGTTAACAGTAATTATGAACATAGTCTTGAACGCGTTATGTATATTCGGACATAATATAATGCTGGCTTGTAAATGGGAATGAATACAATATGGCGTTCCCGCTACGAAGTGCTGTTTCCGACATGACAGTCACAAAGCAGTCCTTCAATGACCTGACCATCGTAGGAAATACCTGATTGTAGAGAAAGTGACAGCGAAACCGGTGTCACTTTCTCTAAATATCAAACACTATAATCTATCTCGTTATGACAGATTGTGGTAACAATCACTGGGGAGCTGATTGTACAATAATATGCAGCAGTGGTGGCAATTGCAAGGACAAGCATTTCTGCGTTCCTGATCCGGTAGGCTGCTCTTGTATGGCGGGGTATACTGGTGACACCTGTAACCAAGGTAACGATCAACATGAAATTCTTGTTAATTTGCACTTTTCATATTTCAGTTCCACCCAATCTGTGTAGTAGAACATGTAAAATGACATGGGATATTAATACAATATCACATGATTAGTATCATCATGGAGGAATACTAAGGAGTCACTCTAGTAGAAATCGACGACAGCGTTCGACCTGTACGCCCTCTAAACACTGTGGCAGTTCCGCCTACAGTTAGCCTGCATTGTCGTGGGGTGGGGTGGGGTGGGGTGGGGTGGGGTGGGGTGGGGTGGGGTGGGGTGGGGTGGGGTGGGGTGGGGTGGGGTGGGGTGGGGTGGGGTGGGAGGCTCTCTCCTTCAGTAACACGTGTGTGGATTTTAATTAATTTTCTTGTACAATGAATATTTCGTTTGCGCTACTGCATAGCTAGCTACGGACACACCAAAGATGATAGGTATCGGCGTACGCGTTAGTTTACAAATTGAAAAACAAAACAATGCAAGAGCTTGTTCAAAGGCTAACCCGGACGAGACGGTGATGAATTCCCCAAGCCCTGAAGTTGGATTGTCCGTATTTTGGTCGGCCAAACCAAAAGTTCAAAGTTCAAACCTTAACCGGAACACCTTCTTGTGAGGGCGGTATCACAATTGTGCGACGTTCAGTTTTTATTTGGGAGACACATCGGTCTATGTACGATGACCTTACGATGTTATTTTTCATTGGTCGTATCTCCGTGCTGTCCGTGCATTTAGCCGGTCCCGACTGTCTTCAACAATGTTTCCATTAGGCTGGGTTCACATAGGAGTATACGGTATACGGTATACGGTATTCGCTATACGTTATTCGGTATTCGCTATACGCTATACGGGCACGGCGAGTCACATAGGGTAGCACGCGAGCCCTACTCGTAGTAGAGTCATTATCTTGGATTCCGTGACCATTTTCTTCCTACCTTAGTTTCTTAGTGAATTTGTCAACTAGAACCATTTTATAATAAAATGAGCTCCCATGCATTTCTCAAAATTGACGGGAACGTTCTTTTATAGCAAAAATTCCAAAATGGCCCCATACTGGGCCAAAAATTCAAATGGCTTTAATTAAGCTAAAAAGCACACCAAATTGTTCGCTGAGCAAAAGGATTCCGAAAAAAGTATAGTACAAAGGAGTCCTATATTGTCCTATTGTTCTAACTTACCCTATTCTACGCAATAAATTAAAGGAGTCCTATATTGTCCTATTGTTCTAACTTACCCTATTCTACGCAATAATTTTTTTATAAATCGTGATAGGGGAAAGTCGGAACGCCTGTACACACGAATTGTAGCTGCGCAACAGGCCGCTTTCAATGCGTGACCTTGCCGATTTCTAACCCGCGCAAAGATCGATTTCAGGATGTCAACCTTGCGCTAAAATCTTACGAGAAGTTTGTTTTCCCTGAATTAATTGAGGTAGGGTTAGCTGGCAGCCATGATGGCGAAGTAGGTGGATTGTTCGTAATTTTCTCTATAATATGATGCCAAATCTGACATATTTGGTCCACAAACAGTGATTTTATCGCTAATTTTAGAATTTAACAACTTTCGTGACTTTGCTTCTTGTAACTATTCACTTGACTGGACTAAAATTCGTACGATATTTTAAGAGCAATTTCCGTACTAACGGAATCTTAGGCTTTAATTTCATATCAAAAACATTGATGCCCGACTTCTTTTTTGATAAGAAAAACCGAGTTTGATTTTCACCGATTTTCGGTCAGAAAACGAAACTTACGATCCCCCGTTAGGCCTCGCCAACTTGATTTTTAGTTTCCTATAACCCGCCCGCGCTTCATTTTCATGCCCGCGTTTGAATTCATTAGAAATTTTGGGGAAAAAATACCGTTTTTGCAATGAAAACGTCCGAATTTATGCATTTTGTGTGATGAAATTGTGAAAAATGATTTTGACGAGAAAAAAAATATCATATGAAATTATGCAGAGCGGAAGGATCGATTTCGAACCCCGGACCTCTCGCTCTTCAGTCTAACGCTCTACCATCTGAGCTATCAAGCGAAACTAATTCTATTCGTGAGATTTAAACACTTCATCAACAACCCAACGACGGTACGAAATGAATATAGCTCGAGCCAGATTCGGACACCCATTTTATTAACTATTCACTTGACTGGACTAAATAATTTCATAATATTTTAAGCATGTTTCTAGTTACAAAAGACTATGAATATTATGATACCATCAATACAATTGGTGCCTAATTCTTCAAAAAGGGAATATTTACTGTTAATTTGGCTTTAGTTTCGTCAAGTTTTTCTCGAATTCGGCTGTGTGTGATGACAATAATTTGCACCGAAAATGCAACATGTCATGAAGTCACAGTTAATATTAGATAATATTATTCGCATAATATGCCTTTTTATTTTACAATTTCATGGCAAATGTGTTTGAAATGTGTGATTATAATCATGAAAAGAGCTCATTTACATCGTGCTATTACGAGGTCTACTATGACTGCGAAGCAGTATCGTTACGGGTGAATACTTCCGGGTCGCTTTGCTGGGTTAGAAAAGGAACGACTTTTCGTGTGGTTGCATACTGGCTGGTATACGGTGCACGAAAATCGAACACGCACGATTCCCGGTATACTATACTATACTACACTATACGCAGGTATACGGCCTTTTCGAATAGTGCCGTCTTATGTGACCCGGTATTATGAAATTACATTGTTTCGATTTAAGCTATACGCGTGCCCTGCAAAACGTGCACCGTATACCCGAATAGTATACTCCTATGTGAACTCAGCCTTAGGTGTGCACGTTGTATCGGAGTGACAGCCGCCGAGAATCGGAGTAGCAGCAGGTATGCCACTGAGCTTGCCGATCGGGTCCACTTTTAAATTAAAATTTGGTCAGCATAGAACTGGTGGCGCTATACTGATCAGGCGTGATTGTAGCAGACGATCGCTGAGCAGACATCGCTGAAATGATATTTATGAACAAGTGTATGTCAAAACACTCAGGGGTTGGTGGTCACAACAAGGATGGGTTGTCGCCTGTCGGGGAGGTAAAAACAAGGATGGGTAGTGGGGGAGGTAAAATCAAAGATAGGTGGTCGGGGAGGCAAACACAAGGATGGATGATCGGGGAGGTAAACACAAGGATGGGTGGTCGGGGAGGTAAAAACCAGGATGGCCACTAGCTTAAACAATAAATATGGGATATCCTACATTCTAAAGCTATTTTGTCAGTGTTATTGCGCTTTATTTCTATGAGGGTGCTAAGACGGAATAAATATAATCATGAGTATACTCTGACATGATACTAATCATGTGATACTGTAATCATACCCCGTGTTATGTTACATGTTCTACTACACAGATTGGGTCACTGGGTGTCAGTTTACCTGTTCACAGTATCGTTAAAACTCGGTTTTATAGGTTCTATAACAATTTAGCTGATGAGGACAACTGGTATTTAATCGTCAAATTATTGTTCATCAGGTTTGTTGAGGTAAATAATTGGATTAAACATTATGTTTATCAAATCCAATGATTGAGGTGAATATTATACAAATATGGACTGCTCATGAGGGAATCCGGCTTCGGGAAAATAGTAGGCTTACGGTCTCCAGATCACCTCGGGGCAATAGTTCACCCCATTTCACGAATAAAGAACAGTTTATATTTGTTTTATATAACGCATGAAAATATTCTGACCAATTCGTAATTGAGTATATATTAGGCCTAAGAATAGGCCTATTGAAAATAAACAAACCATAAAGAGTATCGTCTAGTATTAAGTAGTACTCACCTTTCTGCCATGCTGTGATAAACATTCCATGTGATCAAAGTCTATTCAATCTCTAAATGTCAAAAGTCAAAATGTCAAAATGCAAACGCAAAATCCTCAAGGAGTCAAGTGAACTCAAACATCAAACACCAACAATTGGAACATATTTACAAATGTTATTCCTCAGTGTAGTTACTGGCATTGTTATAGAAAACAACCGATCCATAAAAATGGAAGTTTTGAACGGTTGATTCATTTCTGGCGGATACATTTTGTATGTTCATCGTTGATTGTGAGTTGTGACGATATCTCCTTCAATATAACTTGCTCTTGACTATTGGTTAGTAGAGCCGAACCCTCGCCAGACAATAGGAGGGATTGCTGTGCATCATTGAGTTTAATTGATGCTGGGGGTGCAGAAATCTGCGGAACACTAGGCCCGCTGCCGCTAGTCCCGCTGCCGCTAGGTCTACTACCACTGGTGCTTGGAGCATCTGACCCGAAAGCATTACGGCTGTTTGGCACTGCTACGGCTGAGGATTGCTGATTCATCTGTAGTGCAAGAGCTGCACTCATGCTCTTCTTTCTATCATCGCTTGTTTGGACATAATGCTTTAAGCTGGACTCAGATCTGTGACCACTTACTGCCATGATATCTCTGCTGCTGAACTCGCATTATCTAGGGCCGTGACGCATGTTGCACGCAAGCTATGATTCGTATACACCTTAACATTAATTAATACACATTAATTTTATTTCCAAGCGTATTTTTCCCGACGGGTGCTGCGTCGTACCATGATTCACCTGGCTTTCTATTAACTTTTGGTCTTTGCCAAAGAGCATTAGGAAGCTTAGGGTTTAGTTTGCTGACGTAGTCTAGATAAGCAGTGACTGGACATCTCTTTGATCCCGGGATTTCATACATCGCTCCAATGTAGGATTCATCGTCGTCCGCTCGGTACGTTTTGGTCATCATGTATCGGTGTATCATGTAGCGTAGACCATCCTCATCGGTTTGGAGAATATTATCTCATGGAGACATTTCTCGGATATTCTCACGTCCTCTGTTACTAAAATAAAGCATTACGTCGATAAACACCTTGTTCTGAAGGTCCTTGGCGGTAGTAATATCAAGATCAGAACTGTTCTGAATTTTCTCCATGTCTGCTGTGGAGATTGCAGCTTTGTGTTTAACACTGCCTCCAACATTGCTTTCCAAACCGTGCTACTCCCTTGGAACTCTATTCCTTCGACGATGTCATAACCGTGATGTTGGGTAAAGTGCTTCTGGAGACCATATCGGATACCCTGCATTGACTTTGTTTGGTACAACTCGCCATTCCTCTGTCGCAAACTTGCGTTGAAATTGCCGAGGAAAGAATCAAGAGCTGCTAGGTCTTCGACAGGCGCCTTCTTGTTCAAAACCTTCTCGTACTATTCTAAGCGATTCACGGCGAATATGATCTGGGGTTATTTTGGTGTTGGAACTGTCCACATCATCTAGCAAATGTTCCAATACATCGTCAGACGCAATATCGAATCCAAAATTCTCCATTTCGATCAAAACTTACAGCGAAAATTATGAATCTGAAGTTCCGAACATAAACAAAACAGCAGACGATACGATCATGTCAAAGGTCGCGGGTCAGGTCAATGCGATCACGATCACATACAGGGTTAAATACAGGGTGTCACAATACGCTTCATACCGGTACGGTCCGCGGTAGGCTCGTACTTAGAAGGGCATTTTTGCTTGGGAATAGAGAAAGAAAAGTTCATGTAGAATCACGATCACAGGTGTCACAAAACCCTCCAAGCCGTTATGGCAAAATCGTACGAGGCGGGGCATTTTTTGTCTTTCAAAAAGTACTATTGACCGGGCGGTCAATAGTACTTTTTGAAAGACAAAGTACAGTAAGTACAATAAAAGTACAATAATGTACATAGTTTGTACATAGTGTAACAAATTGCTAGGTAGCGCGTAGCTTGTTTACGGTGGCTAAATCAAGAGATGAACTAAACAAAACAAATACAGACGACGACATACAGGCAAAATACAAACCAAAATATAACGTTCTTGTGCACGGCGGCAACAAATATATCAGTGTTTTAATCCGGTGAAACACAATGAATCTCTAAAAATACAGAGACAGCCGCTATAATATGGAATGGTCATAGTCACTAAAAATGGTCGGCTATGTTGCCCGTAAAAATAAACACGTCTGATCAGAACAAAAGGTAAACTAATTATGCTCGCATCCGTCGCCATATGCGTCGACCATAAGGGCGCCACACACGGCAGTCGACGCGAGCCGTCGCTGGCGATGCAATGCATCACCGGCGACGCGGGACACGCGAAAATGCGTCGCCCATCCAGGCCTCTAATCTAGCCACTTCTATGCCGCTATTGCGTACCATAAGAAGAGGCTAGGTCGGAGCACTAGAGGGGAAACATTCAGGACAATTTAGATCGCAAATAGCGCTAATTTCATGATAAAAAGAATAAAAGATCGAAAGATATGAGATTAATCCCAACGCGCAGTATGTCAGCCCAGAGTAAGATAGCAGTAGGTCAAAGATAAATTGGCACAAGTCAACTCGTCCGTCAGCATAATCATTTGTAAACATTAATCAAGGTATAAGAGTTTAGAGTAACAATCGGGTGAGGGCAGTAAAGGCTCAGGCGTTACACTACCCCCACCGAATAAAAAGGATTTGTCCTCAAATCAAAAATAAACAGATCGATAAAATTCCTAAGAAACAACCTCAAAAAAATATCTTAATTTGAATAAATTTGAATTTGTACTAACAATTTTTGAATGGTGACATACAATTTGGAAGTTTTTGGAGCATGGTACAATTTACAATAAAAATCGAAAAATACAAAATTACAAGGTCTTCTCTTAAACGAGGCATCATCATTCATCAATAATCATCACTAAAACAATTTGGCATATTATGAATAATTTGAAGTATGTGTACCCATGCTCAGCCTACACAGTAGGCGTAAACTGATAAAATATAAAACACACAAACATGTCACCATAAATTTGGAATAATTTTGACACTTCATTTCGATATGAAAATTAATTAACAATACCTAAACACAACCTAAGGCGTAAAGATGTTGTGTTCTGTCACGGTCAGCGGTACCTAAAAATAATGGATGAACACAAGTCGCTCCAGTGTCAAACCAGGTGAACAGATGGACACTGCCAGAACTTGGAGTCTGAATTTGGAAGGGGGGAATATTTAATTTGGAAATGTAATAATTTGCAATTTAACGTGGGCCTACAAAACAAGCAAAAGGTACCGAAAAATAGCGAGAAGCATTCACCCTACAGAGACTACATCAATCAAAACATCATTAAAAGCACAGAAGAATCCTCTGGTAGCCTGAATCAGTTCATAGCCCAAGCTCTTCAAAGTAGGTCTGAGCAGGGGGTGGTATGTCTTCTCTTCATAGCGACTCGTTTTTGTTCCATCGGGTAGCACACACTTCTCTAGGATGCGTACCGTCACGGTCCCGTTGCGCGCCTGATCGAGGTTTACCTTCCTGGAGCGCTCCTGTCCGATCATCCGAGCCAATCTTAAAGTTAGTGCACATGCACGGCCCATCGCAGTCTTCCTGATGTTCACTTCTCCTCCAGATGAATAAAAATCCGGGTCATTAGCGGGCACATCCTCGTTGATCACCTCGATGCTCACTGGTTGTGGTGCAGTTCCTTGGGGCGGTTCAGCGTGGGTGGAGTCGGTGGGGGTCACGTCTGTGTCTGGAGCAGCCTGTTGATTCGTGATGGTGATTGGCATGGATGGAATGTCCTTCAGCAGTTCCTCCAGCTGCAGGTCTCCTGATGGTTGCTGGAAGTCCCAGACGGCGCCGGCAGATGGCAATGCAGCTGTTTCCACCATGTTGTTAGGTGGCACAGGTTCGTATGGTTGTTGGAAGTCCCAGGCGACGGCAGGTGGCAATATCGCTGGTTCCGGCACAGTTTCATATGGCTGCTGGCTTGGTGGGTCTGGATAGGTTGTCTGCTGAGTGGTGGTGGCTGGATAGGTTGTCTGCTGAGTGCAGTGGTGGTGGCTGGATAGGTTGTCTGCTGAGTGGTGGTGGCTGGATAGGTTGTCTGCTGAGTGGTGGTGGCTGGATAGGTTGTCTGCTGAGTGGTGGTGGCTGGATAGGTTGTCTGCTGAGTGGTGGTGGCTGGATAGGTTGTCTGCTGAGTGGTGGTGGCTGGATAGGTTGTCTGAGTGGTGGTGGCTGGATAGGTGGTCATTGTCAAGGGGGGGTAACGGTGGAATATGGTACCCTGCCAGCTGACGCTTCTTGCATGCATTTTTGTGCCTAAAAAGATCACCGGCTCGGCTGGTGTTGTAAGAACAAGCATCGCACCTCATTTTTGGCTTTTTGTGCTTCTCCGCCACATGTTTCCACAAGCTTTTCTTCTTTGGGTAGCTCCAATCGCAAGCTGTACACGCATACAGGACTTTGTTGTTGTTATAAGCCATCTTAGAGAACGATTGCAAGCCCGCTAATAAATACGGGTGGTTGTAAGCAATGTCAAATGGCGACGCACTGCATTTGACATTGCCTAATATACCTCACCGGTATACCAACCGCGGGAAGGCGACGCAATTTTCCGTCGCCTTTCCGGGCGGTATTTCAACCAAAACGGGTTTTGGGGAATTCAAATTACCAAATCTTACATACAAGATTACTTACCCTACACTCTCGACTCCTCGTGAGAAGGGTTACTCCAGAAGGAGCAAATAAACCGGTGTTTTCCTCCCAAATCAGTAACTTTCTTGAGAACGTCCTCCCGCTAAATGTAGCAACAAGTTTAGATTTGCCGGGACTTAAAAACAACATACGTCAGTGATGGCGTAGGGTTGACATTACTATTCCATCATTTTGCGTACTTCAATACGCAATGACGTTTTCATAGGATTTAGCTCATACACGGTATATTATAGGACCGTTTTTGTAATGAGCCTTTGACTAAAAGTATTCAGTCAATTAAAACTTGTTCACTTTCCTGTCTTTAACACAGAATAATAAATACTTTGACCGGTATCTCCACATCTCAACTCTCATGTGATTAAATAATTAAAATTTAAAATTTAGACGAAAACTCGACCACAGCAAGTATCGTTTATACTCCCTCACATTCTTCGAAAGATGACTAAGACATTATACATTCGTCAATGCTCGCCCCTGTCTTATCTCGAAAAAGTAAAGAAAAGTATACCAGAGCTTCTGCAGAAGCTCTGGTTTTATTTAGAACAATTTATCAATTCAATATACCGGTCATGCAGTGTGAACAAGTTATAGCCATTATAACTTAGCCCCCAAAAAATGGCTTCATGTTTGTTATAGGTCTTGACCCAACGGTCTAGCAATTTTAATTGCCTTTTATTACACTTTTTACAGTCGTAATATAATATTAGGTTATGGTTACGGTATTTTCTACTCCCTACCGTCCATCAACCTATATACAGCCAACCCTGCCTGGGTTAGAAAGAGTAACAGTACCTCATCATCGCCTTGCCCCCTCATGGTCACTGTTATAGTTTCAATCAAATATCGATAGCAAAGTCTATGCTCTTTAAAATTTCCAATTCATACCAACTTCCAATGACTTGCTTCCAACTGTGTCACATAACCACAGTTTATAAACATTGTTTCATAGTCAAAAAAATACTAAAATAAAAAAAATAACGGAGATGAAAGAGAGCGGATAACAATCAACCCAGTCCTCTCTATTTGCACTTTGCGTCATTTCGCATCGTCACCTCCCGAATTAGACACTACCAGTTGGATATTAACTATGTAATTTCACATACGATATATTCTCAAACATTGGAGTACAAATTTACTCCCATCACCATATCGTACACAACTGATTTCACTTTCGCATCTGTCTTTTCTACTACAGATCGACTTCACAGTTAACCTGAGGTCCTACCCTCGGTATAGTGTCTAATATACATCGACAATGTTTCTACTCAAATTCAATCAAGCAAGTGTTGGTTATCACTCATGTTTAAACACACTCTCAAGTGTTACAGCCATAGACTTTGTACAAGCGCTTCATTGTATAACATTGACCATAAATCACTGTTTCAAGAAGTTTATACCCACACAGGTAATTCATTCCCATCATCATCATCTCTACACAGTCAGTTCGCATCCACGCGAAAAGTCGTTCCTTTTCTAACCCAGCAAAGCGACCCGGAAGTACTCACCCGTAGCGAAACCGCTTCGCAGTCATAGTTGACCTCGTAATAGCACGATGTAAATGAGCTCTTTTCATGATTATAATCACACATTTCAAACACATTGGCCATGAAATTGTATAGTAAAAAGGCATATTATGCAAATAATATTATCTAATATTTTCTGTGAACTTCATGACATGTTGTATTTTCGGTGCAAATTATTGCAATCCGACAAACCCGAATTCAAGAAAAACTTGAAGAAACTAAAGCCAAATTCATGGTAAAAAAGTCGCTTCTGAAGAATTAGGCATCAATTTTATCCATCGTATCATAATATTCATAGTCTTTTGTAACTAGAAACATGCTTACAATTTTATAAAATTATTTAGTCCGGTCAAGTGAATGCTTATAAAATAGCTCCTCGAATCTTGTCTCGATCTAAATTCATTTTGTAGCGTCGACGGGTTGTTGATCAAGTGTTTAAATCTCACAATTATATTCAGATTTGCTAGATAGCTCAGATGGTAGAGAGCTCGCTCTGGGAGCGAGCGGTCTGGGGTTCGAAATCGATCCTTCTGCGCTATACAATGTCTTTTTCTTTTTTTTTACAGAAAGGCTATTCTGGTCAAAATGAATACACATTTCACAATTTCATCCCACAAAATGCATGAATTCGGACGTTTTCATTGGAAAAACGGTATTTTTTCCCCAAAATTTCAATAATGAATTCAAACGCGGGCATGAAAATGAAACGCGGGCGTGTTACGGGAGGCTAAAAATCAAGTTGGCGAGGCCTAACGGGGGATCGTAAAGTTTCGTTTTCTGACCGAAAATCGGTGAAAATCAAACTCGGTTTTTCTTATCAAAAAAGAAGTCGGGCATCAATGTTTTTGATATGAAATTAAAGCTTAAGATTCCGTTAGTACGGAAATTGCTCTTAAAATATCGTACGCATTTTAGTCCGGTCAAGTGAATAGATACAAGAAGCAAAGTCACGAAAGTTGTTAAATTCTAAAATTAGCGATAAAATCACTGTTTGTGGACCAATTGTGTCAGATTTGGCATCATATTATAGAGAAAATTACGAACAATCCACCTACTTCGCCATCATGGCTGCCAGCTAACCCTACCTCAATTAATTCAGGGAAAACAAACTTCCCTTATTGTTTTAGCGCAAGGTTGACATCCTGAAATCGATCTTTGCGTGGGTTAGAAATCGGCGAGGTCACTCATTAAAAACGATACCTGCGTACTGACTGTACACAGGACATAATCCTGTAATTTCTTGGGAAGCGACCATGTTCCCTATTTTGACCCAATTATGTGTAACACTTTACACAACAGGTTTTACCCAACACTTGTGTCATGATTTTGGTACACATAAATTAATTTAAAAAAATACAGGAATATATTTTAAGCCATTTTGGGTGTCATATTTGTATTCTAATCTTCTTTCGCAATTTTAATATCCACGGAATTAAAGATTTTTAGAAGAACTTACCTTAACTTGACCGGAACGGGGCTCGAACCCACAATCTTTTCATTCGAAGACTGACGCCGTACCCACTGTGCTAACGAAGTAGTTGATATGTGGAAGTGTTTTGTGTTAATATAAACTATTTTATATGACTAAATATGACAAGATAGAAAGAAATTGCTGAAATCAGTTGGTAAATGTTGAGATTGGCATGAAAAAAGTATAAATATAATGAAACTAGTAAATTATAAAGCTATATTATCTTAAGGGAGACCGATGTGTGAAGGTCAGGTTGCCGGCAAACCGTTGAAAAATCGCCTTGATAATATTAATGTGCTCCCGCAACACTACACGCATAGTTTACTTTACCTTGAACAATAGTTACATCGATCGGTAACGCGGCTTTCTACACAGAGATATTTTACCCAACAAAGTTTAAAACTACAATATCGTTGGGTAAATGTTTACCCCAAAACGACCATGTTCCCTATTTTGACCCACTTATGTGTAACACTTTACAAAACCGGGGTTGTGAAGAGGTTTTACTCAACACTTGTGTCATTTTTGGTACACATAAATTGGGTAAATTTCCTTTACCCAATAATTCTTACACTTTCATGGTGTCAAATCATGTTTTACCCAATTACGGGCACTTTTCTACACTTCCAGAGTGTAAAACTCGTTGGGTAAATGTTTACCCCAAAACGACCATGTTCCCTATTTTGACCCACTTATGTGTAACATAGTGGGTCAAAGTGTAAAAAAATGTAAAAAATCGTTGGGTAAATGTTTACCCCAAACTCAACACTTGTGTCATTTTTGGTACACATAAATTGGATACATTTCCTTTACCCAATAATTCTTACACTTTCATGGTGTCAAATCATGTTTTACCCAATTACGGGCACTTTTCTACACTTCCAGAGTGTAAAACTCGGAATTCAATAGTAAACTATTGCATGTGTAAAAAGTTATTTTACGAAATTGATGTTTAGCACAATATTGGGTAAAAAACTACACATTTCTTTTATTTCTTTTTTACCCAGCAAAATTTGACACTCATTTCTAAGCGTGTACCTACCAGTTCGTCTCCTCTCCCTCTCTCTATAAACTCACTCTCTTCCACGAGAGTTTCCTCTTCGGGAAATGTCATTAGGTCTGGTTCATCTAGACATTCTATTTGAGGAGATATCCCCCGTGGGGGCGACATTTCGTCGTTATCACTCAATTCGAGAGTTGAGCTGTCGGGCTGTGTTTCAACTTCAGTATTCTCATCTACTGATTCACCCTCCAAATCCTCTATTATAGAATCTAGGTTGGGGTGTCCGTTCCTCATTTCATGGTGGGTTGCCAGGCCGTCATTGGGGATCGGGATATTTGGTGTTAGCCAAGATTGTAATTCCTCTCCCCGGTATCTCTTTAGCCTATTGAAATGTACAACTTTCGGAACACCCCACGCAGTTCTTTGGATCCTGAACGTCACATCGCTCATTCTCTCTATGACCGAAAAGGGTCCCTCCCAAGGGAGGTCGAACCTAGGAGTCACACCTTTCTTTCGGTGTGGATTGAACAGCCAAACCACATCACCCCTCTCATACGGTGGTTTTTCATCACATCTGTGATCGTAGTGTCTCTTTTGTTTTTGACTAGAGATCTTCAGGTGTTCCCTAGCATATTGATGTACTAGTACTAGCCTGTCACTCAAGTCGTCTACATATTTCGACACTGTTATTTCAGGACTATTTGGGTCCTTGGGAGGGCTACCCAATACAATGTCTATAGGTAGTTCCACGTTCCTCCCCATCATCATTTCATTCGGACTACATTTGGTCGATTCATGATTGGCACTTCTATAGGCCATCATCATGAATGGGAGATGAGCATCCCAATCACGTTGGTTTTTGGACACAAACATGGCTAGCATGGCTTCTAATGAACGGTTTAGCCGTTCTACCATTCCATCACTGGCGGGGTGTAACGCTGTGGTTCGCGTTTTGTCGATTGAGAGGAGTTCGCATAGGTTGGCGAACAGCTTACTCTCAAAATTGCGACCTTGATCACTGTGGAGTTGCCTTGGTACTCCGAATCGACAAATAAATTCTTCCGCCAGGACGGTGGCTACTGTATGTGCCTCTTGATTAGGCATTGCATAAGCCTCCATCCATTTAGTGAAATAATCACCAACTACCAGGATGTATTTATTCCCTCTATCACTCTCTGGTAAGGGACCCATCACGTCAATGGCAATGCGCTCTAATGGAGCACCAACGTTATAGGTTTGCATGGGGGCTCTGGGTGTTTTTCTGGGCGGTTTTCTGGAGGCGCATACATCACATGCTTTGCACCGACGAGTTATATCGTCTCTCCATTTAGCCCACCAGTAACGCTCCCCTATTCGACCCATAGTCTTGGTTTCACCGAGGTGGCCGGCTGCACGTGAGGCATGTAGGCCTTTAAATACCAGAGGTCGTAGGGTCCTTGGAACTATCAATTTCCAAGTAATTTCTGAACCCCATGGTGACACCCAACGTTTGTATAGAACGTTATTTACTACATGTAATTGGTCCCAGTGTGACCAATACACTTTCAGAGTAGTACTATCACTAGAGATGTCTTTCCATTTGGGTTTTTCATTGCTAGACTCTTTCCAGCCAATCACCCTACTCACATCCGGGTCCTCCATTTGGGCCTCTCTTAGCTTTTCAGCTGTCCACTGCGATACCCAAGACGACGTTTCAGGTGTATCTGTATCATTATTGGTGTCAACAGATTGTGTAATCACCTCGTCATTTGTCTCGGTTTCTTCAGTGGTTATGACATTTGCAGCTCGTGCGGGAGGTAATGTTGTATCTCCCAATGTCAGACTGAAATCTATTTCGTCATCAATTTGGTTATGTTCACCACAAAGCTGTCTGACCTGTCGCCTAATAGACATGGGACTTGTCTCATCAGTGTACTGACCCATGCGGACACATTGTTTACACTCTAGGCACGGTATCCGACTAAGCCCGTCAGCATTTTGATGCTGTTTTCCGGGTCTATGTCTTATTTCGAAGTCATATGTACCGAGAACTTCAATCCATCGGGCTGTTTGACCATCTGGGTTTCGGAAGTTCATGAGCCAGCGTAGGGCGCCATGGTCAGTTCTTATAAGGAATTTGCGACCGTAGACATAGTGATGGAAGTGTTTAACACTGGCAACTAGAGCGTACAACTCTTTTCGTGTGACACAATACCGTTTTTCAGATTTAGTCAGTGTCTTACTGAAATAGGCAATTGGTCTCGCTTCTCCATTCTCTTGGAGTAATGATAATACCCCTCCGATACCGAAATCTGAGGCATCACAATCGAGTATGTATATACTTGCCATCTATGGTTGGGTATGCAAGAATGGGTGCCGTGATTAGTGCATTTTTCAACTTAATGAAAGCCTCTTCACACTTCACGGTCCATTCGAACTTCCTGTTTTTCTCTGTTAGAGAGAACAGAGGGGTAGCTATCTGTGAATAGCCCCGTATGAACCTCCTGTAATATGAGGTAAACCCTAACCACGATCTTACTTCCGACACATTTTCTGGTGCGGGCCATTTCTGCACTGCCTCTATCTTTTTCGGGTCAGTGGAGATCCCATCTTTTGACACCACGTGTCTCAAATAGGCAACACTACCTTGAAATAAGTCAAATTTCTTGGGCCCAAATTTGAGGTTGGCATCCCTCATACGCAGAAAGATCTCTTCCAGCCTTTCTACTGCCTGTTTGAATGATTCTCCAAAGCATATTACATCGTCTATATACAGTAAGCACGATTGCCATTGTAGGCCTGCTAGGACTTTCTCAACAAGGCGTTCAAAGCATGCAGGTGCATTGCAGAGCCCGAATGGGAGACAATTCCATTCATATAAACCACTCTCACATACAAAGGCGGATTTAGGTCTATCTTCGGCACAGATTGGGACCTGCCAATATCCACTAGCCATATCTAGCACGGAAAAGAATTTTCCTTGGCTAAGAGTGTCAAGAGAGTCATTTATGTTGGGAAGAGGATAGTTATCTTTAACCGTCTTATCATTTATCAGTCTATAGTCGACGCAAAATCGCGTCTCCCCGTTTTTCTTTACGGTAAGAACGGTAGGGGATGACCAGGGACTGTCAGACGGTTGTATTAGACCTCTACGTAATATATCCTCAACATGCTTTCTCTCTTTGGCTCTCATGTGAATAGGTTTACGCCGTGCTCTTTGTTTTATTGGTGTCGCATCCCCGGTATTAATTCTGTGCTCTACCAGGTTTGTTCTACCCAGATCATCGGGTGATTTTGCGAACACGTCGCCATACTTTGACAACAGGCTGGCAACCCTCTCACACTGTTCCGGGTTTAACCTACTACGCTGCCACAGATCAATCAGATGGGCAGGGACGCATTTTGCGTCGTCTTGACCGGTGGGGACGCATTTTGCGTCGCCGGGGACGTATTTCACGTCACCACGCATTTTTGCGTCGCCGGGCACGCATTTTGCGTCGCCCTTCCCGATCATATTACAATTTCTTTCTGTATTGTCGTCTGTTTCAACTACCTTCACTTCTTCAAAAGTACCGGCAATGGTCTTTTTGTACATTGTGATAGGTTCTGATGTAGGGTTTAACACACGTAATGGTATAAAATCACTTTGTGGATTTACCAATACTTTTGCAATCATAAGAGGATACCGTTCAAGCAAAGTTTTACGGGGTTCGATGACACCCATCTCAGATGATTTTGGTTTATTTAGCAGCATTGCTGGCACGATTTGTTCACTGTTTGGCGGGACAATGGTTGTCTCTTTTACAGCAACTCGGTAGCAAGCTTCCTCTTGGTTTGATTCGACATTTACTGACTGGAGGTCTATCTCGTCAGTACCAATGGTCATCTTTCCCATACCAATGTCTAGTTGACACCGGTAATTGTGAAGGAAATCGTAACCAAGTAGCCCTTCAACATCTATATCGGCTACTAATACCTCGTGTTTTACCCTCATCACGCCTATGTCTATTTCAAATTTACCTTTACCCATAAACGGTAATGGTCTGCCATCGGCAACTTTCAGTTTCATATTTACACTTTCTAGACATGGTTGCACACATTTACACATCTTCTCATATACACTAGAACTTAATATGGTAGGACCACATCCTGTATCAATTAGAAATTTAGCTGTCACCCCATTTATGACGGTATTTATAAACAGTCCGTCTTCTTTCACAGCTAACAACCCTCTATATACAAAAGAAGTGGGTCTATTCAACTCATCACATACTTTCACCGACCTCTGACCCTCGAGCTCGGCACTAATCAGTTTCCCGACTTAGGCTTCTGAGTCTCGTTATTAGGGGTCTGACCTGGTACGGTCTCTTTTTTCATCATTGGCTCCTTACACTGTCTTTGGAAGTGTCCTACTTGACCACAATTCCAACATGTAGGCCTGCCATGATTATTTTGGTTTCGGTAGTACGGTCTAGGGTTATCATGGTTATGATGTGGTGCACTCTCTACCCTGTCTAGTCTAGTGAGAATTGCTGTGAGCAACTCTTTCGTGTCTCTATCGGCGTGTACATGTTCACGGTGCTCATCATTAATTACCGCTCTGACATGTTTCGGTCTAAACGCCTGACCCTCGTTCCTGTGATTTTTTGCCTGTTGAAAGGCTTCACATTCAACTGCGATTTCTAAAGCCTCGTCCAATGTTCTTGGACGAGCTTGAAATATTTTCCAACGCAGGTCAGTATTGTTCACTGCGTCCAGGGATTGGTCTTTCGCAAGTGAATCTTGTATGCCAAAAGGGGCTTCAGTATATGCGTTCTTTGTTAGACGACGCAAAGCTTGGGCAAGCTCCGGCAAACTTTCCCCTGGCTTCCTACTGCCGTTTTTTAGTAGGGTTTTGGACAATTCTGCTTTGTCCTCAGCGCAAAACCGTCTCTCTAATGCGCATGTAAGAGCATAATAATCAAACCGGGATTCTCTATCGAGGTCTCCAAGTACTGCTTGAGCAATACCTCTAAGACTACTTGCTCTCTTCCCATTGATTTAATTCAGCCACCATTTCAAACTGGACAACATAATCTGACCAGGATGTATTGCCGTCGTATGGTGCTGGTTTGATTCCGATATTATGTATTGGTCTATCGATAACCGAGGCACGGTGGAGAGCCGTGCTTGTTCTCGGTTGAAACCCAAAGTCGGTTTCATTATTGTTGTCATTACCTAACGGTTTATCATGTTTATAGCTACATGTAGGGCTGCCATATACGGCACCAAACCTTGTCTTAGGTCTAACACTATCATGACTATGGTCTACTACCGCTTCGGTTAATAAACCGCCGGTTTCATTTGGTAGGCCTACTGAATAATCAGTACCAGGGTGATTACGAGCTCTCAATTCGGCGAGCCGTAATCTGCTCTTTTCGAGCCACCCTTTCATCTCATGGTCTACCAAACCCGTAGGTTGATCCGCGGCGAATAATGATTCTGACGTTGCCATAATAATAACAAGTTAAGAAATCAAAAATCGCACCGCTGCTCACCAATGTAACAAATTGCTAGGTAGCGCGTAGCTTGTTTACGGTGGCTAAATCAAGAGATGAACTAAACAAAACAAATACAGACGACGACATACAGGCAAAATACAAACCAAAATATAACGTTCTTGTGCACGGCGGCAACAAATATATCAGTGTTTTAATCCGGTGAAACACAATGAATCTCTAAAAATACAGAGACAGCCGCTATAATATGGAATGGTCATAGTCACTAAAAATGGTCGGCTATGTTGCCCGTAAAAATAAACACGTCTGATCAGAACAAAAGGTAAACTAATTATGCTCGCATCCGTCGCCATATGCGTCGACCATAAGGGCGCCACACACGGCAGTCGACGCGAGCCGTCGCTGGCGATGCAATGCATCACCGGCGACGCGGGACACGCGAAAATGCGTCGCCCATCCAGGCCTCCAATCTAGCCACTTCTTTGCCGCTATTGCGTACCATAAGAAGAGGCTAGGTTGGAGCACTAGAGGGGAAACATTCAGGACAATTTAGATCGCAAATAGCGCTAATTTCATGATAAAAAGAATAAAAGATCGAAAGATACGAGATTAATCCCAACGCGCAGTATGTCAGCCCAGAGTAACATAGCAGTAGGTCAAAGATAAATTGGCACAAGTCAACTCGTCCGTCAGCATAATCATTTGTAAACATTAATCAAGGTATAAGAGTTTAGAGTAACAATCGGGTGAGGGCAGTAAAGGCTCGGGCGTTACAATAGTTTATATGATGACACCGCTGAAATATATTCATGAAAAAATGACCGGGAATGACGTCAAGCATGAAATAGGCCAACATATTTTGTGTTGTGTAATGTGTTGTCCACCAATCAGATGGCTAGAATATTTTCATGGGTTATATAAATAATTCAGTCAGATTTCATCAGAGTTGTGAACCGCGGGAACTGGTGTTGCCAGATACGCGGGAATCAGAGTTGCCTGATTCTTTTTTCCACAACGGATTGTAGAGATTACTCAACATGTAGGTCCCCTCGTCCCGGCTCATCAAGTTGCGCTTGCCCCTCTTCTTTATCCAAATCGCTTCCTTGAAGAGAGAATCAGGCAACTCTGATTCCCGCGTATCTGGCAACACCAGTTCCCGCGGTTCCAACAGTGGATCACAACTCTGATGAAATCTGACTGAACATAATGTTTAATCCAATTATGGTATTTAATCGTTTTAAGAATGCATTTACAGTATTATAGGACTAAGATCTGTATGTCCATTTTCCCCTCGTTTCTTGCAACAACCATAATAGAGTAACATTTATTAGAGTTATAATGAAGGTAACATGAAAAACTAGCATTTACTTCAACCTCGTGAACTTAAAACTTACGTAACACCGATTTTAGCGCATTCATTATTCGAATACTGAATTCGTTTTGTACCATATCTCATCACATTCCCAGATTGCCCTAGCGGTTATTATGGCACTGATTGCCAGCACACCTGCCGTTGTTCTGTCGGATGTGATCCTGCAAGAGGCTGCACGAGCTCATGTACAGGTGGATATTCTGAACCACAGTGTCAAGGTTTGTAAAGGTGCTACCGAATGTTATACACTGATGTAGACATATTAGACATTTTCATAATGACACAGAGTAAGTGTTAATGCTTCGCTAACCGTATACAGGATGTCCATAAGTAAACTTGGCTATTACTACTATTACTACCATTGCTACCAGTTAGAGTGCTGAAATGAAAATATCAAGAATTTGGAATCTTAAAAATCGTACATTTCTGATACAAATTCCATGACATTTTGTAAAATGTGTAGATAAGTTTTGAACAAAATAGTTTTTTTTTTAACATCTTTATAATCACTGACAATTTCGATCGACATTTTAAATGCACAGTTAATGTGTTGTAATTTCCACTGAAAAGATGATTGATGTCAGTTGTTGTTAATGATTACATGTACGGAGGGATTGTTGTATGACGTGAAGGAATTTATTCAGTTTGACTGACTTATTACAATCCTTTATTGGTCGTAGATTTGACAGTAGTCGCGGCGAGGTTAATTATTTAAAATGTACTGAAATCGAACGAGACATTTTCATCAATTGCCAACAATGTCATACTGCACCCGAACAAAGATGAAAGTAACAGAATAAGTAGATAACATGGCCACCGTTATGTATTCACTGTGATACATGTTTGATATTTCTATGACGACGGAAAGAGCAACACGCAACCCCAACTGGAATTTGGATGTATTTCATTTAACAACACGAATTAGTACACCTCGGTGAGTTTTAAACAAAAAATTGATCTAATGTACTAGGCTTTACTCATCATCCATTGGTTTCCCATTTTCATATTGCAGTTCCTGCAACTTGTTCATCTGGTTTCTATGGTGAGATATGTGAATACAAGTGTCATTGCTCAAATCACGGAAACTGCAATAAGGAAGCGGGTTTGTGTGATAATGGTGCTCCTTGTGAGGATGGATGGGCTGGTGATGATTGTCAACAAGGTAGGCTTTCAGATCACATATCCGTGGAACATTAGCCAATACACATAAGTTTGTCTAGTACTCTGTTGCGAATTTGAGATTTTGGGCAATAATCGCATTAATTGATACAGTATTGCAATGTACAATGTAGTTACGCAATCAATCTCATTTCATTCTCAGCGTTGCCTGCTCTCTACCGGGAACCCACCGGTATGGTTAATGAACAAACATCTTCCATTGCCGTAAATTGGGACGCCTGGTCTCAGAATGTTGACTACGGTAATGGACCAGCAGCTAGTTATAATGTACATTACGGCAAGGAGCAGTTTACTAGTTCCATACCGTCATCAACTGCACAAGCTACACTCCTGAATCTGGATCGTGGTCATACATACATGATTGCCATCAGCGTCATTAAGATTGTGAACAATGTTCCAGTAGAAGGCAAACTCGGACGTGTCATCACTGCAAGAGTGCCGTGCACAGGTAAGTAATTGGAAACTGGGAGAAGTCTCGGGGGGGGGGGGGGGGGGGGGAGGGGGCCAATATATACAGTTGTAAACATCCTTGCGAATTAAACGTTGTTTAGGAGTGCTTTTTCGACCATGACGTAGGTTTACGTAGGTATCGTATAAAGGTATGCATAGCCCCATCTCGGAAAATACATAAGGAATTATATTTTTCAACACATCTGCGAGTTCTGTTGATCATGGACACACGTATATTTAGCAGCGCATGCCAACCCACATTGTGGCAATTGTATACAATCGTATTTGAATGTGCACGTAATGACATCAACTAATAATGATGACGTACTTAGTGTTGATCTTCAATAATTTTTAAATTGGAATTAATATGTCAACACATTTTTTTCAGCGCCTACACTACCACCAACAATAACGCAAGTTGCAGTTATGGGATCTGATAGCGTGGAACTATATTGGAAGGTACTTGTATACATATACATTTAACACATTCTGTTAATTTACTTTTGAAGACAGCCTAATAAGAAGCAAATGCCCGAACAAACAAACGAACGAAAAACTAACAAACACAAACAAAGGACTAAACAACAAACAGATAAACACACACACATTTAATTAAAACCCTATTACCACCAACAAAAATCTAAGCAATAACCAAATTTATTTTAACACTCTGTATAGTGAATCCTTGTTTAACTGCTAACAATTGCATTGGTTTGGTAGGTTCCTGAAGGCGATGAATGGATTGGCTGTGTGACAGGAATCAAACGTTTTACAATAGGGTATGAAAGTGACTACGAAAGTGATTACCTGGATGTGGCTGGAGATTTGAGAAAGATTGTGATCTCTGGACTTGCACCATGCACGAATTACACGTTTATAATGTATGCCTCAAATGATGATCACGACGGACCAACCAGTGACCCTGTGTATGGATATAACAATGCCAGTAAGATTAAACAGGCTCTCAATACGTGTCTCTCTCTCTCGTCCTTATTACGCTCACTGCGTTTCTCTCCCGTCCTTATTACGCTCACTGCGTCTCTCTCCCGTCCATATTACGCTCACTGCGTCTCTCTCCTGTCCTTATTAGTCAGGTATACACGGGGGTTTCCTCCCCCAGGACTCCCCCAAACAAACTTTATTGACGTCCTTTCGTGGTCCTAGAACATATTTAGGATGCATGTCATAAAAAATAATTTAGGTATGCTAAGGGTTTATTCAAGATGGCGTCCAAAATGGCCGCCAAACTGGACAAAGTTCATAAAATGACATATATCAATCTAAATGTATGGTGAAAGTCTATAGACTAGTTTTAATAGTGGGATGTATATCACATATCCAGGATGGCCGGCAAAAGGGCCGCCAAAAAATAAACTGGCATATATGAACAAACATGTATGATCAGAGTATAGCTTTAACAATGGGATGTATGTGCTAGACCACTAGCAACTCATATCTAGTAGTTTTGCTTTGTTAACATTCTTTTAAACCAAAATGATATTTTGGCCGAATATATTGCGCTCTTACTGCGCTGTCACAGGCGTTATGTCCTATTTCCAGCTTATACAACTTCCACACGATGCTGCCACTGCGACTATGGCGATCGATATTTGTCAAATTAAGCGTAACAAATGACGTTCTTTTGACTAATAGGTATCAAATAAGGTGGGATCGTTTCAAAAAATCCTTAAAATGATGATACGTGTCTCTATTTTAAATAGAAGTTGTCAAAAAAACATAACATTTTTGGTATCATATTAAAGACAATTTATCCAGCTACCGAATAAGAAAAGAATTAAAGCCACATGTTTAGCAACAGTGCAGTTATCAATCTAAACGTCGAGTGAGTCAAGGGTGGGGCCGGTGGATGAGGCGCCGGTGGATGAGGCGCCGGTGGATGAGGCGCCGGTGGATGAGGCGCCGGTGGATGAGGCGCCGGTGGATGAGGCGCCGGTGGATGAGGCGCCCATAGGTTTCTACACAAAATAGCGGAAAACTAGAACTCTTGAAATTGATGCCATTTTAAAAGCATACATAGGAAAGTTTTCAAACTTCTCATATGTGTTAATAACATGTGCCTGCTACTATGAATAATAATATTGAATTGTTATCTAGACATTCTCTACTAGAATATGATGTTCAATTCAGGGAGTGTTTCAATGTAAAAAATACACAGTTTTATTCATTTTATTGATTAAACAATGGCCAAATCGCAGTCTCTCTATTTCATTTGTGTGACTCTTCGGTCCTTTTCTACCCTGGGTAGTAAAACATTTAACTAAAAAAGTCAGAAGTGTTTCTTCACAGAATTGTTCATAGATTTATGAAAAATTTGCTATTTAGACCTATTTTGGACCACCCTGTATTCAAAATAAAAGGAACTTTAATGATATTCATGTAGTTCATTTTAATAACCATTTTCCTTTAAATTAAATAGTCCATGCTAACTAAATTTCATAGAATATTATATACAAACCTTCATTTTATGCATTATTTCATCATAATTTTAGACACCCTGTACTTTTCCTGTGTACATTTTGGGCAGGTGATTCTAAGCAAATTTGGTAGCACCTTCTGCGGTTCTGATTTTGGTGACTATCTTCAGCTAAACCTTAATTGTACAAACTATCAAAATATTTTGTGAGGAGCAAAAACGATCAACTTTTTATGTTTCACCATGTAAAAACGTTACACACCCTGTATAATTTGATTCTTTTTTTGCAAAAATGAAAAACCTTGAATCATAAGCTTTCCAACAATATATAATTTGTGGGTCATTAAGTATGTAAAACTTAAGTTTTGTCCCGTTTAATCAGAATTGGTGCCTTTCTCAACATTATTAGAAGTGAAACATTTTTTTGGACCAGTTTGTGACTTCTGACCATAGGCCCACCAAGTTAACGCCAATCAATACAGGATTCTGTATGTGTCTGTGTGGGATTACTTTGTGTATTCATTGTTCACATTTTCTTGATGTTGCTGTCGAATGTAGTGTTCATTTATTGACGTAGACTTTTTCGTCGTTGTTGATGTTGCATTTGTGTTGGTTGTATGCCCGGGTTGTATGTTGTTACTTTTGTTGTCGCGGTCGTTGTAAGTTATGGTCCATTCATACTCCTGTCGTTGCAGATCGGCCAACGTCGACGGATATCAGCGCACGAGGTGACAATGTTGAAGCAATATATCAACCCCGACGTCGGCCGATGCGCAATGACGCGAGTATGAATGAACGGACCTTACTCTTATTGTAGTTTTCGTGGTTGTAGTCGTTGTTGTTGTTGTTATTTCTGTTGTCGTCGTCGTCGTTTATGTTGTTGTTGTTGTTATTGTTATTGTTATTGTTATTGTTATTGTTATTGTTATTGTTATTGTTATTGTTATTGTTATTATATTGTTATTGTTATTGTTATTGTTATTGTTATTGTTATTGTTATTGTTATTGTTATTGTTATTGTTGTGTTGTATTACAACACCAAGCGTAACATTTCTGTACATTATTATGATACTACCAGTTGTCATCATTAAGCCAAATAATATAAAATGTCACATTAAAGGTGTATGTTCTGATCACTTTTTGGGGGGCTTTGATTTTTTTTCACATCAAGATATTTTGATATCAGAAGAATCACCTTATTTTTCTCATTATGTCTATAAAATCTTAGGGACCAGAGATGTTCCATTTAGAAATTATAGGCTAAAATGTGGTAAATTGCCACCAAAGGTGGTTAACTACCAACCAATTTGTGTACTACACAATGGGCAAACATCTTGTGACCTTGTGCTTCTAAAAATATAACCATTGGAGTTATGCAACTCAAACTTTGGAATGCGACAATTTTAAGAATGACCTTTCATGTAAAATAGAAAACATCAGTTGAAAATCGGACCAACATCTACCTTTAATTATTCGTCTGGTTTTTCATTAAAATTTAATTTGTGATACATTAGTTCCAGACAAGGTAACTTCGTTGGCAGCAATGACTAAATCAGCTTCAAGTTTGCAAGTATCATGGGACGAGGCTGACATTACGCCACCATGTCAAATAGCAGGATACACTTTATCGTATCAACTTGCGTACTTCGATGGATGTGAGAGGAGAGATGGTATGCCCGTTTCCATTATTACAGACACGAACCATGCCACTCTATCAGATTTGGAAGCTTTCTCCACGTATGAATTATCGGTATTTGCGAAGTCGGAAAGTGTTTCTGGTCAGTCATCAAACACCACAGGTGTGACTTCTGAAAATAGTGAGTATCAAATGAAGATTTGAAACTAATGCTTTAATACTGCAAAAAAAATTATAGTCAAGAAACATGAAATAACTCTTGATACAATTTTAAATTCAAGTTTGTCTCAGAGGACAGTAGCTTCTCAAATTCGTCGTTTACCGCGTAACTTTTTTTTCCATTTTTCTTGAACTTTTGAAAATGATGGTGTGCGCCAAGTTGTGACTGTGGGGACTGGGTCTTTTCAAGTATTTAAACTTAAGAAAAACATCTGACTCTATTGATTTATTGGACTAAATTCAAATTTCAATTTCGCACCGTGAAGTACCATATCAGCTTTATTTTTTTGCTTCACAGAGCCCGTCTTATGTTAAAAAGAAAGCAGATTCCGCATTTCGCGAAGCATTTTAAAACAAATCGCATTTCGCATAGCCTTTTTCAGGTTTCTTCTGAGGCAATTTTTTTTGTTTGCCTAATAATATTATCATTAGTCAGTATAATAACATAATTTTATGATATTTTCTTACTAATAAATACACAGTTCCATCAGGCGTTCCGGTCGATTTACAAGCGAATAACTCGGTGAGAGAACATCTCTTATTTGACTGGTATCAGCCCCAATGTGGTCAACGTCATGGACATATCATAGGCTATGATTACAGGTTTGGAGTAGCTGTAGTGAATGGTGCTTTTGAGGAGGTATCGACGAACTATACATATGTTAATTTCGAAGATCTTAACCACTACACCAAGTATGAGTTCCAAGTGAGAGCAAAAACATCAGTAGGGTCTGGTCCCTTCACTGAAATAGTGCATGTCACGACTGCTGAATCATGTGAGTACGAGCCATATTATATGGTACAAACTACTCTGTCCAATCATATTTAATGGGCCACTCAGACGATAGAACAAATAAAATAGGAACTGTAATCATTTAGGTTTGGCACATCCGTGAACAAGTACATCGGATACACGAGAGATGTTACAAATACAAAACATTCATTCTTTTACCTTTTTTCGCGGTATTTTGTATTACTTTTTTCGGTTTTGTTTCTAGATGAAACAATGAAGTTTCTGCAATTGAGCGTTAAATAATAGTCTCTCCTTCTCGTTCACTTAAGATCCTGATGCAGCTCCGACCAACATTGAATACGATAAGTCACAAACAGGACAGATAATGTTTACATGGAATCCACCCCCGGATGAAACGTGTAATGGAGAAATCATCCGTTACGAGTACGATTTCGGAGAACTCAACGCAACGCACGATGTAATTTCTATTCAGAAAACCTCCGTGTTATGTGAGGGTCTGAAACACGAAACGTTTTATGAGTTTCGAGTGCGAGCATTGACATCGGTTGGACACGGACCTTACAGTACGAAACAAATCGTGCAGACGATTACTACTGGCCCTGCTACTGGGGGTAGGTTTAAATGGGCACTGATAGATATGGGGTTGCGTCCTCAATTTGCCAGAGAAACGGGTTTAATAGTCTTGCACTCTATGTAATACTTCAACACTAACTAGCATCTGAAACCGTTCACCTTGATTCGCTGTCTATCGAGTACAATTTCATGATTCTGTCATTTCGACGCAAATCACATCGATAAGCATTTAAAGAAGCCGTCAAAAATGTTAAGATTCTAAATTTTTACTGATTTTTCGATAAGAAGATTTCTACATAATATCATCTTTCTAAACAAGGTACCGACATTTAACTGTTTTCTATTTGAAATCTCACGGATCTCTCAATGCTTTTTTAAGACTTTTAATTTAAGATTTGTGAATTTTGTTAAAAGTATGTGCATTTTCCACAGTATTGTCTTTTAGGTTTTTTTAGGACACAAGCATTATTCGTAGAAGATTGCTGTGTTACTGGTTGAAACGCTCTCTTTCGTCAATACAGCGCATCCCTTCTGCCCTTAGAGAGGAATTATTTTCAAGACGCCCAGTTTGAATGTGTTGGTTAGCTCATCTAAATGCTGATTCAATTATTATTTTAAAATATGATTGTAAGCGGATTCGAACCTGCAACCTTCGCATTCATTGAGAGCGCTATTATCGATTGAGCTAAGGAGGAAAACTGCCAGAGAAGCGCAAGATTATAATCTATTTTAGGTATTAAATTCTCAAAAATCGATTAGATACTATTACTAACGTCACTATATTAGACGTTTTAGTGAGCCGATGTTAACGATCTATACAACAAATTGTTTAGAAATTGATGAAGACAGTCAATAAATTACTAGAAAGCTCCTTTTTCTTCTGATGAGCAATTCTCCATGAAAATGTCTTACAGTGCGAAACAAATCGTGCAGATCGATCGTGCAGACAATTTCTGAAGGTAGTAGACTTTAAGAATAATGTTAGGGTTTTTTATACGACACATCAATTATTCTTAGAAGATTGTCGTGTAACAATACGCACTGCAAAATGAAAGCTTGTATACATGTACGACTGTCCACTGTACATGAAGAGGTATTTTGCAAAAGGGCCTACATCCACTTTGGCTCTTATTGAGAAAAAGTCAAAAAACTGTTTCTAAATATTCAAGTTGAGCAATTGAAAAACTGAATGGATTATGAAAGAGGTACACTACATACTAATTGAAATTGAAATAAATTTTAAATGTGCTAGTTTTAATTTTTTTTAAAATCATGTTTACATTTTTTGAAAATTTGGATGTAGGCCCTTTTGCAACAAAACTCCATCTGTTTGTACATAAAGAAAAAATACCACACACAAAAAATCGTTTATTTTAATCATTTCAAATAAATAAGTTTGATATTGAAATGTATAGGTCACAATCATATGTTTCAAGGAAATAAAGTCATTTTTTTTCAAAAATACCTACATCTCATTGTAAACAGCCATTGAAGTTGTTGTTTTGTTGCAAAAGGGCCTGTATCCCGATTTAATTCTGGATACAGGCCCTTTTGCAACAAAACAACAATTTCAATGGCTGTTTACAATGAGATGTAGGTCTTTTTGAAAAAATGACTTTGTTTCCTTGAAACATATGATTTTTCCCTATACATTTCTATATCAAACTCATTTTTTGAAAAAATGCACCATAGCCCTTTTGCAAAATACCTCTTCACATGTAGATGTCACCCTTGATGGTTTTGAGTCGCGTAAAGATTTTGGTTGGACATGGACCTTACTGTGAAACATTGTATTTGCACACATACGCTGAAGGTCCGCCTTTATCTGGCAGGTATTATATTTTCATTTCGGCTTGTTATGATGGCCTGGAGTGGCAACAGTACTACGATACCCTAGATTAACTGTTCTGCCCAAGTCGTTGATCAAAGTTGTATGGAGTTTTATAAGCATCAGATTTCTTGCGCGTTGCTGATACCCAAACTTATTTATAACTTACAATAATTAATAAATAAATGGACCGATAAGCGTTTTAACAATGGGAATTATTCATAATTCGGCTTCTTTAATTGTGGGTACTGTCTTTTTTTGTGTGTCTGTGGTACTGTTCAATCGCTAATCGCTCCGGTATTATGTGCGCGTGGGCCAGGGGCGGATACAGGATGGTCGCACCCCGGGGTGCTGTGAAAAGACGATCCCCAAAAATGAAATTGATCGGGTACCATCCATGCACAGTAAAAAAAAAAGTGAACAACATGTTTAAAAAATTGAACAACTGCTGTTTGACGGGTGAGCTGAGCAACTTGTTGCTCAAAATATTAAACATCTGGGGTTGTTTAAAGTTTTAAACACCTAGTTGTTTAACTTTTTAAACAACATGTTTAAAATCAGATTTTACACATTGGTGTTGTTTAAAAATTGTTGTTCAATTTTCAAGGGTTGTTTAAAGAAAGTTGTTCAATCCTCATGGGTTGTTCAAAGAAAGTTGTTCAATCATCTTGGGTTGTTCAAAGAAAGTTGTTCAATCATCTTGGGTTGTTCAAAGAAAGTTGTTCAATCCTCATGGATGAAATTGGCCTGTTTAAATAACCAGGGTTGTTTAATGGTGGTTGTTTAAAACTGCAGGGTTGTTTAAATGATGGTTGTTAAAAAAACAGGGTTGTTTACTGGTAGTTGTTTAAAATTCCAGCACGATTTGAAGACTTGAATTTCTTGTGTTGAAGTACACAGACAGAACGGCAGAACTGTCGAATTCGGATGCCTTCTGTCTGTGGAGCAAAATCGCGAAATTAAAATTATATTTTTGCAAAAAATATCCATCTTCGCCGTCTATCATCAAACTATATCGGTTCTTTGGTCATCATATTTCATTATTTTCTTGATTGTATTTCCCCATCTTGTCAGCAAAATCTTTAAAATTATGATTTAAAATCGAAATTTGTTTACCGAACGAAATACGGCGGCCATTAATTTGCAGCATATCGCGAACGAATCATTGTGACACGTGACTTGTGACGTCACAAGTAAACAACGTTGTTCAAGATCACTTTGTATTGATGTGAACGGCGTTCTTTATACTGTAAACAACACCTGTTTAAAAAAATGTTGTCTTCTTTAAACAACGATGTATAACTTTTACACATCTGTTGTTTGAAAAAGTGTACAACCGAAATTGAACAGCGATATTTTGTACATCGTTTTCTCTGTGTGCGGTGCGCAGCACCGCCCTCCGAGCTATGCTCTCTTATCTTTCCTTTTTTGTCTCCTTTCCTTTTCCCCCTTTCCTTTTTCTTTCTCCCCCTTTTTTCTTCTTTTCTTCTTCATACCCCGGGGTGCTGCAGCCACCGCAGCACCCCCCCCCCCCCCCCCCCCCATGGATCCGCCCCTGGCGTGGGCTGTGAGAAATGAGCGCGAATTTTGCAAGATGTACAGTGGTTCCAGTTTTTAAAATGGTAACACTCCTTAATATAAGCGATGCGAGAAGATCATCTTGGCTGCTGTAGCGATCAACAAACTCTGGATTTTACACCAATGTTCCACTCGTATATCACCGTAAGAAGCGAAGCGTAAAACGACAGCTTACCACATTAAGGTTAAGGATCGAGTTGTTGATACTCATTAATGATGCAACAAATTACATTCATTTCTGAAGGAAGATTGTAATAATGTTCAGTAAATGAGATGGCAATGCTCTCTCATTGTACTTCATTTTGTACTTTCATGTCTGCATAGGTCTATCAGTCTCGACTGGCACTGTTCATTTTTGTCTTTTTTTCTACAGCAAACATGGTTATTGTCAGTTTAAGTGTCACTGTCGGACTACTAGGGATAGCTGTAATGGGCCTGTTGTTGTTCATCAGAAGGTAAGCTTAACTTACTTGGAGTTGTAGTATACAAATAGCTGGCTACTACAACAGAGACACAACGCGCATAACATGATTGCCGCCCAGGAAGGCCTAAGGCTATGACGGATTGGGTAAATATATGTTGGTAAGAATGCAAGTAGTATACAGAGACGTTTGGGGCGGTGGAAATATTCTACATTTGTTTCAAAACTAAAGGTAAATATGATCGATACATCTCCAAACAAATAATTTACATGTGACCAAAATGCATATCGGTAGAGAAAAAGGCAAATTCAAAGAGCTTGAAATACAACCGCCAACGGTTACCCTTCACATGGGTATGCTTAGTGTGTGATGTTGGTTATTTTATACGCAATTTGCTTTGGTTAAGGTATGTGTGGAGGATGATGTTTTGGCCAGAAATGTCGGTATAGCTAAGTATATGTAAAATAGTTGGTGTGGAGGGTGTTCTTTTCGTCTGTTGATATCGCAAAATGTCAAGTACTAGGTTTTAGTATAAATGCGGTCGCGGTGGACGCGGTGAAATTTCGCCAGGATTAAGAAAAAGACGTGGACGCGGTAAGAAATCTGCTGATATATAAAAATACATGGATGTGGTGGCCGCTTGGGGGTTTAACCCCCAAAATGCACTGCCGGAGATTATGAGCAAGGATTGGTTGAGCCGCTGTGAAAGTAAGTGGTAATAATGGAGTATAAGTGAGATAAGGCGTGTTATTGTCATGATACCGTATGCCAAAAGCCAAGAACTAGGTCATAAAATACACGTGGTCGCGGTGGACGCGGTGAGAATTCGCGGGGTATATAAAAAACCGTGCATGCAAGTCGTACTGTGTTCTTTTCTTTGTGTTTTTGATATCGCAAAATGTCAAGTACTTGGTTTTAGAATAGACGCGGTCGCGGTGGACGCGGTGAAAATTCGCGAGGTTTAAAAATAATAACGTGAACGCGGTGAGAATTTGCTTGGTTGATGAAAATGACGTGGACGCGAGGGCCACGTGGGGGATTAAACCCCCAAGGCGCACTGTCGTGGATTGTGGGCAAGGATTGATAGAGGCGTTGAGAATGCCAGGGTAATACTGGATAGGGCATGTTATTTGATTATTAGGATGATATGCCAAAAGGCCCGCATAAAACTGAGTGAGTAACCCCTTTCAGGTTTAGCGTTCGTCGTAGTCGTGATCGCCGTGCATGGCATGTAAAAAGCGTACAATGTCACAATGTATTTACGAGTGGAAATTCTTCTTCAGATGGGACGTTGCGGTATCGTGAACGAGAAAGGACTATAAAAATGATAAGTCAGTTGACAGGCAATTATAATGGTTATTACTTATTAATATAATTCGGCTTGAATAGCATCGGCTTGAGAGTAAAATTGGATCGAAATATCTGATTTTGATTAGGAAATAGTAATAAACAAACTTCATAATTCTTATTTGTTATGATTTTTCGTGTATCAGAGGCAATTCTACTCAATCGCCCCGAATGGATCAACCAGAGCAATCGACACATCATGCTACAGTGCGACATGACACTACGTCGGCAGTCACGCTATCTACGGAAGGTTACGCTGAGTACTTTATCCCGATAGATTCTAATAGCTCTTCCTATCCAGAATTGACCAAACCATCAGATGGAAATATGAGTAAAGGGGTTTATATAAATACAACCGAAAACATAACTGCTGATGAGCATAAGTACGAAACGACAATATCCAACAACAATGCTCGTAGTGAAGCGTAAACATTAAACAATTGCCTGTATTTTAAAGTGATCAGGAATCATGTGAATCAATGGAGATCTTATGATTCTGTTTCGTTGAATTGAAACATATCATTAACCGTCAAACTATTGTCAGGGGTGTGCCACTGAGCTTGCCGATCGGGTCCACTTTTAAATTGAACTTAGTCAGCAAAGAATTGGTGGCGCTATACCGATCAGGCGTGATTGTAGCAGACGACGCAACGCTGGCCACGCGTCTCTCAGACGACCCAATTTGGCAACGGGATCGGAGTGCACCATTTTGAATTATTTTTAACAGTCATCGCCCGGTTAACGATAAAAATCCTTCTAATTATGATGTATTTGTCAAAATTATCAGTTTAAAATTCGCGATTACGTGTTATTCACTACGAATTCAAAATTTAAGTTTCGCGTGGCCACCGTCGTCTGTGTAAATCTACAGCGCCCCCAAACCTATGCTGACTAACAATGCCGTTAAACCTGGTTTAACATTGTTAAACGCGTTAAACGCCGGTCACCGACACATTCCGATGATTACCATAATTTATGCAAACGGGCCCGTTTTCGCTACGTACGTTAGTATAGGACTTTCCTATCCCAAAATTAATAGTATCCCTGGTATTGTGGCGGAATTCAGAAAGAGGGTTCCCTTCTATTAGTTAGCTTGCGGAAAGGAAATAGAGGGCTCGCGTCTGTAATGTATGTCACGTGATGTCGTGCTATAAAAGCAGCCGATGTTGAGCGCGAATTCGGCGCGTCTTAGCCTAGCCGCTGGAGAACCAAGTCGCCAGCTCTCTGTCTCTCAGAAGCAATCCTACACTATCCGCTTCCAAACACGTTCGTTTCCGGATTAACATTGTCAGGGGGACTATGTAGTGATATAAGGTCCCGTGGGATATAAATGATTAGAAGGTGCCACCTATTTATATATGTTGTTAAGGTACTAGGCATCATAAAAAAACATGTTGGCAAAAAATGTAGATGCTGCAGATGGCCGCCATCTTGGATTTCAAAATGGCCGCCAAAATATGCTATTTTCGATTATTATTTTGGGTATAAGCGTTGTATGAAGCTGGATTTGGCGTCAAATTCATAATTTCATGGTGAATATTAATGACAAATGAATAAATACTATGAATTATTATGGGTCGCTCCTAATATCAGCCATATCAGGTTTCAAGATGGCCGCACTTATGCCATTATACCCGACTAATAACATATTTTACATAGTTGAGTAATATGTTTCATATACCTCCTTTTAGGTATGTTACATTGATGGTAATCAACAGATGAACGTTAAACGCTACCTTACAAATACCATTTAAGGTAGTCATCTTAAAATTCAAAATGGCTGCCAGGTATCTCAAGGATACATTCTAACACTTATTATGAAGACAAATAACAAATGAATAAATACTATGAATAGAATTTAGGTATTTCAAAATCAATGTCCAAAGATTTGTCGTAATTATGCCATCTTGAATTTGAATTTGGCTATGATCTGCCATCATGTATAGAATAAAGATTATATGTATTATTTACCAAACGGTAGAGTGATATGTTGCCTTAAAGGAGGGGTCGTGCAACCACAATATTGAACATCTTTTTTTAGAAACATAATTATTGAGCCCAAAGTGCGTAATCATATAGAACAAAACATCATACTTATCACAAACACAAATAAAAACTGCCATCTCTCAACATGTAATATCTACAATTTGTGGTGATCGAAAGTCCCAGTGTCGATGACGTCATGGTTAAGGTGCTAACATTTGCGCATGTGCATTGTATAACTATGACTTTGTCGACATCGGGACTTTCGATTGCCGCGAATTTTAAAAATTGCATGTTGAAAGATGGCAGTTTTTAATCGTTTAATTACACAAGTTGCAATTGGCTCGAAAGTTATTTTTCTAATTTATAATGCACAATGTTGGGCTTGAACAGTCCAGTCCTTTAACAATGTTTAACCCTAACTCCCGTGGCTATGTTTTTGAGTGTATCGGGGGAGGGAAAAAAAAAATTACCGAGCACCCCCCCGGGACCATCCGCACCAAAGTCTGTGCCCCTATTGAGTGAGCTAATTCCCCAGCGCTTTGTGCCCACATATGCCTGCAGTAGGTGACGTCATCGAGCCAATGCAGCAGCACGTGCTTGGAAATTTGATTCATTATTATTTATTTTATTAGTTTTATTTTGGATGATTTTGAATGATGCAGTGGGGTAAGGGTTTTAAAGGACACAACATTCTGCAGTACTGTCTCGTATGCAAATTAGTCAAGAATGATGACCGAATTGAAATAGTTCCTCTATTGTTCCACTTAATAAATAATCTAGCACAGTAACTGTTCTCAACTTTCTCATATGAAATTACCGTGTCTCCTGAATTGTCACATGATTCGCAGGCTTCGCAACAACTACAAAGATCTGTGCAGGTCAGTCCATTCCTTCTGCATTTGCAATGGTTTGATGAGCATCATGTTTGAACAGGAACTCTTTATATCAGATCAAGTACTGCTTGCGGGGCTGGCGGTAAAGAAGTCATGACTGGTGTATAGTTGCCATCTTTCAAGGTCCATCCCAAACCCTGTGGTTCGGGTAATGTTTTGCGGTGATGTCGTTATTCCAAATCATGGCTTGGTAGCGATCTTGTGTGAGCTCTCAGGATCGCAGATTGTAGAGCAGCTTGTGTTAGAGGTAATCCCTCTGATTGGGCTTGCTTCTTCTTGAAGAGCCACCACCTTGCATCTGCTACACCTAACATGTCTGTACTGTATTGGTAATATACAACTGGCAAACAAATGCTTCAATATCAGGATAAAGCACTTTGTTGATCACTGATGTAGTACTTATTTTCGTCAATATAATACTGTTTGATGCCTCTTATTTCATTGAATAGTTTGATCAATTATTTCGTTACTTTTCGTCCAAAAATAAACTTCATATTAACTTAACTCAAACTATATATTCAACTATAAATTTTACTTCATGCCAACTTATATAACTCTCAAATCTGCTGATGAGTGATTATGATTGGCTCGAACAAACTTTGACCCAGAGAAGGCTCAGCAAGGAACCCACAATGCATTGCAAGCCAGAAAAACACACGATTACACAAGTTCTTCAACATATTTTTGAACGCATGATATCCGGAGCACTGGGTGTCAATCTAACACAGAACATATCCATTTTGTCTTACTTTTCCCGGAAAAGGGTCGGGACTGAAAAAAATAGAAGGTTGTAACAGACAAATCACTACATAACATTTGCTGCTTTCTACGCGGAGCAAATTTTACCAGATTTAGGCTAACGAATACAATATACTCGTGACACTGCGTTCACACGTCGTATAATTATCAAAAAAGAAGTAAGTTAAAAAGCCATGTAGTTGTTCTCTATAAAGCCTCCGTTTGTACAATCAACATCATACGTCACACTACTGGTTTAAAAAAAAAAGATAAAATTTGGACCTGAATATTTTGACTCACCCTGTATATGCGATGCTGCGGAATAAAAGTTTATAAATCCGCTTTGCAGGCAATTACACCGCAATCGTCACTTTTGGCAAATGTGATATCAGGACGTCAACACGACATGTTTTAGAATAAACACTCTTTTTGGACAATAATGTTTCATTTACAAAGTTAATTTTTATTCAAAATAATATTTCACTCGCATTCAAAACAGTGCAAACTGGTAAAATTGAGTGGTCGCCCGATTATAAGAAGACGGGTTTCTCAACTCGGTCAGTTTAATGCACCGTGACTCACAGAACCCGTTAAAAACCTCGTGAAAAAAAGAAGAAAGTTTACGTGAAAGTGCAACGTTATAAAATACTATGTGCTTACTGACAGAAAATGTCAGACATAACTTTGTTAGGTGACAATTTCACGTTATCGTTTCCTCAGTTACTATACGTTCGGTGTTCGAATTACCAATAACGGCGTGTTTGGTTTTTCATAGACAACAAAATTAGTTGAGGAACATATCGTGAAAATATCACCAAAGCCGTGCCGTGAAAATGGTGTTTCAAGTAAATGCCACGTGGGACATAAAGAATATCACTTGAGCCTATGTTGATAATGTAACTTACACTTGTATACCGTGTGTCGTAAACAATATCACGAGAATCGTGAAAGATACTGCTGTATTATAGCCATAAAATATAATGTGAAGCATGAAGGGTGCCACGGGTGTCGTGAAAGTGTTGCGATAACCGCACACATATCACGAAATCCGTGAGTTTCACGATGTTTTTTTTCACGAATACCGAGTCATATATTGCATTATACTCGGTCACATAGCATGACTAGTTAGGAGTTAATAGACGTTATTCATAATTGGCGATTACATGCCTAAAAGAGGGAGACATACTCGATAAACATACAATCTCGTACTTTTACTGCAATGTAATGAACTGTGAACATTTTCCTAGATAGTGTCGGTTACCAGCAAACATTTCATTTCAAACAAGTGGAATAGATAGTTTATACGTTCAAGTTTATTTCACGAATGTAATAAGGTCAAATATTGAACAGCTCAGAAGTATAAAGCATTTTTTATGATTAGTGCAAAGTTCATCACATTGAAAAACTACATCACTCTCGTCTCAGCTACATCGTTAGCCTCGTTTTCGAAGCACTAATTGCTCTGAGCATGCTCAGTTGGATAGCACGGCCCTCTTTTGACGTAAATGCGCCAATTATGAATAACGTCTATAGCAACTTAGCAAGTGTAAATAGAGGAAGGAATACACACAAAGAAGATTTTAAGACACCACCGTAATGCAATGCGTTTATGCAAAATGCCCTTAATCTGGTTCCCAGAGACATAATGCACAAACTCATGGCATTAAAGTTCACTCATCGTTGGAGCGCTTAGATTCTAGTTTACATCAATTAATAAAATAAGTTATCAGTGTTCCTTTTTCTTATTTCTAAAACGTCAGTGCTTCACAAATGCATCGTGTGACAAAGCCTTAGTTTGTTGGTGCTCCCGCAATGCATTGTGGGATATCCTTAAAATCTTCTTTGGAATACACAATACATTATGAACCTATCATACTTCACACCGTTATATTGATCAATAAACATGATGATATCTTGTCATATAGAATGAACAATTTTCAGTACGCGGAATAAAACGAGTTCAGTCAGTACGTTGGATGATTGTTTAACACTTTCCACGCGGCAGGCGTCTGCAGACGACATTCCAAATTTTCACAAATTGTTTCAAAAATTTCACAATTATTGAATTTCATTGTCATATTTGAAATCATCATGAGAAATACTTTGAAATAAGTACAAACATGCCTGATATTGATTCCGTATTCATTGAGATAGACCTAGAAAGTTGACAAAGGTTTCTGAAATGTAATATGGTAAAACCAATAGCCGCGTGGAAAGTGTTAAGTATAATTAATGAGTTCGAGTATACACAGCATTTCAGCATATCTTTCAAATGATAATAATAACAAAAGTACGGATGATATTGATTGAGTTAATTTGGTAATACAAGCGGTTGATGTATTGATACTTAATACAAAAGATGAGATTTATTGTGTTCATAATCAAGTGTTTTAGGATACCGAACTTCCGAGAAACACCATGCATTACAATTTCACTGAGATAGGTCAATAATGTAATGTAGTATATAAATCAATTAAATGTTTGGAGTAGTATCTGCGAGTGGTGGTCTAACAACGATACACTCATTTTTGAATACCCCCATCTATCTTTATACAATATTATAAGTTGTAGGTATAGGTCTACCCTTTATAATACATTAACCAGTGAACGTGTTGAGAAGTCTATGGAAACAAATTATGTAAAACATTGATTGAGTATTGATTATCATGATTAAAGGTAGATGACCCGATCACATTTTCGTATCACAGAATTATTTCAAACATACGGAGATTTTCATATCATATGAAAGCTCGTATTTTTCTCATCATCATACTGAAATTTGACGGCCTAAATCGGTATAATTACGGAGAAATCGATGAAATAACGTCGAATTACCGCGAATGGTGGTAACCACCGATATAGTTTGTGTACTACTCAATGGGTACAGTTCACAGCATCTCGTGCGTCTAAAATAAGAACCATTAGAGCTATGCAACTCAAACTTTGGAACACGACTTTTTTAAGGATGACCTTTCATGTAGAATAGAAAACTTCAAGTTGAAAATCGGAACATCTACCTTTAAAAGAAGAACCCGTCGATTTTAAATATGGCTGTTTTAAAAGTGGCTCCAATTTGGCTGTTTTAAAAATGGCTGTTTTAAAAATGGCTGTTTTAAAAATGGCTCTAATTTGAATAGGTCTACATCTTAATGTCTTCAGATATTCAGGTAATTCGTTCCACACACACAGAGTGCTTAACCGTCAGCAATTCTTTTCGCACATGTCTGGAGTTTCACTTTATTCAGTTTTAATACGGAATAAAGCAAAATTATTTTTAAGCAAATTAACTAATTAGTAACTCAACTCACGTCCGAAAACAATTGCTAATCGGCAGTGTTAACGTCCCTACATTATTTATCATACCGTGTATGTCAAAAGGTCAAAATGTTCATGCCTAGTCTATGCACAATGTATTAACAGTCGCAATTGAAATGAAATTGCTCAAAAAAGATCATCGCCGTGAGTAATGGAGACATTCTGGGATGAGTTTCTTCAATTTGATCTCTATACACGATTTTCTTCGTAGAGCAGACGTCGTTTACGAGTTTAAGGTGTGATCATAATGGTTGCGATTCTACTCAATACAGTGTATAATAAACAACACATACGGTGTACAATCTACTCATTGTGTACATATTGTTGTACATAAAACGGTAAAAAACATTTATTCTAAAATTTATCTTAAAACCGGTGTAGTGGTGGCTTGTCCTAATATTATGGTGTTATTATATTACATTATGAAATATGATGTATGTTACATTTTATTTATACTTAGAACAGTACATATACATAGATTGGTGACTTTCTTTGTTGGAATTAGTGTTCACATTGAATCTAATTTTGTCTTTGCTTTGCGTCCAGCACATTTGCATTTGGTGTTATGTAGGATGTCCCAGAAAAAACCCACCACCTCATAGCTCTATTGGGTTGATTTCATGCCAATTTCGTTTTTGCAAAGCATATTGCAAACTTAATTGTATCGGCATAATTATAAATGCCACTTTATACGAATTTCCAGCATAAATATATGTGATCGTTAGGCCTAATTATGTTTTCCGTAGGTTTACCATGCCTTAAAGAAATGGACTCAGTAATTTAAGACATTACGCAGAGAGTAACACCCCGTCATAATGGTACCATGCAGCTTACGTCAGCTATAGGGGAACATATAAAACACAATTTGGTAAGGAGTTGCATGAAATTACCATGTTAACACTTTCCACGCGGCAGGCGTCTGCAGACGACATTCCAAAATGTCACCAAATGTTTCAAAAATGTCAGCATATTTATATTGTATTAGGACCATATTTGGAATCACTATAAGAAATGAGTACAAACATTCCTAGTATTGGTTAAGTAATTCATGAGATTTCTGACAAATCTGTTTTGAATATGGTAACACTAATAGCGGGTGGAAAGTGTTAAGGCCAATTGCGTTGTCTATGCCTAAAGCAAGTATAGCATATTTCTCTTCCTCTGGATGTAATCTTACAGGCGCAAAACTCATGCCACGCACGCGTATCTATCATCCTACGCGCGCGTGTGTTCTGTATACGCCAGCGCCTCAAGTAGGCGCACGAGTTTAAGAAACGGCAATTAATGAATGACGCAGTAAAATTCTAATGTCTCGTGGAAGTGAAATGGACTATAAATGTCAAATTTGGACAGAAAGACACATCTGTTACTGTTTGTTCAACAAACGTATGATCAAAGATTTGGCTCTTATTGCAGGTTAAAATTGCTTTACTTTTAAAGGTAAGGTACACGTAATGGCAAAATGATATTCCAATTGAAACATCGTTTAACGGCCTATATTACTCAAGGTTAAAACTAAAAGTGATCTCCCAGTATAAAGCGGTAAAAATCTCATTCTCCATAAGAGTGAAATGCAGTTTTCGCTTTCCATCATAGTAGAGTTGTTTTAAAAAACAACTCTACTATGATGGACATATTTTATTCCAACACATTTTCAGGAGTGATTTCGTACGGGCCTCACGCTTTAGGAAAGTAAGATTTTCATTATTTTTACGTTACAATATATAGAATAGGTCACTAGAATAATATTAACATAACAGTTTTAACACTAAAACAATACACTCGCAAACATGTTGTTCCTATATAGTCTATTTATTGATAACGAGACAGTGACATAATCAGCGTCATTTACTAATTGCACGAAATTTACGCACGCGTCTACTCGAGGCGCTGACGTATCCAAACACGCGTAGAAAGATGGACGATACATACGCATGCGTAAATGCTGCGACTGCAACTTACGTCACTGTCCAGAGGAAGAGAAATAGAATATAGTAAATTATTGGTGTGCGTAAAATATTGTATGAAAATATTTACCGCTAATAAAATGATAAAGAGGTTATGCTTAGTAGTATTAGTATGTTTTTCACTACACATGGATAACCTATAAACATGATAAAAAAGGAAGGCCCCTCAAAATAAATATAATTAAAAGCATATTATTATAGAAATTGGTATCCATTTTGGCTTTCCAAATTAATGATGACGTCACTTCACGGGGCGCCTTGGCAACGCGTTTGTGTGGATGTGTAGACGCGAGCTCTTTGAATTGACGCGCACGATGAAGTACTGCAATCAATCAATAAACACGATGACGTCATTTGCCGTGAAAGTTGAAAACAAACTACAAAACGTTATTGTGAACATTATTCATTTGGGATACTTCGCATTTCCTCCAAATTGAAGCCTGTCGGGATTTGAAGCAAATGAAACCAGCATATAAATACACTCACTGTGGAGTTACGATCTTGCACAACGTTCGTTGTCGACCCTGAATTTGATAGCTTGTCGAGGGTCTATTACTATGATTACAGTCTGTTTTCCTTCAACGAGACAGTGGTATCACGGAGTCGTTGACTGATCGCAGTCACTACTCACCGCGCGCGCCTTTTCGAAGCGCTAGCTTATCCACGCACGCGTTTAAAGATGGAATGTATGTACGCTTGCGTATAAGCTGCGTATGCGCAAAAGCGACGTCACTATTTTGAAGAAGTAACATACACTATGATGTGACGTACTATAGTTTGATCAGTTCCAAATTGGCGGAGCCGCATTACAGCAGCGAATTAATACTGAAGGACGCGGCGGACGCACATGAAGGCAACACTCACACTGTGCATCATAGGCGTGACGCGTGCGTGTGGCTATAATCGCGCGAGTATGCTTGGATTACTTTTGAACGCGGAGAGATAAAAAACCGAATATATCTCGCCAATTTCGAACTGATTAAACTATTATAAACATGCGTCAATATTTTTTTCATTAGGTGTTTTTGTCTACCAATACATTCCTGTACAGTCGGCCTAACCAAAATGTTACGGTAAAATTCCATGTTATATTCTCAATTTGCTTACAAAGTTTACAGCTACATGTAATCATAATTAAACCAGATACTGAAAGATCTGAAGCCTTCTTAAAAAATCATGTCTACAAAGTGCTAATTAATGTTACTTAACATATCATCGAATGGAGGCACTCTATTAAGTCAAGAGTAACGAAGGATGTTCACCTGTGCCTCGCCAGACAACACACTACATGTAGTCTTGTACACAACTCCTTTTTGTGCTTGGCACCCTCGGGTGCTAAACACTGTTATAGGCTTGTTAAAATTATGCCATATCTTCGTATATAATATACACAGGGTATCACAAAAGGTGATTGTAAGCTTCCTAAATAAGTATCAAAATGAAACATTTCAAACGAACAATTAAAACCCATTTAGTTTGCTATAAATTGAAGAACACCGCATTATATTCTGTTCAATAATTACCGGAGAAATGAGCGATTACGTAACAGTAGCCAAGGAACACTTCTATCCAAGGTTGCTCATATTCAGTGATGATTCAGACCTCATTTTCCCGTTTGAACTGTTCCATTCCAATGCTTAATTAGAAAGTAACGATCGCCTATTATAGTCACGTTGTATCTTTTTTGGGACACCCTATATAATGTGTGTTTATGTTACGGTATCTAACATACAGTGATGTCCTATGTTGTTAAAGGGTAGCAAATCAGTTATCAATCAATTGGTAACGTAAGTTATGGATAAGTCAACCAATTTTAATTAAAATTAATGGAATATTAGGTGTTATTTCAAAATTAGCCGATATCTACAAGATTGTCGAATTCGGCAACCTGTAGGCTTACACATAAAGTTGTCCTCAAATTAGTCTTACACCAGTGGTGATATTAATCAATCAGCAAATCAATCAAACGTTTATTTTTGTCACTTTTTACATTTTGTGCGTTCCAAGAAACAAATATGCGGTGAAACGGGTACATACTTTTGCAGGACACGACACCATCTGGTTTTCTTTCACGGACGTTCGTCCGGACTGACCGCTCTGTGATAGGGAAGTGTTTGCCATAAAAGTCCTTGAAATTCAAATTCATATGTTTTAATGACAAAGTTTATTCATGAGCTTAATTCTTTTCAATAAGTTCTACGAAAAATCTAAACATTTTACTTTTGGCTTTCAGAATTTCCATCGAGTCGGTGATAACTTTGTTTTAAAATTGCCATCACATTTGCAACACATACATTATTTATCTCGGTCACATAACCACAAGCACAGCTACATTAAACTAACAGGCAGAAGTGACTACTACCTGAAGTCCTTCTTTCCGAACACAATTTCTGACTGGAACTCTCTCCCCGAACACATCGTCAACATCGAAACAGTACAACCATTCAAAGCAGCAGTGACAGCCCACATCCAACCAGGCACTGCTACAAGCAACCAACAAAAAGACTAAACAAACCCATGCGCACACCCAACCTTCTCGTTTGGCTTCAATCAGGAAGCGTTGAGAATATCTTCCAGATCCAGATCCATAATCATGAGAATGACCGGCTATCTGTTGTTTACTCACTCTCTATTTCAAAAGTATAAGTATAGTTCATCATTGTTCAAAATTGTATAAATAAAACATTACAAGACATGATATCTAAACACTGTTTATTCTAGTTTACCAACAAATAACAATAATACAATATTGATTGATTTATAGACTGTACATGGGATTATAATATACACCAAAATCTTTGTTGAAACAAAAACGTAAAATAAGATGATTTATAATAAGCACTTTGTAAAAATTTGGTATTTATAACAATTATATAGAATAGTGCTGGAATTTGTTTTGATACACCTGTACAAGTTAGTATATATACGTATTTATATATACATTATAGGAAAAGGTGGTCAGCTACGATATACCAAACAGATAAATTCCCTTGTGGGCGATACACCGGTTTAGTGGATAATGATAAACCGGTTTAACCCTAAAAGTAGGAAGACGTGCGATGATATGAACCGGTTTACACCGGTAAACGACCGACTTTCCAACACATTGCTTACAAAACATTGCCTCTTTTATGGCTACCATGGAAACGTCAACATTCATGACAGTTAGAAAGAAAAAACTTTGTCCGTTTGTCGACAAAATGGTTATCTCAAGTCCCATAACCCAATCATTGTATGTTTTTTGTCGTAGTATACGGTTTTTTTTAAATACCTTATACTTTTGAGATTAGATCACCATTACAAAAATCTCGGACTCAATTTTTTGTAACGCCGCAACCTAATCCGGTTAAAATCAGAGTTCCTTTGTTTGAAATATTTTCCTTTGAAAAGTTACACTTTGCCATCGTGAAATGGTCGTGAAATGTGACGATCAACCATGGTAAAAAAGGCAGTCAACCTTTAATAACCTGAATGGAGATACACCATTTTGCCGTAAAAAGAGGGATGGTCTGGAATTATTACCCAGAATTCCACTTTACAGTGGTCTGGCAAATAAACATACACCGTCAATAATATAGTCCATGCTCGTAAAAGAAGATGTCAATCGGAGCGTTAGAACACTATGTTTTTGATCTACAACAGTTTTAGAAAAAGTTAAAGCAAGGTATGCTCTACAGGTACGGGCTAATTAATGCAATATGGTAAATAACATCAGTCAGATATAAAGTAGAGACTTCGTTGGCTATTTCTTTACCACCAAATTCGTAAAGATCTGAACGACATGACATCGAATATCATTATATACATATTTGAGCATATTTTGGTACAAATTCTCTGTTTTGATTGGTTTTTATACTGCTTCTAATAAGGTTACTACAGCGGGACCAGCTCCGCTTTCAAGTTATACACACACGGTTGTGATCAATAAATCAAATATAAAAAGATATTTAAAACAAACCAAGGTTAATCGATAAACATCAGACGTACCTCTGAATTCTACTCTCATTCATACATATAAAATTATAATATAATAAGTATAACAATATGTAGCAAAACATTTGCGTGATAAAATGATAAGAGTAATGGTAATAATAAGCCCAGTAATAACAATAAAATTAAAATATACACAAATTGATGATGTCGCGAGGATCTATCACCTATAAAATCTGCCTGGACTTACAGGTGGCGTTATATTGGTTAGTGACTCAACCGGTAGTTGCCCTCATCTTGGCTATGTATCACGCATGCCATCCTATCCCCAACTATTTACCACTGCTTTGAAAACACAGGTCTTCGACCTTACAACCTCTTGCAGTTGCGGGTTATTGATCGGGAATACTTGAAGTACAATGCATCCACCTGATTGGATTATGCAAATTTCGGTGCGTGAAATAATTCACGAGTGTAACAGGTGTGATGAGTAACAATACCTTAATTACAATACATTCTCCGGATGCAAATTTCTATGGGTGAAACAATTTCCCATTGTGACAGTTGATGATTGACACCTCTGGTATGAAAGCAGTTTCGTCCAAAGAGGATTTCTTGCTCAGCAGTTCAACAAGCGTGGTAACCTGACTACAGCCCACATGCCAATCAATGCCATGTGCTAATTGGCAAGCTAGCCACAACCCTTCTATTGTACGCAAGTTATAGGTCCCTTTTGAGCTCATTTCAAATTACTGTCAACACTGAAATGCTTGTTATGGGTCTTTTAAGAAAACAAAAAAACCCAACAACACTGGGTTGCAGTCAGATTAATTGTACTACTTTCAGCAGATTCTTCTTAAAGACCCTGGATTTCTTATGTTTACAAACCTTTCCATTGCAATGTATGGTGGTAAATAAAAACCAGTAGAAATTATTCAAGACGGATAACAGATAGTTGTGTGAAAAAGAGGCATGTGTTACTCAAGAAATCTGCTTAGGGTAGACAACGTGGGTTTATTCCCTCATATAACTCTTGGCATGAATATTCTGACTCTTTAGTATAGAGCATTTAGAAGACACCGAACTCTGAATTATGTTATAGCTGCACAATAGTAAGGAACTTCGTATTATTTGCACTCCCGCCAAGCGCCAAATAGATATTCACTACCAATATATTATGCTGAGTAATGTGCCAATTTAAGATGGTATTTACCCTGCATTCCACTCAACAAAAAGATCAAGATTAGGAGAGAGAATATGAAATATATTATAAACGAAAAGTAAATCCTTTTCCTTAACGTTAATGTTACAAAAATTCAACAATCAATCTTGATTTTCTACCTTAACTATGAAAAAGCCACTAGAAGCTTTTACTTCATTGTTGACGTCTGATCAGACCAGATCAGCCGTCGTTTCAAAGTAGGTTGCCGTTTAGTACCTACATCACTTTGACTTGAAAAGCATCCCTATAATGATTGAAAGTATAACAAATGTTATAGGAATCTTATTCGGAGCGTTGAGGGCGTCCTCGAAAAACATCCGGAGAAAGAATAGTAAAGGTATCTCTGCAAAAGTGATTTTAGGCGGCCGTGCATTAGGAGCCATTTTGCAACCGTGAGCCATAATGACAAACACGTCTACATCACGTTGGCAGGCGACACCGATGTTGACAAAATGACACCGGGTTGAAGCTTTAAATTGTTCTTCTAAAAAAGTAATACAATCCTTTTTGCGTGACTGACTTTTGTGGAAAATAGCATCGAAAATGGTTGGTACTATCATGACTATTCAGTCAGTTCCAAATTGGCGAAACCTGTTTACAGCAGCGAATGAATTCAAAAGAGTGTCGCGCACAATACTCTCGCATGGCGCAATATGGCGCGCAATGGCGCAGTGTCATTGTATGCGTGACTCTTGCGTATGACAAAAATCTCGCTTATACGCTTGGATAACTTTTCCGCGCGGGGATAGATAAAAACCGAATATTTCTCGCCAATTTGGAACTGATTGAACTGCTTGGGCGCGGTGTTGAAAATACAATGTAAGAGAAGATAGCTTCTGGTTCAAACAAAATGACTTCTAATTTACCAAAAATGTCCGTCAAAATCATACTCGGGTTTGTCTCCATGATTAAGCCATGGGTAAAGTATCAACAAATACTGACTCCTTTTGCATCTTCCACAGCGTGATTCCTTCTTGCCCAGACTTCTTATTTGATGTTCTTCCAAATGTCTTATAAATGATAACAGCTGCATAAATCTAACATAATCAAATAAAGGTAATGCTAAACGTTTATTTGAATTCATAATTCATAACCCGTGTATGATATAATTGAAATGGTCGGCGTTCCTTCCAGTTTGTGCACCAGCCATGGCCCAGTCATTCGATTTTACTAGAACGACTGGGCCATGGCAGAAACATATTACAGGATGGTGTGATTGTAAGTTTGCATCAATAATTTCCACAAATGTATGGAAATTTTACATAGGTTTCATAACCGGTTGAAGGAGAGCTTATGTTAATATGAAATGTTTCGATGTGTACCTTGAAGATGAAAACTTATGTCAGTTTTTAATTACTATTTTCATTTAAAAAAAAAATCAAGTTTGAAACAAAAATCACAATTTCACCGTGAATATGTCACGAGCCCTGGAAAATACCACTACGGTCGTTCATGTGCCACAAGGAAAAAAATGGATGACTCGCGAACCACGTTACCATTAAAGACGTGATAATTGTCAAGAGCGTGAAACATGGATGCAAGGATACCATGAACATTTTCACGTGTCTCATGTCAAAGTGTCGTAAGAATTCTAAGCATCTTAATGAAAGAGGATTACAAAGTCCATTTCACTTCTTTCGAGACGATGACATCACGTCAACGAATCATCGCAATACTGAATGAATACCGCGCGGATACTCGAAACGCTGTCGCGCGTATGCATACACGCGTACAAAGACGGAAGGTATATACGCGCGCGTATTCTACAACGCTATGCCCATAAAGGGATATCATTGCCTCGAGGACGCGATTTGAAATAGACTATTATATTAGAAACAGTGGTCAAATCAATCAGCTGCCCTATTTCATGCTCGATTAAGGTGTGTAATGAAGGCAATATCGTGTTTCAGTCTCCGCCAACGCCATTTCTATACCACACAGTCAAGCATGGTATTGTGTAAATCCGAGGATATCAGAATGGGTGATACCCTTGAAGGGCACGAAACATAAGATTGCCTATGATGGATTTGAACCATTTTTACCCACCCGCACCGATACAAAATAATATAGAAAAAGGACATCAGATTGATATACCATAAGATCTTCATGTGAAGTTATCAGATGCAAAATTAAATGTAACACATATATAGCTGCCTTTATTGAAAATAGTGTCAATATTACTGGTGTTGACTTTGGTTTTCTATTTGAATGTACCTATTTGTTTCTTCACTGAATAGATACAAGGTTTTCTTCATTTGCTCTGTATCTAGTGCTCCCTAATTAGTGTTACAAAATGTATTTTCATGAATATAAAATATCCATAAGACAGCTATGACATATATCTCACCTTGCATCTGATCACTTCACATCTACACTTATACATAACAGTTTAGCTATTGTGCACCACCTCATTCGTTACCGGTTTCTAATAAATCTACACAATAATATAGGAGCAAAACTAAAACCCGTTGTTCAATTCATATCGTCAGAACGAAAAGTAAAGCATGGTGCATGTCTTTAATATATAGCGGGAACATAAAGAAAATCATCAGCAATATAATTACACCTTAAGGGCAAATTTGTCACAATATAAAAAAAGGAATATAAACTGGAGTTGAGCTTTTTTGAAAACGTGAATAATTCTGCTGCTACTTGATATAAACGAGTATCTCTAAAAAGCCTAGTGCCCATTAGTTATCAATATTTGTAATGAACTGACAGGTTCCTAAAATGTTTTCAATTTTTTACAACATTTCTCTTCAGCAAACGGTATTGATAGTGAGCCTATTTTAGAACAACATTGCATTGTTTTCGAATAATGAAAACCAGCTTTGCTTTATCAATTATAAATCTTGTAATATCATTTTTTCCTATAAAAAACATTTTAGCCTCGTAAGTAAGTGAGGTACACATTTTGGTTGATTTGTTTCTACCAGGAACTAACAACTGGTATGGTTACAATCCGCGTTTGATGTTTTTTCCAAATGTGTTGTTCCAAAAAAGACTTATATTTTAAAATTAATTATTGATTGTAAAAGGACACCCTCTGTTCGGCTCAAGATAACGTGTGCCTACTAATGTAATAATAATGCCATACCAGTTTCCGTTATTTTCCTTGACATATACATTTGGCAAAATACGTCGCTCCATACAATGCCCTGCCAATACTGAACGCAATGAAACGTTTCGTTGTCAATAATATCCATGCTTCTGCAGTCTGTTGTAAGATATACACTACCACTTAGGTACATGGAGCACTCAGATGTGAGATTAAAACGTTTTAAGCTTGAGGAATAAACAATTGCAAATTATGTGCAAATGGCATAAAAGCCTTTTCTTGTCTTTGTCTATACCAACTACCTATGTGATCTGACTTGAGAAGGTACGCCGGTTGAACGATCACCATTTTTCAGGGGTCCCAGCCTCTAGACTAATTGCTTCGCATTGGCTAATTATGCCTATTATAATTTCGTGATATAAGATATAATATACACCTACTGTTTGTATATATTTAAACAATAGATGTTGTTGAAACAAATTAACACTACTTGATGATCATTGTTACGTTGCTGGTGATTTCTAAGAATAGTAAGGCCTGCATAACTGCATTGAGGAATAAACAATTGCATTGGTTGAAGGCTATCAAAATGAAAACAAAATATTAAAATATTAAAACTCGGTGCTCAGTGTTTGTTAGCCCCTATAACCCCCAAGGCCCCAACCAACCAAACCAAAACAAAACAAACCAAAATAAAAAACCAGATAAAACCCCCCCTCCAAAAAAAACACCCCAAAACAAAAAGAAAAAAAACACCCCAAAACAAAACAAGAACCCCCAAAGAAAATGATCCCGGAATCCCCACATAAGCATGTTTTCGTGAGAAATCATTTATACATTTTTGAAAAGGAAATAGATCAGAGAATCCAAATTTGGTGTCAATGTTGACCAAAAATGTTGAATTTTGGAGAAAATCACAAAATTCACTTTTTTTACCCACTTTGTTTTCGACAAAGCTAACGAAAATAATTTTGAGTAAAAAATGCCCAAATCACTAGATGATGATGTAAAGACATTTACTTAGGTCGTTATTAACCTAATCGAATATTTTTTGAAATTTTGACCAAAAAGTGCCAAAAAGTGGAAAAAAGTGGGAAAAAATGATTATTTTTTTTGGCACATTTTAGTGGAAATGTAAAAAATATTAGATTAGGTTATAACAAAAAAATCGCAACCTAAGTTAGTGTCTTCACATCATTATCTAGCGATTTGGGCATTTTTTACTCAAAATGATTTTTGTTAGCTTTTACCAAAAAAATTGGGTCAAAAAAGTTATTTTTTGTAATTTTCTAAAAAAAACCCCCAACATTTGGGGTCACATTTTATGCTAAATTTGGATTCTCTGATCCATTTACTTTCCAAAAATGTATACTTTTGTTTACATTGAGTCATAGTTCAATAATTACAGCACTCACAAAATTTCAAAAAAAACTTCCTTAAGTCTTCCCTTAAATTAAGTACAAACAGGCTTAGTGTCGGTTCAGTAATCCTTGCGATAGACTTTGAAAGTTGGGAAAGTTTTTTTAAAAATATGTGTTGTATAATGGTAAAACTAATAGCCGCGTGGAAAATGATAACAAACATGCTTTACCAAAGAAGTTCATTAGGATCGGTACTTAGAGTCGTATATGGAAAGTTCATTCCAGTGTAGGCCAATATCAACTGACAAATCCCTAATACTGCAAAAAGTGTCGAAAAGATCATCACTGCCAAAAGTGTTGATGAAGGATACGAAACGTAAACGTGAGTATTTATACTGGATCAGAATAATGATAACTTTCCATATAAAAAAATGGTACCTAATGTTTTTAAAAAAAAGGTCAAAGGGCGGGAGGAAGAAAATTGGAATCTCATGTTTTTATTTGGGATATGTAAGAACCAACTGTAAATTATCAACAAAGAATTGAATTTCCTATCATTAGCAGGAGTACTCTGAATGCGGTATTGTTATGTTAATGAAGAGGTCAGCGGGAAGTATGAAGGAAGGTGAACAGGGCGTGACGCCTCCACTGATGGCTTTGGATTCGGCACTGTAAGACATGCTTTATCGGTATAATCCGGACCTGTTCACTTAAGAAGAGGGGAGGTATGTTGATTTAATGAGAGGAATGTTTTAGAAACATGTTTGAGTAAACTTTACTTGGAACTAATTATTTAATACTAGCCATGTCGTTTCAGAGAAGATAAGACGCCTGGCATAGGATGATGCTACACAAGACGGAGTCGACTGATAACCTAGTTGGAAGGATGAGGAGGATCCATTTGCAGAGAGATGCAGAAGAGACTTATAGAACTGAGAAGATTCCCTTGGCAATGAAGAATAGTTAGCGCAGGATTTTGATCTAGGAGAGATACAGAGAAAAGGTGAAGGGAAGGAAGGTCGGGAGGAGAGTGGGTAAGTTTGGAATTATATTTTGTTGTCTATCCACGTCTGCTATGTGCCCGTCGTCTAAGAGCCGTGCGCCCGAAAATAGTGTATTTGATGAATGTGTTTCTTTCAGGAGGACGAATAGCGGAATAGGACAATTCTTATTTGCGGTTGAGCTAGCGAATTAGAAAATAAGTAAGTTCTTATTGAACAGGGTGAGTCAAAATATTCAGGTCCCGTTTTTAGAAAATCAGGAAAAATACTTATTGTTAGAAATTGGCAAATGTCTTCATTGTTTATAGGAGTAGAAATACTTCTTCATACTTGGTGAAATTTCCAAGACAATACTTTATTCCAGGCCATAGTTACAACATATTAACGAAAAAGCGTGAAATCTGTGTTCCAAATATAGGCCTACCCACCATTTTCTATTGTAGGCATTGTGAATATCAACACGCGATTGTGTGACATATTCCTCAAAATGCGTTCGTAAAACTTTCGCATTCATATAGAGGTACGTTGGCAGTTGGAACAGATTAAATTTCACAGAATTTGGGGAAATGCACATATCTCCTGTTTGGAATAACCAATTTGAATGAAATAAAATTTAAGTCATAGTTAACAATGCTGTCTTACTGTGCATATCAATAAATATATTAATTTGTGTATATTACTGGTTTAAAAAAAATGATAAAATTGGGACCTGAATATTTTGACTCACCCGGTATATGCGATGCTGCGGAATAAAAGTTTATGAATCGGCTTTGCAGGCAATTACACCGCAATCGTCACTTTTGGCAAATGTGATATCAGGACGTCAACACGACATGTTCTAGAATAAACACTCTTTTTGGACAACAATTTTTCATTTACAAAGTTAATTTTTATTCAAAATAATATTTCACTCGCATTCAAAACAGTGCAAACTGGTAAAATTGAGTGGTCGCCCGATTATAAGAAGACGGGTTTCTCAACTCAGTCAGTTTAATGCACCGTGACTCACAGAACCCGTTAAAAACCTCGTGAAAAAAGAAGAAAGTTTACGTGAAAGTGCAACGTTATAAAATACTATGTGCTTACTGACAGAAAATATCAGACATAACTTTGTTAGGTGACAATTTCACGTTATCGTTTCCTCAGTTACTATACGTTCGGTGTTCGAATTACCAATAACGGCGTGTTTGGTTTTTCATAGACAAAAAAAATCAGTTGAGGAACATATCGTGAAAATATCACCAAAGCCATGCCGTGAAAATGGTGTTTCAAGTAAATGCCACGTGGGACATAAAGAATATCACTTGAGCCTATGTTGATAATGTAACTTACACTTGTATACCGTGTGTCGTAAACAATATCACGAGAATCGTGAAAAATACTGCTATATTATTATTATAGCCATCAAAAATAATGTGAAGCATGAAGGATGCCACGGGTGTCGTGAAAGTGTTGCGATAACCGCACACATATCACGAAATCCGTGACAAGAGTGGTTGGATTGTTCACGTAAAAAGGGGATAATTCCTATGTGAATTTTTCACGAGAATTAACCGTGACTGAGTTTCACGATGTTTTTTTCTCACGAATACCGAGTCATATATTGCATTATACTCGGTCACTAGCATGACTAGTTAGGAGTTATATAGACGTTATTCATAATTGGCGATTTCATGTCTAAAAGAGGGAGACATACCCGATAAACATACCATCTCGTACTTTTACTGCAATGTAATGAACTGTGAACATTTTCCTAGATAGTGTCGGTTACCAGCAAAAATTTCATTTCAAACAAGTGGAATAGATAGTTTATACGTTCAAGTTTATTTCACGAATGTAATAAGGTCAAATATTGAACAGCTCAGAAGTATGAAGCATTTTTTATGATTAGTGCAAAGTTCACCACATTGAAAAACTACATCACTCTCGTCTCAGCTACATCGTTAGCCTCGTTTTCGAAGCACTAATTGTTCTGAGCATGCTCAGTTGGATAGCACGGCCCTCTTTTGACGTAAATGCGCCAATTATGAATAACGTCTATAGCAACTTAGCAAGTGTAAATAGAGGAAGGAATACACACAAAGAAGATTTTAAAGACACCACCGTAATGCAATGCGTTTATGCAAAATGCCCTTAATCTGGTTCCCAGAGACATATGCACAAACTCATGGCATTAATGTTCACTCATCGTTGGAGCTCTTAGATTCTAGTTTACATCAATTAATAAATAAGTTATCAGTGTTCCTTTTTCTTATTTCTAAACTTAACTTCAGTGCTCCACAAATGCATCATGGGAAAAAAGCCTTAGTTGGCTGGTGCTCCCGCAATGCATTGTGGGATATCCTTAAAATCTTCTTTGGAATACACAATACATTATGAACCTATCATACTTCACACCGTTATATTGATCAATAAACATGATGATATCTTGTCATATAGAATGAACAATTTTCAGTACGCGGAATAAAACGAGTTCAGTCAGTACATTGAATGATTGTTTAACACTTTCCACGCGGCAGGCGTCTGCAGACGACATTCCAAATGTTCACAAAATGTTTCAAAAAATTCACAATTATTGAATTTCATTGTCATATTTGAAATCACCATACTTTGAAATAAGTACAAACATGCCTAGTATTGATTCAGTAATCATTGAGATAGACCTTGAAAGTTGACAAAGGTTTCTGAAATATAATTTGGTAAAACCAATAGCCGCGTTGAAAGTGTTAAGTGTAGATGGTGTGACCGGTGACGTAGTGCCCGGCGGTTTGCGTGCGCACCTACAGGGAACGGTGCTTTAATTCACACTTGATTGATCATTACTTACCATGCTTAGGTTGTAATAGTGCAGTAGTCATGGTATGCATCCCTAAGCACAATGAGAGACCAGGTACTAATTCTGGTTGCCCGGCGGTTTGCGTGCGCACCATAAGGGCATGTGCTTTTAAAATTGGCGCTCAGTGATGTGTGTTTTGCTTTCATATAGTAATGTATGCAGTAGTCATGGACTAGTACCTCTAGCATGTCTTTAGACCAGGCGCTAATCAATTTGTAAACACTACTGATGTAAACAACGGTCACCTCATCTATAATTAATGAGTTCGAGTATACACATCATTTCAGCATATCTTTCAAATGATAATATTAATAACAAAAGTACGGATGATATTGATTGAGTTAATTTGGTAATACAAGCGGTTGATGTATTGATACTTAATACAAAAGATGAGATTTATTATGTTCATAATCAAGTGTTTTAGGATACCCCAACTTCCGAGAAACACCATGCATTACAATTTCACTGAGATAGGTCAATAATGTAATGTAGTATATAAATCAATTAAATGTTTGGAGTAGTATCTGCGAGTGGTGGTCTAACAACGATACACTCATTTTTGAATACCCCCATCTATCTATAAGTTGTAGGTATAGGTCTACCCTTTATAATACATCAAAGTTAACCAGTGTACGTGTTGAGAAATCTATGGAAACAAATTCTGTAAAACATTGATTGAGTATTAATTATCATGATTAAAAGAAGAACCCGTCTATTTTAAATATGGCTGTTTTAAAAGTGGCTCCAATTTGGCTGTTTTAAAAATGGCTGTTTTAAAAATGGCTCCAATTTGAATAGGTCTACATCTTAATGTCTTCAGATATTCAGGTAATTCGTTCCACACACACAGAGTGCTTAACCGTCAGCAATTCTTTTTGTCTTGAGTTTCACTTTATTCAGTTTTAATATGGAATAAAGCAAATATTATTTTTAAGCAAATTAACTAATTAGTAACTCAACTCACGTCCGAAAACAATTGCTAATCGGCAGTGTTAACGTCCCTACATTATTTATCATACCGTGTATGTCAAAAGGTCAAAATGTTCATGCCTAGTCTATGCACAATGTATAAACAGTCGCAATTGAAATCAAATTGCTCAAAAAAGATCATCGCCGTGAGTAATGAAAACATTCTGGGACGAGTTTTACTTCAATTTGATCTCTAAACAAACCTATACACGATTTTCTTCTTAGAGCAGACGTCGTTTACGAGTTTAACGTGTGATCATAATGGTTGCGATTCTACTCAATACAGTGTATAATAAACAACACATACGGTGTACAATCTACTCATTGTGTACATATTGTTGTACATAAAACGGTAAAAAACATTTATTCTAAAATTTATCTTAAAACCGGTGTAGTGGTGGCTTGTCCTAATATTATGGTGTTATTATATTACATTATGAAATATGATGTATGTTACATTTTATTTATACTTAGAACAGTAATATACATAGATTGGTGACTTTCTTTGTTGGAATTAGTGTTCACATTGAATCTAATTTTGTCTTTGCTTTGCGTCCAGCACATTTGCATTTGGTGTTGTATAGGATGTCCCAGAAAAAAACACCCACCCCATAGCTCAACTGGCCGGGTTGATTTCATGCCAATTTCGTTTTTGCAAAGCATATTGCAAACTTAATTGTATCGGCATAATTATAAATGCCACTTTATACGAATTTCCAGCATAAATATATGTGATCGGTTTACCATGCCTTAAAGAAATGGACTCAGTAATTTAAGATATTACGCAGAGAGTAACACCCCGTCATAATGGTACCATGCAGCTTACGTCAGCTATAGGGGAAAATATAAAACACAATTTGGTAAGGAGTTGCATGAAATTACCATGTTAACACTTTCCACGCGGCAGGCGTCTGCAGACGACATTCCAAAATGTCGCCAAATGTTTCAAAAATGTCAGCATATTTATATTGTATTACCATATTTGGAATCACTATGAGAAATGCATTAAAATGAGTACAAACATTCCTAGTATTGGTTAAGTAATTCATGAGATTTCTGAAAAATCTGTTTTGAATATGGTAAAACTAATAGCGGGTGGAAAGTGTTAAGGCCACTTGCGTTGTCTATGCCTAAAGCAAGTATAGCATATTTGTCTTCCTCTGGATGTAACTTTACAGGCGCAACACTCACGCGTATCTATCATCCTTCTTTACGCGCGCGTGTGTGTGTATACGCCAGCGCCTCAAGTAGGCGCACGAGTTTACTGAACGGCAATTAGTGAATGACGCAGTAATATTCTAGTGTCTCGTGGAAGTGAAATGGACTATAAATGTCAAATTTGGACAGAAAGACACATCTGTTACTATTTGTTCAACAAACGTATGATCAAAGATTTGGCTCTTATTGCAGGTTAACATTGCTTTACTTTTTAAGGTAAGGTACACGTAATGGCAAAATGATATGACATGAATGTGGACATATTCCAATTGAAACATCTTTTATCGGACTGCCTATATTACTCAACGTTAAAACTAAAAGTGATCTCCCACTATAAAGCGGTAAAAATCTTATTCTCCATAAGAGTGAAATGCGGTTTCGCTTTTAAAACAACTCTATGATGGACATTTATGCCAACACATTTTCAGGAGTGATTTCGTACGGACCTCACGCTTTCGGAAAGTAAGATTTTCATTATGTTGACGTTATAATATAGAATAGGTCACTAGAATAATATTAACATAACAGTTTTAACACTAAAACAATACACTCGCAAATAGTCTATTTATTGATAACGAGACAGTGACATAACAGCGTCATTTACTAATTGCACGAAATGTATGTACGCGTCTGCTTGAGGCGCTGACGTATCCACACACGCGTAGAAAGATGGACGATACATACGCATGCGTAAATGCTGCGACTGCAACTTACGTCACTGTCCAGAGGAAGAGAAATAGAATATAGTAAATTATTGGTGTGCGTAAAATATTGTAGGCCTATGAAAATATTTACCGCTAATAAAATGATAAAGAGGTCATGCTTAGTAGTATTAGTATGTTTTTCACTACACATGGATAACCTATAAACATGATAAAAAAGGAAGGCCCCTCAAAATAAATATAATTAAAAGTATATTATTATAGAAATTGGTATCTGTCCATTTTGGCTTTCCAAATTAATGATGACGTCACTTCACGGGGCGCGTTATTCCAACGAGTTTGTGTGGATGTGTAGACGCCAGCTCTTTGAATTGACGCGCACGATGAAGTACTGCAATCAATAAAAAAAACACGATGATGTCCTTTGACATGAAAGTTGAAAACAAACTACAAAACGTTATTGTGAACATTATTCATTTGGGATCCTTCGCATTTCCTCCAAATTGAGGTGTCAGGATTTGAAGGAAATGAAACCAGCATATAAATGCACTCACTGAGGAGTTACGATCTTGCACAACGTTCGTTGTCGACCATGAATTTGATAGCTTGTCGAGGGTATATTGCTATGATTACAGGCTGTTTTCCTTCAACGAGACAGTGGTATCACGGAGTCGTTGACTGATCGCAATTAACTAACCGCACCCGCCTTATCGAAGAGCTGGCTTATCCACGCACGCGTTTAAAGATGGAATGTATGTACGCTTGCGTATAAGCTGCGTATGCGCAAAAGCGACGTCACTATTTTGAGTAACATAGACTATGATGTGACGCACTATAGTTTGATCAGTTCCAAATTGGCGGAGCCGCATTACAGCAGCGAATGAATACTGAAGGACGCGGCGGGCGCACATGAAGGCAACACTCACACTGTGCATCATAGGCGTGACGCGTGCGTGTGGCCATAATCGCTCGCGTATGCTTGGATTACTTTTTAGTGCGGAGAGATAAAAACCGAATATTTCTCGCCAATTTGGAACTGATTAAAGTATTATAAACATGCATCGATATTTTTTTCATTTGGTGTTTTAGTCTACCAATACTTTCCTTGTTTGTACAGTCGGCCTAGCCAAAATGTTACGGTAAAATTCCATGTTATATTCTCAATTTGCTTACAAAGTTTACAGCTACATGTAATCATAATTAAACTAGATACTGAAAGATCTGAAGCCTTCTTGAAATTCATGTCTACAAAGTGCTAATTAATGTTACTTAACATATCATCGAATGGAGGCACCCTATTTATTCAAGAGTAACGAAGGATATTCACCTGTGCCTCGCCAGACAACACACTACATGTAGTCTTGTACACAACTCCTTTTGTGCTTGGCACCCTCGGGTGCTAAACACTGTTATAGGCTTGTTAAAAGTATGCCATATCTTCGTATATAATATACACAGGGTGTCACAAAAGGTGATTGTAAGCTTCCTAAATAAGTATCAAAATGAAACATTTCAAACGAACAATTACAACCCATTTAGTTTGCTATAAATTGAAGAACACCGCATTATATTCTGTTCAATAATTACCGGAGAAATGAGCGATTACGTAACAGTAGTCAAGGAACACTTCCATCCAAGTTTGCTCATATTCAGTATGATTCAGACCTCATTTTCCCGTTTGAACTGTTCCATTCCAATGCTTAATTACAAAGTAACGATCACCTATAGTCACGTTGTATCTTTTTTGGGACACCCTATATAATGTGTGTTTATGTTACGGTATCTAACATACTTTGATGTCCTATGTTGTTAAAGGGTAGCAAATCAGTTATCAATCAATTGGTAACGTAAGTTATGGATAAGTCAACAAATTTTAATTAAAATTAATGGAATATTAGGTGTTATTTCAAAATAAGCCGATTTCTACAAGATTGTCGAATTCGGCAACCTGTAGGCTTACACATAAGTTGTCCTCAAATCAGTCTTACACCAGTGGTGATATTAATCAATCAGCAAATCAATCAAACATTTATCTATGTCACTTTTTACATTTTGTGCGTTCCAAGAAACAAATATGCGGTGAAACGGGCACATACTTTTGCAGGACACGACACCATCTGGTTTTCTTTCACGGACGTTCGTCCGGACTGACCGCTCTGTGATAAGGAAGTGTTTGCCATAAAAGTCCTTGAAATTCAAATTCATATGTTTTAATGACAAAGTTTATTCATGAGCTTAATTCTTTTCATTAAGTTCTACGAAAAATCTGAACATTTTACTTATGGCTTTCAGAATTTCCTTCGAGTCGTTGATAACTTTGTTTTGAAATTGCCATCACATTTGCAACACATACATTATTTATCTCTTTCACATAATCATGAGAATGACCGGCTATCTGTTGTTTACTCACTCTCTATTTCAAAAGTATAAGTATAGTTCATCATTGTTGAAAATTGTATAAATAAAACATTACAAGACATGATATCTAAACACTGTTTATTCTAGTTTACCAACAAATAACAATAATACAATATTGATTGATTTATAGACTGTACATGGGATTATAATATACACCAAAATCTTTGTTGAAACAAAAACGTAAAATAAGATGATTTATAATAAGCACTTTGTAAAAATTTGGTATTTATAACAATTATATAGAATAGTGCTGGAATTTTTTTTGATACACCCTGTACAAGTTAGTATATATACGTATTTATATATACATTATAGGAAAAGGTGGTCAGCTACGATATACCAAACAGATAAATTCCCTTGTGGGCGATAAACCGGTTTAGTGGATAATGATAAACCGGTTTAACCCTAAAAGTAGGAAGACGTGCGATGATATGAACCGGTTTACACCGGTAAACGACCGACTTTCCAACACATTGCTTACAAAACATTGCCTCTTTTATGGCTACCATGGAAACGTCAACATTCATGACAGTTAGAAAGAAAAAACTTTGTCCGTTTGTCGGCAAAATGGTTATCTCAAGTCCCATAACCCAATCATTGTATGTTTTTTGTCGTAGTATATGGTTTTTTTTAAATACCTTATACTTTTGAGATTAGATCACCATTACAAAAATCTCGGCCTCAATTTTTTGTAACGCCGCAACCTAATCCGGTTAAAATCAGAGTTCCTTTGTTTAAAATATTTTCCTTTGAAAAGTTACACTTTGCTATCGTGAAATGGTCGCGAAATGTGACGATCAACCATGGTAAAAAAGGCAGTCAACCTTTAATAACCTGAATGGGAGATACACCATTTTGCCGTAAAAAGAGGGATGGTCTGGAATTATTACCCAGAATTCCACTTTACAGTGGCCTGGCAAATAAACATACACCGTCAATAATATAGTCCATGCTCGTAAAAGAAGATGTCAATCGGAGCGTTAGCCCATTATAATAGAACACTATGTTTTTGATCTACAACAGTTTTAGAAAAAGTTAAAGCAAGGTATGCTCTACATGTACGGGCTAATTAATGCAATATGGTAAATAACATCAGTCAGATATAAAGTAGAGACTTCGTTGGCTATTTCTTTACCACCAAATTCGTAAAGATCTGAACGACATGACATCGAATATCATTATATACATATTTGAGCATATTTTGGTACAAATTCTCTGTTTTGATTGGTTTTTATACTGCTTCTAGGCCTAATAAGGTTACTACAGCGGGACCAGCTCCGCTTTCAAGTTATACACACACGGTTGTGATCAATAAATCAAATATAAAAAGATATTTAAAACAAACCAAGGTTAATCGATAAACATCAGACGTACCTCTGAATTCTACTCTCATTCATACATATAAAATTATAATATAATAAGTATAACAATATGTAGCAAAACATTTGCGTGATAAAATGATAAGAGTAATGGTAATAATACGCCCAGTAATAACAATAAAATTAAAATATACACAAATTGATGATGTCGCGAGGATCTATCACCTATAAAATCTGCCTGGACTTACAGGTGGCGTTAGATGGGTTAGTGACTCAACCGCTAGTTGCCCTCATCTTGGCTATGTATCACGCATGCCATCCTATGCCCAACTATTTACTGCTTTGCCGTGTTTTCGACCTTACACACTCTTGCAGTTGCGGGTTATTGATCGGGAATACTTGAAGTACAATGCATCCACCTGATTGGATTATGCAAATTTCGGTGCGTGAAATAATTCACGAGTGTAACAGGTGATGAGTAACAATACCTTAATTACAATACATTCTCCGGATGCAAATTTCTATGGGTGAAACAATTTCCCATTGTGACAGTTGATGATTGACACCTCTGGTATGAAAGCAGTTTCGTCCAAAGAGGATTTCTTGCTCAGCAGTTCAACAAGTGTGGCAACCTGACTACAGCCCACATGCCAACCAATGCCTAACATGTGCTAATTGGCAAGCTAGCCACAACCCTTCTATTGTATTGAGCTCATTTCAAATTATTGTCAAAACTGAAATGCTTGTTTTTAAACAAGCATTTCAGTTTTGACAATAATTTGAAATATGGGTCTTTTAAGAAAACAAAAAAACCCAGTCAAATTAGCAGATACTTCTTAAAGACCCTATATTTCTTATGTTTACAAACCTTTCCATTGCAATGTATTGTGGTAAATAAAAACCAGTAGAAATTATTCAAGACAGATAACAGATAGTTGTGTAAAACAAGAGGCATGTGTTACTCAAGAAATCTGCTTTGGGTAGACAACGTGGGTTTATTCCCTTATAACTCTTGGCATGAATATTCTGACTCTTGTCATGTGAATTAGTATAGAGCATTTAGAAGACACCGCTCAATTCAGTATATCTGAATTATGTTATAGCTGCACAATAGTAGGAAACTTCGTATTATTTGCACTCCCGCCAAGCGCCAAATAGATATTCACTACCAATATATTATGCTGAGTAATGTGCCAATTTTAGATGGTATTTACCCCGGGTATTTACCCTGCATTCTACTCAACAAAAAGATCAAAATTAGGAGCGAGAATATGAAATATATTATAAACGAAAAGTAAATCCTTTTCCTTCACGTTAATGTTACAAAAATTCAACCATCAATCTTGATTTTCTACCTTAACTATAAAAGCCACTAGAAACTTTTACTTTTACAGACCACATCAGCCGTCGTTTCAAAGTAGGTTGCCGTTTAGTACCTACATCAGGCTTTGACTTGAAAAGCATTCCTATAATGATTGAAAGTATAACAAATGTTACAGGAATCTTAGTCGGAACGTTGAGGGCGTCCTCGAAAAACATCCTGAGAAAGAATAGTAAAGGTATCTGCAAAAGTGATTTTAGGCGGCCGTGCATTAGGAGCCATTTTGTAACCGTGAGCCATTATAGTGGCAAACACGTCTACATCACGTTGGCAGGCGACACCGATGTTGACAAAATGACACCGGGTTGACGCTTTAAATTGTTTTTCTAAAAAAGTAATACAATCCCTTTTGCGCGACTAACTTTTGTGGAAAATAGCATCGAAAATGGTTGGTATTATCATGACTATTAGTTATCATGACTATTAGTTCAATCAGAGCGTCGCGCACAAAAATCCCGGACGGCGAAATATGGCGCGAAATGGCGCAGTGTCATTGTATGCGTGACTCTTGCGTATGACAAAAATCTCGCTTATACGCTTGGATAACTTTTCCGCGCGGGGATAGATAAAAACCGAATATTTCTCGCCAATTTGGAACTGATTGAACTGTTTGGGCGCGGTGTTGAAAATACAATGTAAGAGAAGATAGCTTCTGGTTCAAACAAAATGACTTCTAATTTACCAAAAATGTCCGTCAAAATCATACTCGGGTTTGTCTCCATGATTAAGCCATGGGTAAAGTATCAACAAATACTGACTCCTTTTGCCTCTTCCACAGCGTGATTCCTTCTTGCCCAGACTTCTTATTTGATGTTCTTCCAAATTGTCTTATAAATGATAACAGCTGCATAAATCTAACATAATCAAATAAAGGTAATGCTAAACGTTTATTTGAATTCATAATTCATAACCCGTGAATGATATAATTGAAATGGCCGGTGTTCCTTCCAGTTTGTGCACCAGCCATGGTCCAGTCATTTGATTTTACTAGAACGACTGGCCATGGCAGAAACATATTACAGGATGGTGTGATTTTAAGTTTGCATCAATCTTTTACACACATTTATGGACATTTCACATAGGTTTCATAACCGGTTGAAGCAGAGCTTATGTTAATATGAAATGTTTTCATGTGTACCGTGAAGATCAACTTATGTCAGTTTTTAATTAACTATTTTCATTTAAAAAAGAAGTTTGAAACAAAAATCACAATTTCACCGTGAATATGTCAAGAGCCCTGGAAAATACCACTACGGTCGTTCATGTGCCACAAGGAAAAAAATGGATGACTCGCGAACCATGTTACCATTAAAGACGTGATAATTGTCAAGAGCGTGAAACATGGATGCAAAGATACCATGAACATTTTCACGCGTCTCATGTCAAAGCGTCGTAAGAATTCTAAGCATCTTAATGAAAGAGGATGACATAGTCCATTTCCCATCTTCGAGACGATGACATCGCAATACTGAATAAATACCGTGCGAATATTCGAAACGCTGGCGCGCGTATGCATACATGCGTACAAAGACGGAAGGTATATACGCGCGCGTATTCTACAACGCTATGCCCGTAAGGGGGTATCATTGCCTCGAGGACGCGATTTGACTAGTATTAGAAACAGTGGTCAATTCAATCAGCTGCCCTATTTCATGCTCGATTAAGGTGTGTAATGAAGGCAATATCGTGTTTCAGTCTCCGCCCACGTCATTCTATACCACACAGTCAAGTCAAGCATGGTATTGTGTAAAACCGAGGAAATCAGAATGGTTGATACCCTTGAAGGGCACGAAACATGAGATTGCCTGTGATGGATTTGAACCATTTTACCCACCCGCACCGATACAAAATAATATAGAAAAAGGACGTCAGATTGATATACCATAAGATCTTCATGTGAAGTTATCAGATGCAAAATAAAACGTAACACATATAGCTAGCTGCCTTTATTGAAAATAGTGTCAATATTACTGGTGTTGATTTTGGTTTTCTATTTGAATATACCTATTTGTTTCTTCACTGAATAGATACAAGGTTTTCTTCATTCGCTCTGTATCTAGTGCTCCCTAATTAGTGTTACAAAATGTATCATCATGAATATAAAATTTCCATAAGACAGCTATGACATACACCTAGCACATAAAGTCCCTGCTCAGGTGCTTTGAGGTTGACTAATTCAAAATATATAATAGGTACCAAAAATCTGAGATATACATTAAATGAGCAAATTTCTTCTCCGCAGTTTGATACCTCATTCAACCAAATCGAATGGATACTTTTAAAGTTATGTCGATTTCAATGACCGTTCATGCAACAGAAAAGTGGCACTAGGTATAGGAAATCATTGATTTGTGTGTGATTTACCATAGACGGTAAAAATCAATGTTTTACCCGTCTATGGATTTACGCACTGAAAAACTCACAGCTTATCAGCTAAGACTTGTATTCTTCACAGCCAGATACACCCTTTGTCCCGCACATTGCGGTTATCACTAAAGACCCATTCATCTGTCACGTTCAGATTGCACACAGTTATCACACACAAATCAATGATTCCTATACCTAGTGCCACTTTTCTGTTGGATGAACGGTCATTGAAATCGACATAACTTTAAAAGTATCCATTCGATTTTGTTGAATGAGGTATCAAACTGCGGAGAAGAAATTTGCTCATTTAATGTATATCTCAGATTTTTGGTACCGATTATATATTTTGAATTAGTCAACCTCAAAGCACCTGAGCAGGGACTTTATGTGCTAGGTGTATATCTCACCTTGCATCTGATCACTTCACATCTACACTATACATAACCTTTTAGCTATTGTGCACCATCTCATTCGTTACCGGTTTCAAATAAATCTACACAATAATATAGGAGCAAAATTAAATCCGTTGTTCAATTCCCATCGTCAGAACGAAAAGTAAAACATGGTGCATGTCTTATATAGCGGGAACATAAAAAAAAAATCATCAGCAATATAATTACACCTTAAGGGCAAATTTTTCACAATATAAAAAAAAGGAATATAAACTGGAGTTGAGCTTTTTTGAAAACGTGAATAATTCTGCTGCTACTTGATATAAACGAGTATCTCTAAAAAGCCTAGTGCCCATTAGTTATAAATATTTGTAAAGAACTGACAGGTTCCTAAAATGTTTCCAATTTTTTACAACATTTCTCTTTAGCAAACGGTATTGATAGTGAGCCTATTTTAAGAACAACATTGCATTGTTTTCGAATAATGAAAACCAGCTTTGCTTTATCAATTATAAATTTTGTAATATTATTTTTTTCTATAAAAAAACATTTTAGCCTCGTAAGTGAGGTACACATTTTGGTTGATTTTTTTCTACCAGGAACTAACAACTGGTATGGTTACATATTGTAACACGCGTTTGATGTTTTTTCCAAATGTGTTGTTCCAAAAAAGACTTATATTTTAAAATTAATTTTTGATTGTAAAAGGACACCCTCTGTTCGTCTAAAGATAACGTGTGCCTACCAATGTAATAATAATGCCATACCAGTTTCCGTTACTTTCCTTGACATATAAATTTGGCAAAATACGTCGCTCCATATAATGCCCTGCCAATACTGAACGCAATGAAGCGTTTCGTTTTCAATAATTTCCATGCTTCTGCAGTCTGTTGTATTACCACTTATAGATACATGGAGCACTCCGATGTGAGATTAAAACGTTTTAAGCTTGAGGAATAAACAATTGCAAATTATGTGCAAATGGCATAAAAGCCTTTTCTTGAAGTCGTAGAATCCCTGAATTATCGCGTGTTACGGTGGCTGGTCCGTTTGGTGGCCATTTAAAAAAAAGTCATATCAATACAAAGATCTGCATAACAAATATACGTATGATATCATCAGGTTTGGTATCGTCACTTCAATACCACAAGCACGTGGCTAGAATATTTGTATACGGAAAAGCAGAAAAATGATGATATTCTGTCAAGTGCTTCGTCGTCTCCTCCACGTCGCTTCATTTTCATTTATAGCGTAGCCTATTCACCAATAATCTCTGCTACAAACTCTTCAACGTAGCGAAACCAATAGGATCTCCAACATAGTAATTCCAAAAGAGAGCCTGAGAAGGACTGTCACTCACTTAACCAAACAATATTGAATTGATGATTCCGTGGTATGATATTTCTCCACTTATATCCAAAATGGACCATAACGGTTCTCCCCATCAAACGATACACTATACATGCTATAGCCGCTTGCACGCTGACCTGTCTTCGGCAATCCACTCAATATTTTTAATTTCATTTCATTTTATTGTTCAAAGGGTGAACTTTGAACTTTTATTTCGATCTCTATCGACCCCTTCCGGGGTATGAGAGATAACAGTAACGTACAGTAATACATAGATGGCGCTATAAACAGTGAAAATACAAACAAACAACAAGTGATAAAATAAAATAAAAACATTAAAAAAGAAAAAGAAAAGAGAAAACACTGCGCATACAATTAAATAAAAATAAAAAACTAAACCCAGTTAAAACGTTGGAATTGGTATATACTATGATTATGAAGAATGTGAGAGGAATACGCAATAAAGAAAAAAGACAGAGTATTTTTAAATGGTTAAATAATCAACATGCTGATATTGTACTTTTACAAGAAACATATTTAGATGAAAAAATTGAAATGTATATTAAAAAAACATGGAATGGTTCTATTTTAAGTTCTTTTGGTTCACTACATAGCAGAGGAGTCTCAATTCTATTCAAAAAAGGAACTAATATCAATATCGAAAATCATCACTCAACAATTGATGGTAGAAGAATTCTGGTAAATGTGCAAATTGGAGAAAACAAATATTCTATTGTAAATATATATGCACCCACAGTTGAAGCTCTAAAGAATCCCTTTTACAGAAAGACTCAAAAGTGGATCCATAAAAATGCAAAATATAATATAATCATAGGTGGTGATTTCAATTGTGTTCAAAACCATGTATATGATACTTTAAATGTCAAAGGCTGTTACAAAAAATGTAAACAGCTAGACAAATTGATAAGAAAATTCAGTCTTATAGATATCTGGAGGAAGAAACACCCTCACATAAGACAATATACATGGCGACAACTTTCCCTAAATATAGCATCTAGATTAGACTATTGGTTAATAAGTGATGTTTTGAATAATTATGTACAATCTGTAGATATAAGACCTGCGATAAAAAGTGACCATAATGCAGTTTCTTTAAAAATGATCTATTTGGTAAAGCAAAAAACTGGTGCTGGCTATTGGAAGTTCAACTCCTCCCTTGTTCAAGATCAAGTTTACAAGAATAACATTAAAAAAGTTATTTATGATGCTAAGGTAGAAAGTAGTAAATACAACTTTTCGGGCCAATTGACATGGGAGTTATGTAAAATTAAGATACGTGATTTCACTGTTAATTATTGTAAACAAAAAGTGAAAACACAAAATGAAAAGATAGCCAATTTAGAGTCTGAAGTACTGCAGGGTGAAGAAGATTGGAATGTAGATCCAAAAAAAAATCAAAAACATTATATTGAATGTAAAGACAAACTTGAAAAGTATTACACACAAAAAACTAGAGGTGCAATAATACGTTCAAGAGTCAAATGGTATGAAGAAGGAGAAAAGAATACAAAATATTTTATGGGCCTGGAAAAAAGTAACAGTGTCAAGAAATGCATATCGGAACTCAAAAAACAAAATGGCAAAACTGTAAATAGCACTAGTGATATTCTAAAGGAAACGGTACAATACTATTCTAACTTGTACGCTTCAAAAGAGATCGATATCAATGATATGCACGAGTACTTCAGCAATCATGAAGTGAGGTCAAGGAGTATATATAATAGGAGGGGACACTTAGCTCATTTGCATATTTGTCATTAATATGATTAACCCTGCCTTGACCCTATGCCCTGCTGTGAGAGGTCACAGATACCGCCCTCTAACCTGAGAGGGGACTTTTCTATTGTTCTCATGCACAGCGTTGGCGATGAGCGACCGAGAAGTATAACAAAAGCGTACATAAAACAGATCGATTCGAAGCAGTAATTTGAATACATGAATTATGCAACACGTCACACAACGTCCAGTCTAACAATGATTGTGGACCGTATAAATGATGCAATTTTTTGTGTTCGAAAATGTCATCATTTTTTACCGTTCTTTCAAAAAATAAGGAGTATAATCACATTATAAACACATTTTGTGCGAGAGTAACATACAAATATGGTATAAAATGGCAAAAATGGCACGATAAAAATCCGTTCGTTATAAATAAATGGATAAATGGTTAATAATTAAACTATCACCATTTACACTCGTTGATCTCTGTGGCGTGCATCGTAGGCCATGTTGTTTGCAAACGACAACACGGGTTCGATTCCCGGTGTATCCGTGAATGCCATGCTTTTTTATATTTTTTTTTAAACTTGACGGTGGATTAATGTAGCATCATTTTTATGTCAATTTTTCTAAATTATAAAGGCCCATGCGTTTATAGATGTTGTTTTTTCTATCATTTATCTCTTTGATTTATTTAACTTTTAAACAATTGTATGCGTAAACTATACATGTATATTAGCGCGATAAATAAGTGATTTAATTTGATTTAATTTGAGTTCGGTTTGATAATGATAGCAAAACTTGTTGTAAAACCATTTTACCAGTCAGCGCAAGTTTGTGTACATCACGTTTAGTTTGATATAGCTAGGCTAATATACTATTTGTAGCTATATTTGTATACAAGAAGCAAACACATTTCCAAAACAGAGAAACATGAGAAACGGGACCGTTACTAACGTTAAATTTAATACCATTGCCATGATTACCAATTTTTAAGGCTCTTTTGGAAATCTGTACAACCGATGAATTTCTAGAAAATCGTTGATACAACTTCACTCAGGAAAGTCAGATCTTGTGGCAAAACAATAAGCAAAGCTTTTTAATAAACGAATTGGGAGACGCAATGATGTCGAAATCTATGTGGAAAAGGGAATCAGATAACTATTGATAGACTCGATCAAGTCTTGTACCACTGAAGGGTGATTAGAGGTAATACACGTTTCGGCGATGGGGAGCTAAAGTTTGTTTCAGAATATAAAAAGAGCAACACCACCAGAATATATCTTACTCTGTACAACACACATGTTGATGGATACTCGTTTGAAAATAACCCGCCAGTGTATAGATCATTCTTTTAACGCTTGTATTCAAAGGGTTGCTTGAAGGTCGTGCATTGACTTGATCTGAACAACGAATAATATGGGAGCTAAAACCTTTTGTTATGGGCACGCATGAGTAAAGTGGATTCTGTATAATAAAACAAGATTTCTTATTTAAGATCTGGAATAAAGGTTACCAGGGGACATTTGCTTCAACGATGCTCCTATGCGTACGTCAACTGAAAGCCTGGTCCGATGGTATCAGAACACCATCAGAAACAATTGATTTTGTTCTTTCTTTTGAAGATGTGCACATTGTCTCATCAGTAGATAGCGCATTTATCACATGTGGCACTACTTCACTAGATAAGCGCATGTATAACCGTGGTGGCAGTGCTAATAGCGCATAGTTACGTGTGCCATTACTATGTGTGCTATTATACGCATGTCACACTATATTCACACGAGGCATTACTATGTGTGCTAAGCATGCTAAGTTAGCACATGTGTATGCGGTGGCCGCGCTATCGTCAGTAGATAGCGCATATAGTCACATGTGGCATTACTATGTGCTATTTTAGTAGACAGCGCATGCGTCACATGTGGCATTACTAGTATTATGTGTGCAAGAATCTTTAATTCAATGTATGCTACATGTATCCTTCAGTTAGATAGCGCATGTATCACGTGTAAATGTGTGCTATTCAGTAGAATACTAACGTTAGAGACGGTTATAGCATATAATAATAATAATAAATTTTAATAATAATAACACACAGCGCATAAAGCAACGGCACCAATGCGCTTTACAAACAAATGATCAATATCTTAAAAAACTACACATACATTAAAACACATGATAAAAAGATTATAAATATATTCAATGCAAAGAACACCTAAAAAAATACAAACAAATTTGTTAAAACAGCCACAGGAGAAAAATACAGTCAGCTGCTATTGATAAAAACATTGCGATTTAAAAGTCAATAAAACATCAATTATGACAAGTTATATGCAGTTTAAAAAAAATATAGGTCTCACAGGGCCGGGCCGGCCAGAGAAGTGCTCCCGCGCGGTCACAATCAGGTGAGGTGTTTCATAAAGCGGTATTATTGTTTTTTATTTTTATTATCATCCAGTCCGGGAACATTAAAATCAAATCACATCAAAGTTTTTTGGATAATGTGTATCGTCAATATCAATATTGTCTGCTTGATCTTACCATGGGATACCAAGAATGACTCCGCGGCCGGCTAGAACATCGGGAACTTTTCCTAAGGCTTTTATGGAGCCCGGGGGACAGATATACTGTTGACTAGCGCATCACAAGAAGTTCTGTCACTTGCATTGCAGTACATACTCAATAGGAACTTGTCAACGATTTTGGTGGACAAACCAAAGAAATCGCACGCATGCGTAGAAAAAAAATGAATTCCCCTTCTAGGTTAGAGGGCAGTAGAGAGCCTTTTCGATTTTCAGACGATGCCGGACGTACGAATATTTGATAGGTTACATTCGGTGGGGGGACGTTAGAATCCGTCCGCCACTGAATACCGTACGGTTTCGTCAATGTTTATGCGAACACATTTCACTCCCAGTTTAAAATGTTGAAAAACATCATGTCAGGTATAACAGCGATTATTTTATACTCTTGAATCTTGTGCGTACAATGATTCTATACATGTGACACCGGTCAGAAGAGATTCATCATTGTTGAGCACTAACTACACGGTAAATGCAAGAGCGCGTCACTATTGGTATCAAGATTTTTCAACTTTTCCGTGCCGATAATACTAATTAGTCAACATTTTGGCTTCATGTTTAATCCACGGTTCAAATAACCGATGCCTATAATGGTTATAGCTTAACTGCTATTTTAATTTCCAATAAAAAACTATTTAGTCTTTGGATCGCCGCAAATGAGCTGTCCAAAGCGGGGGGGGGGGGGGGGGGGGGGGGGGGGGGGGGGGGGGGGTGGTCTACGAAAATCATACGTAGCCTATGCCTCCTACGTTTGATTTTGGTAGAAGAAACATACGTGCATGTGCCTCCCAGACTTTCTACACCTGCATCATATGCAAAATTAACACCCGATCAGTATACCAAAGTGAAACGTCTACCGATCAGTATAGGCCTACCCTTGTATATACAAACAATAAACAGAAGGTAAGTAGAAAATTGGGTTCTCAAAAGTGTAATAATTAACCAAAATTGGGTTCTAAGTGTATTTTAATCAATAAAGTACGGGCCATTCTATACCATCAAAGAGGGGGCATAATGAAAACCTTTTTGATTGCCACCCATCGATACCAAATTTCGCGAAAAGGCACTCCAAAAGGTAGGCACGTTAATACATAGTACTACTACATAGTGAGAACCCCGGGTCCAAAAGCTATTGGTCGAGGTCTTTAAAAATAGATTGTAACAACATGCAACAAAACATAAAAAACTGGTATTGTCCATCTTTTAGTTACCATTAAGTCAAAGATTATATTAGCGCAAAGTGACCAGGCTCCTTTTATTTTGCAAGTTTCAATGTCATAATAACTTCAAAATTATTGACGATACTGACACTTGAATTTGTTATCCAGCTCCAGCGGTTTTAGGATGATAATAATTTAGTAACAACATGGGCAAGGCTCAAGATAACCATTTTTTTAACCGGGAGCTACTTTTTTCAAAAGTAGCGCCCGGATCATGGGATTTATTGAGAACCGGGAGCTACTTTCAGTCTACCGGGAGCTAACTTTTTATACAATCCAGCGTGGCAGCTTTGTCAACTCGAAATTCGATGTCTTGGGCAAGCTTCCCGATCGTCAACGGGCGCTGGTTTGAACAAAATATCAGCGCTCGGTTGTTTATTTTTCAGCAATACCGGGCGCTATGGCAGAATGACCGAGGGGTAAAAATCGCCCAGCGCCCGCTTATCTTGAGCCTTGAACATGGGATGAATTTTCTGTGGTCATAATCAAAATCCATCCATTATAACATTGAAACCAACGGAGATTTAAAAATTACGGCCGTTCGTGTCCACCATCGTCTGGTATTTTCAATTTTCGACTCTACAAATGACGTGTATTTTTTAATATTCATTGATATGATTATTCATTGTATATTCATGACTGTCACTGCCTTCTATTGTTATAGACAATGAGTGTCCAGGGGTTAGTGAGGTGCTTGACCGAAGAAGAAGCTCTAACGTGTGAAGGTGAATTGACAATCGATGAGTGTGAAAATGTTGTTAAACAACTCAAGAATAACAAAGCTCCCGGTTTCGATGGTCTTACAGCTGATTTTTATAAGGCATTTTAGGATGATATTAAAGACCTATTGATTAATTCTATCAATGAAGGATTTGTAAAAACAGAACTATCATTCACACAAAAACGTGGCATAATCACACTTCTGTATAAAAAAGGAGACAGAACCAATCTAGATAATTGGCGTCCAATTTCGCTTTTAAATTACGACTACAAGATTTGTACTGCGGCTCTAGCAGCCAGATTGCAACAAGTTATTGGCAAACTAATAAGTGCAGAACAGACTGGTTATATAAAAGGGCGCTTTATAGGACAAAACGTACGTCTAATTGAAGATGTTATAGATTATTGTACACAAAATAAACAAAATGGAGCTATTCTGTTTATTGATTTTAAAAAGGCTTTTGATACGCTTGAAATTCCATTTTTAGATAAATGCTTATCGAAAATGGGTTTCGGGATACAAGTTAAAAAATGGATATCAACTTTATATACAAAGATTAATAGCAGTGTTTTAGTTAATGGCTGGCTTTCAGAATCGTTTCAAGTTCATTCAAAGAGGAATAAGACAAGGTTGTCCTTTATCAGCTCTGCTGTTCATTTTAGCAACAGAAATGTTATCTGTAAATATCAAGCAAAATCAGAGTGTAAAAGGTATTAAAGTGGGAAATGATTTAGAAGTAAAAATTGTTCAAATGTCTGACGATACAACTGTGATGGTAGAAGATGAAACTCAGTTGTTAATGTATTCGACACAATATATAAATTTAGTGAGGTATCTGGGATAACTGTTAACAATAATAAAACAGAAGGTTTATGGTTGGGACCAAACAAGCCAAGTTTGACCCAAAAGGTATTGATAAAGTGGTCGAAGGATCCTGTGAAAAGTTTAGGAATACACTTTGGAAAAGATAAAAAACAAGTTGAAGATTTAAATTGGAAACCAAAGATTGTAAAATTGGAAAAGACTTTAAGCCGCTGGAAAGCGAGAAAACTAACATATTATGGAAAGATCAGTATTATAAAAACAATTGGCATCTCACAGATACTGTACAATGCATCGTGTATCGTAGTACCTGATTACGTTATTAAAGAAGTAAATAAAATTCTGTATACATTTTTATGGGGGTCCGGTAAAGAAAAAGTAAAGCGACGCACCACAACACAATGCATGGATAATGGAGGTCTACAAATGACTGATATTGAATGTCAGATAAATGCTCTAAGAATCAAATGGGTATCACGAATGTTAGATATAAATAATACTGGAATTTGGAATAAGATTGTGAAATATCTACTAGAGCCAATTGGTGGTCTTTCCTTGTTACTCAAACTTAACTGTAAAGGTAAAGATGTAAACAAAGTATTTAAAAAAAAAATCCTCCACCATTTTATAAAGACGTTCTGAAAGCTTGGTATGTTCTGCAGGAAAAAAAAGATGAAGACGGTGCGGTTCATAAGAATGATATTATATGGGGAAATAACAATGTTAGGTATAAGGGCCAAATGCTGTATTATACAAAGTGGATAAATGCTGGTATTATACATGTTCATGATATTATAACTGAAAACAGGTTTATTAACTTGACGGAACTGTCAAGAAAAGTTAAATGTCCAACAAATATATTCAAGCTGCACATGCTTGTGTCTGCAATTCCAACAAGAAACAAAGTCGTACATTTTTTAATGTTAGGAATAAGGTCAAACACATTAGTATTTTACAGACCAAAGATATATATAAAATGTTAAATACTCACTCAGAAGATGCCTCTTGTATACAGTATTGGGAAAAACAAAAAATCAATAGTAATGATTGGAGTAAAATATTCTCTTTCAAAATTAGAAACAGAATAGTTAACAAGATAGGCCATTTTCAATATAATCTCATGAACAATCTTATTTGCTGTAAAAGGAATTTATGTAAATGGCAACTAAGTGTCTCAGACAAATGTAATGTATGTAATTGTTTAGATAATTATGACCACTTTTTTGTAAAATGCAATTATAACAAACATTTCTGGATTAAATTTTCCAAATATATACAATTCTTGATGAAGGAATACGATTTTGAGATATCTTTGGAAAAAATCATATGCGGTTGGAACATCCGTAATTCTAAATTTAATTTTACAAATATGTTAATTGAACTAGCATCTTATGCCGTATATAAATCAAGAATAATTTATTATGATACAAATAAAACAACACCTATTTCAATTCTGTTCATGTTGGAAATTAAGAAGATTGACGAAATTATTGCAGTTTCGAAAAGAAAGGTAAAAATAGAACAGAAAGATTTAGAACATTGCAAAATATACTGGAATATAAAATAAATGATACTTTATTCTTGAAATGTGTTAAATCAAGTTATCACATTGTACCAATAATATTATAAAAGAATGTCTCATAAAGTACGATATCTATATTCACACATGTGTATTATTATTTAACGTGATATTATAAGTTAACACTTGTTGAGATGAAAATAAAGACTACACTACCTCTATGAGGTTAAAAGAGAAAAAAAAAAAGAAAAAAAAAATGATTATGAAGAAGTCTAGAATAATGCAAGATGCATGTTAGGATGTAATTTTAAGAGATATAATTTGTGCAAATTTACATAGGTTAATGAGTACCATCAATAGCAGTCCACATTTCGTGGCCAGCAGGTCAAACGTCAAAGTTCAAATAAAAAATAATGACATGATAAAATGACACGACAAATCGCAACATAATCCCCATTTCGTTCGGCAGCAAATAAGTGTTGCATTTACACATAAAGGAGAATTAAACGCGCATTAAATTATTTAATCGGTCATTAAACGCGGATTGATCGTTCATTAAATGATTTAAACGGTTATTAAACGCGGATTACATGTTCAATAAATGATTTCAGACAATCTTAACCCCCGATATCCAACCTTATCGAGGGTAAACAACATCCCCCTCCTATACTATTTCTCCGATTTATTTCACACCATCTGTTTATTGCCGGGGGAACTTGCCACCATTTCCACCGCACTTCCAAGCATGGCACAAGGCTATGCTCTTGGGGAGGCCTGTTTCGGTTGTGTACATCAAGCGTTGTTTATGGAACTTTTAATTTTGTTTTGTTTTGTTTTTGATGCAAGTGGCAATATGGAAATAATGTGTCAATGTTCATATTGTTTGCTGGTCGAATGAGTGAAATCCAGTGGATATTAAAGAATTTAGCTATTATATACTGCAAGAAAATATTAACATTTGACCCATTATACACTCCTTTAGTTGTCTATAACTAGCTTCAATTAAAAATGGATAATTTCCTGGGTGGGCCTAGAAGCCCAAAGAGTTTTTTTTTTAAATGTTGTTGTGTGACGAAATTCATACTTTGATCTTCAATTTGTTATGAAAACTAGTGCTATTTCAGTTTTTGTAAAATCAAAAGTTCAACTTTCGAACAAAGTCACAATATAGAGCAGATTTTAGTTTTAAATATTAGCCCAATGTGGCTACTGAATGGCTTAAAAGTTAGTGTGGCAAAACTGTAAGAGTGTCTGCTAACGCAAAACCCCTTAGTCACGATATTGTATCCATAAACAAGGCAGATTTAATTTTTTTTAGCCCAATGTGGGTTCTTGACCGGATTATATGTCTGTTTGTAAGTTAGCTTGTGGCTTTTGGCTATGTCAGGTTTCGACATATGATAAGGTTGTCCAAGGGGAGTTCTATAGCTTCATGATGCGTCAACCTGTTACAAATTAGAGTGCAAATTATACAGGTAACTGGAACGCAATGAACGGTCATTAAACGTTCATTAAATGGCTAATGGTCATTAAACGCTCATTAAATGCGGATTTAACGCTCATTAAATTATATAAATGGTCATTAAATGTAAATTATATAAATGGTCATTAAATGGTCATAGATCCACCGAAGTGTATATGTATTATATATCAAAATAAAGACAAAATCACAAGGATTTCGAAAATAAACATTTTATGAACGATCCATTATAGGGAAAGAAGAAATTTACAAAAATAATAAATGCGCCCAAAATCCGTGTTAAAAACGATCTTCGTATTTTGAAAAACCCGCTCTACACGCAACACAGAGGAGAAATCATAGTTAGCAAACAATGCACTAGTGTAAAACGGTGACAGGATCTATATGTCTACACATACTCTTTACTATGCATGCAATGTTAGCCATGCCTCGCTGAACAATTGATGACCGCGCGAATTTTAAATATGTGTACCCATGGTGTGTGCATTCAAAACCATACAATCACGAGTGTATGAGCCGTATTATCACATTCAGTGAATGAATATATCGAGGTCATGATACTGTTTGTAAGGCAACCTGTACAACTTGATACACATGTTATTTTAATTTTGTGGCCATATTTTTAGACCGTGGTGCATTGTTTGCTGACTACGAGTCCTCCTGTTAGGCAACACGGAAACTGTGACGTTAGTCCGGGAATCCGACCGTGTTGACACTTCAGTTCCTCCCGGATCAACGTCACCAGTGAAGTCGCCCAAACCACTTCATGGTTCATTGCGTTTCTGGCGAAAGGCTTGGATTTGGTATACGGCTGAACGAATTTTATCTTTTTTAAATATATTTATTCACATTTTATAAAAAATAACATGTGAAATGTTCCAACTAATATATTGTATAACTTTTGAAAATAAGTTTTATTAGCACTTCTCTGGACCTTTAAACGTTCATTAAACGGTCACAACATAAGACATTTTATCCTGTAAGGACAGGATTTTTTTTGTTATTGATCCAGTAGGCATGCCGATACTGATTCCGAGTTCAAAGTACATGTGACACCGTAACAGGTAAATTAATGGGGTAGTCCCCCAACTCGTATACAATGTAATAATAATCATAATAATAAGCTATTCTTATCAATGTAAATATGCCATGTATGATCTGTATCGAAATAGTGTGTATTTGTTGTTATGTTACAAAGTTCACATGATTTAAATAAATCTAAAGGCTGGATCTCAGCATGATATGATGTTGAAGTGCCGTCATTTTGACCGCTATAAGGACATCACATCTTATAATGAATCTCCAAATTTGTTTGCACGTTCTCGTCTGTTTGGCATCGTACCAACCCACATCAAAGTCAGAAGGTATGTACTATAACATGTTCGCTTTCCTCATGGCTTGTTATTGTGACATTGATTTTGATTTGATTTTCAATCATTCCATTTCTTTTGTCTATTGTATCATAAAATGTCTTCCTGTAAGGCTGTAAACAAGATATGACTAGTATACGGAATTTCAACAGGGTTTTGGAAAATAAATGTTGACGTCGAGTCCATTCCTTTGGTAGTTTACAACACTGTACAATCGCTTTCTTCAAGTACACTGCTTGGAAAGCAACTGGCGTTCTTAAGCAGGGTATTTAAACACCACAAAATAAAAGTTACTTTAGCACGGTACTTGATCGATTCTGGTTGTTTGAAACTGTTTTTACTGTGTAAATTGGGGGCCGAAGAAAAAATGATAGACATACTCCACGGGGATCTTAAGGGGGTGTAGACTCTCAGGTACAGCCTCCGGAAAACTGCCGCAACTTCTTCATTATTCATTTAATCTATATACAAGTATACATTTTCTTGAAGGAAAGGGTTCAATGAATCCAACCATGAACATGAAATTGACCATTTTGGAGAAAATTATAAATAAACACGATTTTTGACCCATTTTAGGTTCTGCAAAGATAACTCAAAATATATTTTGTCAAATTTTGTCATACTAGTTTTATTATAATCCTAATAAAATTCCATAGGAGGTTTTTAGTTGTTGTAGGAATATCTGATTTATTTTTTGAATTATAAACCAAAAAGTGCCAAAAAATGTGACTTATTACCAAAAATGTGATTTTCATGATTTTGGAGGCAACAAATCACGTTTTTTGCACCTTTTGGTCTATAATTCAAAAAATAAATAAGATATTAAAAAATAAAAATAAAGGAAGAATAAAGGAGTTTACAGCAGTTTTACGGAGGCTATGCTGAGGGTCCACACCCCCTTAAGATGATTCTGCAGTGTAAGGGTTTAATTTTTTTCTAATTGAATAAAACTTCTCAATTCGACAAAAGAGTAATTTAGACCTGCAATCATGGATAACAAATACCATTGTCTTCAGCAGCTTGCCAAGGTTTGCCAATGTTCAATGACAGGAAGGTGGGGAAAATGAAATCATAGTTTAAAACGTCCTGTCCATCCCTTAAGGACCATTTTTCCCGAGAAAGCAGAACAACTATTTACTATACTTGTGTGATGGGATTAATACATTTACTAACCAAGGTTGCATTTCAACATTTCTTTCCATAGGTTTGTAATACATTCTGAAACTATTATTATAATGTTAAATGTAATGCACATGTATATTTACACATGGTTATTATTTAGTTAAACTCATATATAAAATCTGATAAAATTCCATCTTTATTCCAGTACACAAAATTGACTTAACGGTATTTCAAATATCGAGGTTCATTGATTTGAGCAATAGTGATGATGAAAGATACTTCGGATATGTGTCAGCAGATTACAAATCCGCGACATTCAACGTCGGAAGAACGAGTGACACAGGGACAGGTAGTGTAGGGGAGGAAGTCGTAAATCCAGTGAGCAATGTCGTGTTTCCACCAACTTCTGGTTTCCCGACTGGATCAAGGGCATCGTATGGTAGTAGTGTTACGTTCAAGCGAATGAATGTTGTATTTGAAGGTATGAACGAAAAGAAAGCAAGTGTCGGCGTGTTTTACATCAAAGCAATGTACGGTGGAGTAACATTGCAAATAACGACAATAAAAACGGCTACAAACGGTAAGGAAACTATTTTTTTATATATCGATTGAATTAATATGAATCGTACCATTAAGGCTCGATTGCTACCATTCTATTTGTTATTTTCTAAGCATTTCCATCTCGACAACAATCTGTGGACGTATCATTTGATTGGCCTATACAATAATGAATATGAGGATGACCATGATGACGGTAGACTATACTGAATAACCCCTTACCATTTCACAGCAAATGTTATACCTGTACGTTACACACTGTCAGCAAGTATTGGTGATGATGTGATATCACTAGCGGTTACCACTACTGTTCCAACATCTAAATTAAGATGGCGACACAATGGAGGTCCGGAGGTCAATGAGTGGGATGGTAAGACGGAGATACATGTGGAACATGTGAGAAAAGCAGATGAAGGCATATACGAGAGTTATGAGGACGGACATCGTGGAGATGGTGTGCATGCAATTATAATTCTCATTGTGAGAGGTAACGTTAGTAATGTTCAACACATTGATTTCTGAATGAAGACGTAAGTAAGGCTTATTTCGTATTAGTATAGTTTGATTTTGTATGTGTATTTTTAGCTTTTTCAGTTAAACAGAATAACAATCTTGAGTTTGAGATATTAAGTATCCTCGGTTCAAAAAAGGGGGAAACGTGATAAAGTAAGATATAGAACATTGGGTATCATTGCTCTCCTGTCTCAACCTTACTTTTCAATTACGATACTAACTCCATAATCCACTTGACTTTCAGCATGCCCAGCAGGTAAATATGGTCCATCTTGTGAGCTTGATTGTGAAACCTGTTACAATGGAGGTGTTTGTCATGAAGACACAGGAAAGTGTGTCTGTCCACCTGGATTCATGGGTGCCAAGTGTCAAATAGGTAGTAAATCTATTTTCATTTATATTTCGAAAACGATTATATTATATCATTAATATTTCGTACTTGAGAATAACAACCATCATTGGCGACCAGATCCTATTGAGCATGCACTCGTAATTGCTTAAACAATCCAATGAAAGTGTTTGTTCAATTAATTGTTACTCTGCAACACAATACACCGATGATTGAATCCATATTCAGACGATGAATCAGTCCACGTTTGTACTAAATTCTTTTATACCATAAAGCATCGTTAATTAAGTTGTTTATATTTTAGTATAAGCATCGTTAATTTTATCAAAGCAACGCAATTATATGGTAGACACTTTGAACTAGCTAGCTATGGATCCTTACTTTACCAATTGAATATGACAATAACTATAGTTTGTGTTAACAGTAATTATGAACATAGTCTTGAACGCGTTATATATATTCGGACACTATAATTATCTATCTCGTTATGACAGATTGTGGTAACAATAATTGGGGAGCTGATTGTACAATAGTATGCAACAGTGGTGGCAATTGCAAGGACAAGCATTTCTGCGTTCCTAATCCTGTAGGCTGCTCTTGTATGGCAGGGTATACTGGTGACACCTGCAACCAAGGTAACGATTAACATGAAATTCTTGTTAATTTGCACTTTTCATATTTCAGTTCCACCCAATCTATGAAGTAGAACATGTAAAATAACATGGGATATTAATACAATATCACATGATTAGTATCACCATGGAGGAATACTAAGGAGGAGTCACTCTAGTAGAAATCGACGTCAGCGTTCGACCTGTACGCCCTCTATAACACTGTGGCAGTTCCGCCTACAGTTAGCCTGCTGCATTGTCGTGGCGTTTTCAAGTTACGTGCCTAATGTTTATAAGTGTGTTGGCGCGAGCCCGCAAAAGTCAACCTGGTCTCCCTATTAAACTATTAAAAAAGGGGCTTAACCTGTTCATATATAGCAGATTAGCTTTATTCCGTTAGCGCCCTCAACGGAATAAAACACAATAACACTGACAAAATGATTAAACTGCTATATATGTACAGTTTAAAAAAGGTGCTTAATCTGTTCATATATAGCAGTTTAAGGCATAATTATGTTTAACTATGTTAAAACACTCGGTTGGCGGTTGGGTTGGCGGTTGGGTAACGAAAACCAAGGATGGCTATATCTTAAACAGTCATTATTGAATATCCCACATTCTTAAACAATTTTGTGTTATTGCGCTTTATTCCGTTGAGGGCGCTGATCTGCTATATATGAACAGATTAACCCTTACAGCCCCGCACCCCATGAAATCCCATTTCCCAGCCTGTCGGTTCCACCTGGCGCTGAGGTTTTTGGGTGTAATAATGGCCCCGGGCTACATAGCTGGGCGAGTACACTCGCCCAGCATAGCTTCCCCCGTGGCTCAGTTGGTAGAGCGTTCGACTTGTAACCGAGAGGTCGTGGGTTCAAACCCCGGGGCGTGGCACCTCTTGTTGTGTGTGCTTTTTTTGCTTGAAACAAATTTCGTTGGAAAATCTCCCGGGAGTGTTAGGGTTAAGGAACGATTTTTTTTCTTCTTTTTAATTTTCACTTTTTTCTCTAATTTTACCTTGATTTCTTCTTTTTAATTTTCACTTTTTTCTCTCTAATTTTACCTTGATTAACCCTTACAGCCCCGCACCCCATGAAATCCCATTTCCCAGCCTGTCGGTTCCACCTGGCGCTGAGGTTTTTGGGTGAAATAATGGCCCCGGGCTACATAGCTGGGCGAGTACACTCGCCCAGCATAGCTTCCCCCGTGGCTCAGTTGGTAGAGCGTTCGACTTGTAACCGAGAGGTCGTGGGTTCAAACCCCGGCCGGGCGTGGCACCTCTTGTTGTGTGTGCTTTTTTTGCTTGAAAAAAATGTCGTTGGAAAATCCACCGGGAGTGTTAGGGTTAAGGACCTTTTTTAACTGTACTATTGCAGTCTAATAGGGAGACCCTGTTGAATAGGCTAGGCCTATAGAATTGTAAACGATCTTTGCATTAGTCTACGGGGGTGGAGGGGTGGGGTGGGTTGGAGTGGGGTGGGTTGGGGGGGGGGACTCTCTTCTTCAGTAAAATTTGTGTGGATTTTAATTAATTTTCTTGTACAATGAATATTTCGTTTGCGCTACTGCATAGCTAGCTACGGACACACCAAAAGATGATAGGTATCGGCGCACGCGTTAGTTTACAAATTGAAAACTACAATGCAAGAGCTTGTTCAAAGGCTAACCCGGACGAGACGGTGATGAATTCTCCAAGTTCTGAAGTTGGATTGTCCGTATTTTGGTCGGGGAAACCAAAAGTTCAAACCTTAACCGGAACAACTTCTTGTGAGGGCGGTATCACAATTGTGCGACTTTCAGTTTTTATTTGGGAGAAACATCGGGTCTATGTACGATGACCTTACGATGTTATTTTTCATTGGCCGTATCTCCGTGCTGTCCGTGCATTTAGCCGGTCCCGACTGTCTTCAACAATGTTTCCATTAGGTTTGCACGTTGTATCGGAGTGACAGCCGCCGAGTAGAGTATCTCATGATTAGATTTATTCCGTTTTGGCGCCCTCAACAGAATAAAGCGCAATTACACTGACAAAATAGTTTAAGGATGTAGGATATCCCATATTTATTGTTTAACTGAGTGTTTTGACATTATACTTGTTCATGAATATATTTCAGCGGTGTCATCATATAAACTATGTACAAACTATGTACATTATTTTATGGAAAGTGTATATTTAGACATCGCTGAAATGATATTCATGAACAAGTGTATGTCAAAACACTCAGGGGTTGGTGGTCACAACGAGGATGGGTTGTCGCCTGTCGGGGAGGTAAAAACAAGGATGGGTAGTCGGGGAGGTAAAATCAAAGATAGGTGGTCGGGGAGGCAAACACAAGGATGGATGATCGGGGAGGTAAACACAAGGATGGGTGGTCGGGAAGGTAAAAACAAGGATGGCCACTAGCTTAAACAATAAATATGGGATATCCTACATTCTAAAGCTATTTTGTCAGTGTTATTGCGCTTTATTCATATGAGGGTGCTAAGACGGAATAAATATAATCATGAGTATACTCTGACATGATACTAATCATGTGATACTGTAATGATATCCCATGTTATTTTACATGTTCTACTACATAGATTGGGTCACTGGGTGTCAGTTTACCTGTTCACAGTATCGTTAAAACTCGATTTTATAGGTTTTATAACAATTTAGCTGATGAGGACAACTGGTATTTAATCGTTTTAAGAATGCATTTACAGTATTATAGGACTAAGATCTGTATGTCCATTTCCCCCTCGTTTCTTGCAACAACCATAATAGAGTAACATTTATTAGAGTTATAATGAAGGTAACATGAAAAAACTAACATTTACTTCAACCTCGTGAACTTACGCGTAACACCGATTTCAGCGCATTCATTATTTGAATACTGAATTCGTTTTGTACCATATGTCATCAAATCCCCAGATTGCTCTAGCGGTTATTATGGCACTGATTGCCAGCACATCTGCCATTGTTCTGTCGGTGATTGTGATCCTGCAAGAGGCTGCACGAGCTCATGTATTGTTGAATATTCTGGACCACAGTGTCAAGGTTTGTAAAGGTGCTACCGAATGTTATACACTGATGTAGACATAATAGACATTTTTATAATGACACAGAGTAGGCTAAGTGTTAATGCTTCGCTAACCGTATACAGGATGTCCATAAGTTAAATTGGCTATTACTACTATTACTACCATTGCCACCAGTTAGACTGCTGAAATGAAAATATCAAGAATTTTAAAAATCGTACATTTCTGATACAAATTTTGTAAAATATGTAGATAAGTTTTGAACAAAATAGTGTTTTTTGTATACATCTTTATAATCACTGACAATTTCTATTGACATTTTAAATGCACAGTTAATGTGTTGTAATTTCCACTGAAAAGATGATTGATGTCAGTTGTTGTTAAAGGAGGTGTCCCGCAAGCATAAAAGTGTGCATCATATGTTAGAAAAATAACTATCGAGCCCAACTTTTGTAATTATATAGCACAAAACACCACACTTATGACAAAAACAAATAAAAACCGCAATCTCTCAACATGCACTTTTTAAAATTCGCGGCGATCGAAAGTCCCAGTGTCGATGATGTCATAGTTATACAATGCACATGCGCAAATTTTAGCACCGATACCCATGACGTCATCGACACCGGGACTTTCGATCGCCGCGAATTTTAAAAATTGAATATTGAGTGATGGCAGTTTTTATTCTTTTTTGTGACTAGTATGGTGTTTTGTTCTATATAATTACGAAATTTCGGCTCGATAATTATTTTTCTAACAAATAATGCTCAATGTTGTGCTTGCGGGACCCTTCCTTTAATGATTACATGCACGGAGGGATTGTTGTATGACGTGAGGGAATTTATTCAGTTTGGCTGACTTATTACAATCCTTTTATTGGTCGTAGATTTAACAGTAGTCGCGGCGAGGTTAATTATTTAAAATGTACTGAAATCTAACGAGACGTGTTCATCAATTGCCAGCAATGTCATGCTGCACCTGAACAAAGATGAAAGTAACAGAATAAGTAGATAACATGGCCACCGTTATGTATTCGACTGTGATACATGTTTGATATTTTTATGACGACGGAAAGAGCAACACGCAACCCCAACTGGAATTTGGATGTATTTCATTTAACAACACGAATAAGTACACCTCGGTGATTTTCAACAACAAAAAATGATCTAATGTACTAGGCTTTACTCATCATCCATGGTTTCCCACTTTCATGTTACAGTTCCCGCCACTTGTTCATCTGGTTACTATGGTGAGATATGTGAATACAAGTGCCATTGCTCAAATCACGGAAACTGCAATAAGGAATCGGGTGTGTGTGATAATGGTGCTCCTTGTGAGGAAGGATGGGCTGGTGAGGATTGTCAACAAGGTAGGCATTCAGATCGCATATCCCAGGGTTATTAGCCAATGATAACCATAAGTTTGTCTAGTACGCTGTTGCGAATTTGAGGTTTTGGGCAATAATCGCATTAAATTGATACAGTATTGCAATGTACAATGTATATAGTTACGCAATAAAATCTCATTTCATTCTCAGCGTTGCCTGCTCTCTACCGGGAACCTACCGTTATGGTTAATGAACAAACAGCTTCCATTACCGTAAACTGGGACGCCTGGTCACAGGATGTTGACTACGGCAACGGACCAGCGGATAGTTATAAGGTACATTACGGCAAGGAGCAGTTTTCTGGTTCCATACCGTCACCAAATACACAAGCTACACTCCTAAATCTGGATCGTGGTCCTACCTACATGATTGCCATCAGCGTCTTCAAGATTGTTAACAATGTTCCAGTAGAACTAGAAGGCAAACTCGGACGTGTCATCACTGCAAGAGTGCCGTGCACAGGTAAGTAATTGGAAACTGGGAGAAGTCTCGGGGGGAGGGGAAGGGGCCAATATATACAGTTGTAAACATCCTTGCGAATTAAACGTTGATTAGGAGTGCTTTTTCGACCATAACGTGGGTTTACGTAGGTATCGTATAAAGGTATGCATAGCCCCATCTCGGAAAATACATAAGCGGCCGAGTGCACCAATGAGGGGTAGCTGAAGAATAGCGCTACCTCGCTAGTAACTGAGGCATAACCCCGGGGGGGGGGGGGGGCACTGACATTTGAAAAGGGTATAGGTATGTGCCGCGCTGAAGACCCCCTTTTTCACCCTCTGCTACTAGTTCTTATGACCCCCTTTTTGAGCCTGCATCAGTTCTTAAGACCCCACTTTTATTGACAATTCAAAAATCGCGAAATTTTGCGTTCCAAAGCCCCAATTTTGTGTTCCAAAGCCAAAATAAATCGAAAATTGAACTATAGGCCAGTTCTCAAGACCTATTTTTTGGGAAAAAATCAGTTCCTAAGACCCTATTTTTTGTGAGGCATAACCCAACATTTTGAGAGCGCCAATGCGGGGTAAGCTACTAGTCTAGTAACTGGCGGGTAATTTACGCTAAATGATATACCTGACCGGACCCAAGAGTAAGTTGGGGCATAACGTTTTATGCCACAAGTCAGTCGATTCTAGCAGTAGCGTAAATTTGTTGTGAACATTGGAGGGGATGACTTGCTGATGCTGAAGGAGCAATTGCGCGTGCATGCCCAGATGGTGTCAATTTGAAGTGGAATGTGACCCCTCATAAGCTAAAAGATTTTTTATTTTTGAAAATCCATTCATGCAATTTGGTGATTTTTTTAGGCAAAATTTAGATCACAACTCCTTTTGCCCACTAATCGCACCGACTTTGGGTCATATTTTAACCAAAATGTACTAATTGTCCAAGGATCTTAAATAATGACTAAATAAATAATTTTATTATTGTTTTTATTAATTAAAAACTGATAAAGCCAAGTTTCAACATTATTTTGAGTGTAAGAAGAAAAAAAAGCATATCGTGCCGTGCGCGGTCTGGGAATCGAACCGGGGTTCTGCGGTTAACAAGCGAAGGACAAGGTGTCCACGCCACGGAAGTATTTGTGTTAAGAGATGTGTTATAATTGTATATCATTGTTTCTATCTGGTGTTTGTTTTTGTCATTAAAATTGTGCTTTTTGGTGCAATGTTTGTATGTGCCCTCGCCCAAAATATGTTTGTAATGTCATGATAGTCCTTATTTTTGAAAAAGCGGTAAATAAACTTCGACATTTTTGGCCATAAAATGGCATCATTTTTTTCCGGATCGCAGGCCGACTCCACGTGATTCTTGATTTACACTCACCTATGACCTAGCGAGTGACGACACACTTTTAATATTACGGAGGACTAATCACGTCAGAATTTTACATTAAACTATAGTTTACACTTGGCATATGCGCCAATTAATTTTGTAAGGGGACGATGCTGATTAATGTGGATATTTACCTCGCTAGTTGCTATTCTGGTGTTATTCGCCAGTTATGCTCTAAGAATTACATCGTTAGTAAGTTATGCTACAGTTAGAGCATAACTACTAGGGAGGTAGCTTACCTCCCTATTAAGTTACCCGTCATTGGTGCACTCGGCCGAATGACTTATATTTTTCAACACATTTGCGGGTTCCGGTTGATCATGGACATATAATAATCAACTAATAATGATGACGAGCTTAGTGTTGATCTTCAATAATTTTTCAATTGGAATTAATATGTCAACACATTTTTTCAGCGCCTACACTACCACCAACAATAACGCAAGTTGCAGTTATGGGATCTGATAGCATGGAACTATATTGGAAGGTACTTGTATACATATACATTTAACACATTCTGTTTATTTACTTTTGAAGACAGCCCAATAAGAAGCAAACGCCCGAACAAACAAACGAACGAAAAACTAACAAACACAAACAAAGGACTAAACAACAAACAAATAAACACACACACACATTTAATTAAAACCCTATTACCACCAACAAAAATCTAAGCAAAAACCAAATATATTTTAACACTCTGTGTAGTGAATCCTTGTTTAACTGCTAACAAATGCATTGGTTTGGTAGGTTCCTGAAGGTGATGAATGGATTGGTTGTGTAACAGGAATCAAGCGTTTTACAATAGGGTATGAAAGTGACTACAACAATGGTTACCTGGACGTGGCTGGAGATGTGAGAAAGAGTGTGATCATTGGACTTGCACCATGCACGAATTATACGTTCACAATATATCGTCGTGCGAGTGCAACAATGTCGTAAGTGACATTTTGGCGAAATTGACTTTTTTATATATTTTGTAAGAGTAAGTAATTGCGCTCATTTTAAGCTCATTTTGAAGTTCTAAAACAAATTAATTATGTTTTAATTAATAAAAAACAATATCGTAAGTGCAATTTAATTTAACTTTATATTATTCTGAGTGCAACAACAACGTATCTACCACTTACGATATTGTTGCACTCTGTTTTCTCATATTTTCTCAAGTTTTCTCAGTGCAATAATAACGTATCTGCCACATACGTTGTTGTTGCACTCTGATTTTCATATTTTCTCAAGTTTTCTCAGTGCAATAATATCGTATCTGCCACATACGTTGTTGTTGCACTCTGATTTCTCATATTTTTTCAAGTTTTCTAAGTGCAATAATAACGTATCTGCCACATACGTTGTTGTTGCACTCACTAGATTTGTTATTACAGATACGTTATCTAAAAATGTCAATATCTTTTCAAATACTTATATTTATGACACGATGTTCAATTTATATCATCAAAGAAAATAATCTTTATACTTCCATAACATAATATGTTTACTCAAAAACACAATAAGTATGAAAAACATAAAAATGCTTCCCTTGCAAATACAGCAAAATGCAGATACGATATTGTTGCACTCGCACGACGATATGTCTCTAATGATGATCACGACGGACCAACCAGTGACCCTGTGTATGGATATAACAATGCCAGTAAGATTAATCAGACTCTCAATACGTGTCTCTCTCTCCCGTCCTTATTACGCTCACTGCGTCTCTCTTCCGTCCTTATTACGCTCACTGCGTCTCTCCCTGTCCTTTTAGTCGGGTATACACGGAGGGGGGGGGGGGGGGGGGGGGGGGGGGGGGGGGGGGGGGGGGGGGGTCCTTGCACCCCAGGATTCCCCAAACAAACTTTATTGACGTCCTTTCGTGGTCCTAAAACATATTTAGGATGCATGTTATCAAAAATAATTTAGGTATGCTAAGGGGTTATTCAAGATGGCGTCCAAAATGGCCGCTAAACTGGACAAAGTTCATAAAATGACATATATCAATCTAAATGTATGGTGAAAGTCTAGTTTTAATAGTGGGATGTATATCACATATCCAGGATGGCAAAAGGGCCGCCAAAAATGGTAAAATTCCATAAACTGGCATATATATGAACAAACATGTATGATCAGAGTATAGTTTTAACAATGGGATGTATGTGCTAGACCACTAGCAACTCATATCTAGTAGTTTTGCTTTGTTAACATACTTTTAAACCAAAATGATATTTTGACCGACTAAATTGCGCTCTTACTGCGCTGTCACAGTCGTTATGTACTATTTCCAGCTTATACAACTTCCACACGATGCTACCACTGCGACTATGGCGATCGATATTCGTCAAATTAAGCGTAACAAATGGCGTTCTTTTGACGGTTTCAACGGGTGTACAGTACGATACCTCTTTTATGGCCTATGGTGTTCATCGTCGTCTGTTAAATAGTGATCGACTATTCAACAACGTATCTTCGTGGTAATATCTCTGCACAAAATACTGTTAACATATTATTATTTCAACACACCTATATAGCCCATAGGCTCACCAAGTAAACGCCAATCAATACAGGATTCTGTATGTGTCTGTGTGGGATTACTTTGTGTATTCATTGTTCACATTTTCTTGATGTTGCTCATTATTGACGTTGACGTTTTCGTCGTTGTTGATGTTGCGTTTGTGTTGGTTGTATGCCCGGGTTGTATGTTGTAACTTTTGTTGTCGCGGTCGTTGTATGTTATGGTCCATTCATACTCCCGTTCATACTCCTGTTGTTGCACATCGGCCAACGTCGACGGATATCAGCGCACGAGTTGACATGTTGAACCAATTATCCACCCCGACGTCGGCCAATGCGCAATGACGCGACCTTTAGTTTTCGTGGTTGTTGTTGTTATTTCTGTTGTCGTAGTCGTCGTTTATGTTATTGTTGTTGTTGTTGTTGTTGTTATTGTTATTATTGTTGTTGTTATTGTTATTGTTATTGTTGTTGTTGTTGTTGTTGTTGTTATTTTTATTTTTATTTTTATTTTTATTTTTATTGTTATTGTTATTGTTGTGACGCTGCTATTGTTATTGTTGTGTTGTGTTGTATTATAACACCAAGTGTAACATTTCTGTACATTATGATACTACCAGTTGTCATCATTAAGCCAAATAATATAAAATGTTACATTAAAGGTGTATGTTCTGATCACTTTTTGGGGGCTTTGATTTTCTTTCACATCAAGATATTTTGATATCAGAAGAATCACCATATTTTCCTCATTATGTCTATAAAATCTTAGGGGCCAGATATGTTTGATTTAGAAATTATAGGCTAAAATGTGGTGAATTGCCACCAAAGGTGGTTAACCACCAACCAGTTTGTGTACTACTCAATGGGCAATCATCTTGTGACCTTGTGCTTCTAAAAATAGAACCATTGGAGTTATGCAACTCAAACTTTGGAATGCGACAATTTTAAGGATGACCTTTCATTTAAAATAGAAAACATCAGTTGAAAATCGGACCAACTTTTAATTACTCGCCTGGTTTACAATTTAATTTGTGATACACAAGTTCCAGACAAGGTAACTTCGTTGGCAGCAATGACTAAATCAGCTTCAAGTTTGCAAGTATCATGGGACGAAGCTAACGTTACACCACCATGTCAAACATCAGGATACACTTTATCGTATCAACTTGTGTACTTCGATGGGTGTGAGAGGAGAGATGGTATGCCCGTTACCATTACTACAAACGTGAACACTGCTACTCTATCAGATTTGAAAGCTTTCTCCACGTATGAAATATCTGTATTTGCTAAGTCGGAAAGTGTTTCTGGTCAGTCATCAAACACCACAGGTGTGACTTCTGAAAATAGTGAGTATCAAATGGAGATTTGAAACTAATGCTTTAATTTGTAAATCGGGCTCAGTTGCTGCAAAAATATTATAGTAAAGAAACATAAAATAACTCTTGATACAATTTTAAATTCAAGTTTGTCTCAGAGGACCGTAGCTTATCAAATTCGCCGTTTACCGGGTAACTTTATTGTTTTCCATTTTTTCTTGAACTTTTGAAAATTATGGTGTGAGCCAAGTTGTCGACTGGGTCTTTTCAATAATAAACAGTCTTTAAACTCAAGAAAAACAACTGACTCTATCGATTTATTGGACTAAATTCAAATTTCAATTTCACACCGTGAAGTACCATATCAGCTTTATTTTCTTGCTTCACAGAGCCCGTCTTATGTTAAAAAGAAAACAGATTCCGCATTTCGCGAAGCATTTTAAAACAAATCGCATTTCGCATAGCCCTTTTTCAGGTTTCTTCTGAGACAACATTTTTTTTGTTTGCCTAAAAATATTATCATTAGTCAACATAATAACATAATTTTATAATATTTTCTTACTAATAAATACACAGTTCCGTCAGGCGTTCCGGTCGGTTTACAAGCGAATAACTCGGTGAGAGAACATCTCTTATTTGACTGGGATCAGCCACAATGTGGGCAACGTCATGGACATATAATAGGCTATGATTACAGGTTTGGAGTAGCTATAGTGAATGGTGCTTTTGAGGAGGTATCGACGAACTATACATATGTTAATTTCGATGATCTTAACCACTACACCAAGTATGAGTTCCAAGTGAGAGCAAAAACATCATTAGGGTCTGGTCCCTTCACTGAAATATTTCATGTCACGACTGCTGAATCATGTAAGTACGAGCCATATTATATGGTACAAACTACTCTGTCCAATCAAAAGAAACTCATATATTTAATGGGCCACTCAGACGATAGAACAAATAAAATAGGAACTGTAATCATTCAGGTGTGGCACATCCGTGAACAAGTACATCGGATACACGAGATATGTTAAAAATACAAAATATTCATTTTTTTACTTTTTTACGAGGTATTTTGTATTACTTTTTTCTAGATAAAACGATGAAATTTCTGCAATTGAGCGTTAAATAATAGTCTCTCCTTCTCGTTCACTTAAGATCCTGATGCAGCTCCGACCAACATTGAATACGATAAGTCAGACGCAGGACAGATAATGTTTACATGGAATCCACCACCGGTTGAAAATAGGAATGGGGAGATTACCTGTTACGAGTACGAATTCGGAGAACATGGAGAACGCAACGCAACGCGCGATGTAATACCCATTCAGAAAACCTCCGTGTTACGAAAGGGTCTGAAACACGAAACGTTTTATGAGTTTCGAGTGCGAGCATTGACATCGGTTGGACACGGACCTTACAGTACGAAGCAAATCGTGCAGACGATTACTACTGGGGGTAGGTTTAAATTGGCACTGATATATATGGTGTTGCGCCCTCAATTGAATCAGGTTTAGTCTTGCACTCTACGTAATACTTCAACACTAATTAGCATCTGAAACCATTCACCTTGATTCGCCGTCTATCGAGTACAATTTCATGATTCTGTCATTTCGACGTAAATCACGTCGAAATGAAAAGTATTTAAAGAAGCCGTCAGAAATTTTAAGATTCTAAATTTTTACTGATTTTTCGATAAGAGGATTTCTACATAATATCATCTTTCTAAACAAGGTAACGAAATTGAGTTGCTTTCTATTTGAAATCTCTCGGATCTCTCAATGCTGTTTTAAGACTATTAATTTAAGATTTGTGAATTTTGTTCAAAGTATGTGCATTTTCCACTATATATTGTCTTTTAGGTTTTTTAGGACACAATCATTATTCGTAGAAGATTGTTGTGTAACTGGTTGACGCGCTCTCTTTCGTCAATACAGCGCATCCCTTAGAGAGGAATTATTTTCAAGACGCCCAGTTTGAATGTGTTGGTTAGCTCATCTAAATGCTGATTCAATTATTTAAAATGTGATTCTAAGCGGATTCGGATCGGCAACCTTTAATTTATTAATTGAAAGCGCTCTTATCGATTGAGCTAAGGAGGCAACTGCCAGAGAAGCGCAAGATTATAATCTATTTTAGGTATTAAAATCGATTAAATACTAGATATTAGACGCTTTAGTATTCATGGTTTTAGTGAGCCGATGTTAACGATCTATACAAATTGTTTAGAAATCGATGAAGACAGTCAACAAATTACTAGAAAAGCTCTTTTTTCTTCTGATGAGCAATTCTCCACGAAAATGTCTTACGGTGCGAAACAAATCGTGCAGATCATGCAAATCGTGCAGACAATTTCTGAAGATAGTAGACTTTAAGAATAATGTTAGGGTTTTTATACGACACATCAATTATTCTTAGAAGATGTCGTGTAACAATATGCACTGCAAAATGAAAGCTTGTACGTCGTATACATGTACGACTGTCCGCTGTACATGTAGATGTCACCCTTGATGGTTTACCTTATAATGACGGATGTACCTATATACTTATACGAAAATCTCGAAACTAACATGAGTTTTGAGTCGCGTAAAGATTTTGGTTGGACATGGACCTTACTGTGAAACATTGTATATATTTGCACACATATGCCATGTATGCTGAAGGTCCGCCTTTATCTGGCAGGTATTATATTTTAATTTCGGCTTGTTATGATGGCCTGGAGAGTGGCAACAGTACTACGATACCCTAGATTAACTGTTCTGCCAAAGTCGTTGATCAAAGTTGTATATTATGGAATTTTATAAGCATCAGAAATCTTGCGCGTTGCTGATACCCATACTTATTTATAACTTACAATAATGGACCGATAAGCGTTTTAACAATGGGAATTATTCATAATTCGGCTTCTTTAATTGTGGGTACTGTCTTTTTTCGTCTGTGGTACTGTTCAATCACTAATCGCTCCGGTATTATTTGCGTGTGGGCTGTGAGAATTGAGCGCGAATTTTGCAAGATGTACAGTGGTTCCAGTTTTAAAAATGGTAACACTCCTTAATATTATTAGCCATGCGAGAAGATCATCTTGGCTGCTGTAGCGATCAACAAACTCTGGTTTTTACACCAATGTTCCACCCATGTATCACCGTAAGAAGCGAAGCGTAAAATGACAGCTTACCACATAAAGGATTAAGTTGTTGATACTCATTAATGATGCTGCAGGAGGAACAAATTACAATCATTTCTGAAGGAAGATTGTAATAATGTTCAGTAAATGAGATGGCAATGCTCTCTCATTGTACTTCATTTTGAGCAATTTCTTCATGTTTGCATAGGTCTATCAGTCTCGACTGGCACTGTTCATTTTTGTCTTTTTTCTACAGCAAACATGGTTATTGTCAGTTTAAGTGTCACTGTCGGACTTCTAGGGATAGCTGTAATGGGCCTGTTGTTGTTCATCAGAAGGTAAGCTTAACTTACTACTTGGAGTTGTAGTATACAAAGAGCTGGCTACTACAACAGAGACACAACGCGCATAACATGACTGCCGCCTAGGAAGGCCTAAGGCTATGACGGATTGGGTAAATATATGTTGGTAAGAATGCAAGTAGTATACAGAGACGTTTGGGGCGGTGGAAATATTCTACATTTGTTTCAAAACTAAAGGTAAATATGATCGATACATCTCCAAACAAATAATTTACATGTGACCAAAATGCATATCGGTAGAGAAAAAGGCAAATTCAAAGAGCTTGAAATACAACCGCCAACGGTTACCCTTCACATGGGTATGCTTAGTGTGTGATGTTGGTTATTTTATACGCAATTTGCTTTGGTTGAGGTATGTGTGGAGGATGATGTTTTGGCCAGAAATGTCGGTATATCTAAGTATATGTAAAATAGTTGGTGTGGAGGGTGTTCTTTTCGTCTGTTGATATCGCAAAATGTCAAGTACTAGGTTTAGTATACCCGCGGTTGCGGTTGACGCGGTGAAATTTCGCCAGGATTAAGAAAAAGACGTGGACGCGGTAAGAAATCTGCTAATATATTAAAATACATGGATGTGGTGGCCGCTTGGGGGTTTAACCCCCAAAATGCACTGCCGGAGATTATGAGCAAGGATTGGTTAAGCCGCTGTGAAAGTAAGTGGTAATAATGGAGTATACGTGAGATAAGGCGTGTTATTGTCATGATATGCCAAAAGCCAAGAACTAGGTCGTAAAATACACGTGGTCGCGGTGGACGCGGTGAGAATTCGCGGGGTATATAAAAAACCGTGCATGCAAGTCGTACTGTGTTCTTTTCTTTGTGTTTTTGATATCGCAAAATGTCAAGTACTTGGTTTTAGAATAGACGCGGTCGCGGTGGACGCGGTGAAAATTCGCGAGGTTTAAAAATAATGACGTGGACGCGGTGAGAATTTGCTTGGTTGATGAACATGACGTGGACGCGGTGGCCACGTGGGGGATTAAACCCCCAAGGCGCACTGTCGTGGATTGTGGGCAAGGATTGATAGAGGCGTTGAGAATGCCGGGGTAATACGGAGTTTTAGTTGGATAGGGCATGTTATTTGATTATTAGGATGATATGCCAAAAAGCCCGTATAAAACTGAGTGAGTAACCCCTTTCAGGTTTAGCGTTCGTCATAGTCGTGATCGCCGTGCATGGCATGCAAAAAGCGTACAATGTCACAATGTATTTACGCGTGGACATTTTTCTTCATAAGATTGGACGTTGCGGTATCGTGAAGGAGAAAGGACTATAAAAATGAAGGGTCACACCGGTCAGGCGATTATAATGGTTATTACTTATAATTCGGCTTAAATAGCATCGGCTTGAGAGTAAAATTGGATCATAATATATGATTTTGATTAGGAAATAGTAATAAACAAACTTCATAATTCTTATTTGTTATGATTTTTCGTGTATCAGAGGCAATTCTACTCAATCGCCCGGAATGGATCAACCAGACCAATTGACACATCATGCTACCATGGCTACACTCCGAAATGACACCATGCCGGCAGTCGCGCTATCTACGGACGGTTACGTTGAGTACATTGCCCCGAAAGATTCTGATAGCTCTTCCTACCAAGAATTGACCAAACCAACAGATAGAAATATGAGTAAAGGGGTTTATATAAATACAACCGAAAACATAACTGCTGATGAGCAAAAGTACGAAACAATATCCAACAACAATGCTCGTAGTGAAGCGTAAACATTAAACAATTGCCTGTATATATTTTAAAGTGATCAGGAATGTGAATCAATGGAGATCTTATGATTCTCTTTCGTTGAATTGAAACATATCATTATTAACCGTCAAAGTATTGTGGGGGAATTCAGAAAGAGGGCTCCCTTCTATTAGTTAGCTTGCGGAAAGGAAATAGAGGGCTCGCGTCTGTAATGTATGTCACGTGATGTCGTGCTATAAAAACAGCCGATGTTGAGCGCGAACTCGGCGCGTCTTAGTCTAGCCTCTGGAGAACCAAGTCGCCAGCTCTCTGTCTCTCAGAAGCAATCATACACTATCCGCTTCCAAACACGTTCTTTTCCGGATTAACATTGTCAGGGGGACTATGTAGTGATGTAAGGTCCCGTGGGATATAAATGATTAGAAGGTGCCACCTATTTATATAATTATGTTGTTAAGGTAATAGGCATCATAAAAAAACATGTTGGCAAAAATGTAGATGCTGCAGATGGCCGCCATCTTGGATTTCAAAATGGCCGCCAATATATGCTACTTTCGATTATTATTTTGGGTATAAGCGTCGTATGAAGTTGGTTTTGGCGTCAAATTCATAATTATCATGGTGAATATTAATAACAAATGAATAAATACTATGAATTATTATGGGTCGCTCCTAATATCAGCCATATTAGGTTTCAAGATGGCCGCACTTATGCCATTATACCCGACTAATAACATATTTTACATAGTTGAGTAATATGTTTCATATACCTCCTTTTAGGTATGTTACATTGATGGTAATCAACAGATGAACGATAAACGCTACCTATGTGTTACAAATACCATTTAAGGTAGTCATCTTAAAATTCAAAATGGCTGCCAGGTATCTCAAGGATACATTCTAACAATTATCATGAAGACAAATAACAAATGAATAAATACTATGAATAGAATTTAGGTATTTCAAAATCAATGTCCAAATATTTGTCGTAATTTTGCCATCTTGAATTTTTTGAATTTAGCAATGATCTGCCATCATGTATAGAATAAAGATTACATGTATTATTTACCAAAAGGTAGAGTGATATGTTGCTTTAAAGGAGGGGTCTTGCAACCACAATATTGAACATATTTTTTTAGAAACATAATTATTGAGCCCAAAGTGCGTAATCATATAGAACAAAACATCATACTTATCACAAACACAAAAAAACTGCCATCTTTCAACATGCAATATCTAAAATTTGTGGCGATCGAAAGTCCCAGTGTCGATGACGTCATGGTTAAGGTGCTAACATTTGCGCATGTGCATTGTATAACTATGACTTTGTCGACATCGGGACTTTCGATTGCCGCGAATTTTAAAAATTGCATGTTGAAAGATGGCACTTTTTAATCGTTTAATTACACAAGTTGCAATGGGCTCGATAGTTATTTTTCTAATTTATAATGCACAATGTTGGGCTTGCAGGACCCCTCCTTTAACCCTAACTCCCGTGGCTATGTTTTTGCGTGTATCGGGGGTGGGGGAAAAAATTACCGAGCACCCCCGGGACCATCCGCACCAAAGTCTGTGCCCCTATCGAGTGATCTAATTCCCCAGCGCTTTGTGCCCACATATGCCTGCAGTAGGTGACGTCATCGAGCCAATGCAGCAGCACGTGCTTGGAGATTTGATTCATTATTATTTATTTTATTAGTTTTATTTTGGATGATTTTGAATGATGAAGTGGGGTAAGGGTTAATAAAGGACACAACATTCTGCAGTACTGTCTCGTATGCAAATTAGTCAAGAATTATGACCGAATTGAAATAGTTCCTCTATTGTTCCACTTAATAAATAATCTAGCACATCCTCAGAGTCACTGTTCTCAACTTCCTCATATGAAATTACCGTGTCTCCTGAATTGTCACATGATTCGCAGGCTTCACAACAACTACAAAGATCTGTGCAGGTCAGTCCATTCCTTCTGCATTTGCAATGGTTTGATGAACATCATGTTTGAACAGGAACTCTTTATATCAGATCAAGTACAGCTTGCGGGGCAGTGGCAAAGAAGTCATGACTGGTGTATAGTTGCCATCTTTCAAGGTCCACCCAAAAACCCTGTGGTTCGGGTAATGATGATTTGCGGTGATGTCGTTATTCCAAATCATGGCTTGGTAGCGATCTTGTTTCGGCTTGCTTCTTCTTGAAGAGCCACCACCTTGCATCTGCTACACCTGACATGTCTGTACTGTATTGGTAATTTACAACTGGCAAACAAATGCTTCAATATGAGGATAAAGCACTTTGTTGTTCATCAGTGATCCCCAGCATTGAAAAGGCATTTACTATGTTATCATGTTCATCAAGTTCATGCAGTACTGTACTTTCCAGCATGTGGTCTTTCCTTTTCCAGCAAATTTATCGGTAACATCTGCCCCTGATATTGCATGGAACCCGGGTAGTGCTGCAGCTAGCTCCCATAACATTTGTAGATGGGCTCAATCGGTATCACTCGATGTTTCTGACCAACTCCTGTTATGATAGACGTATTTGGACATAAACGAGGGTATCTTCTGATTGCAAGAACAAGTGCAGCTGTGTCTGGTGAATGAATATCTAGAGATGTAACACCATTTGAAGAAGCATCGACAGAATGCAAAATTATTTTGGTATCTGCGCTGCTTCTTCATGACGTACTACTCGAAAGATCAGTTGCTTCTCTGTGTGTAGCTCTTGCTAACTCACACTGAGTTTGCGGATTGATGTTGAAGCAGTAATATAGTACGTCACAGCGTGTTTTCCACCTAAACGTCTTCCACGGGTCGAAGCTTTCAAGGATATATGCCAGTGTCATAACGGTCAAAAACCAAGTGAACATATCTAAAAGGAGGTATATGAAACATATTACTCAACAATGTAAAATATTGTGAGATAGGCTTTTACGACGGGTATTCATAATATAAGTTAAAAGTTTAACGGGTTCGCCGTCGGAAAAAAATCGTCCGACGGCGAACCCGTTAAACTTATATAATGTAAAATATGTTGTTAGTCGTGTATAATGGCATAAGGGCGGCCATCTTGAAACCTGATATGGCTGATATTAGGAGCGAGCCATAATGATTCATAGTATTTATTCATTTGTTATAAATATCACCATGATAATGATGAATTTAATGCCAAAACGAGCTTCATGCGACACTTATACCAAAAATAATAATCGAAAATAGCATATTTTGGCGGCCATTTTTTTGGAATCCAAGATGGCGGCCATCTGCAGCATCTACACTTTTGCCAACATGTTTTTTTTATCAAAAAGAAGTAAGTTAAAAAGCCATGTAGTTGTTCTCTATAAAGCCTCCGTTTGTACAATCAACATCATACGTCACACTTCTTATTGTACAGGGTGAGTCAAAATATACAGATTCTGTTTTTAGAAAATCAGGAAAAATACTTGTTAAAATGGGCAAATTTCTTCATTGTTTATAGGTGTAGAAACACTTCTTCATACTTGGTGAAATTTCAAAGACAATACCTTATTCCAGGCCATAGTTACAACATATTAACGAAAAAGCGTGAAATCAGTGTTCCAAATATACCCCCATTTTCTATTGTAGGCATTGTGAATACCAACACGCGATTGTATGACATATTCCTCAAAATGCGTTCGTTAAACTTTCGCATTCATAGAGGTACTTGGAACTTGGTGGTTGGAACAGATTACATTTCACAGAATTTGGGACAATGCACATCTCCCGTTTTGAATAACCAATTCGAATGAAATAAAATTTAAGTTATAGTTAACAATGCGGTCTTACTGTGCATATCAATAAATATATTAATTTGTGTTTATTACTGGTTTAAAAAAATAAAATAAAATTGGGACCTGAATATTTTGACTCACCCTGTTTATGCGATGCTGCGGAATAAAAGTTTATGAATCGGCTTTGCAGGCAATTACACCGCAATCGTCACTTTTGGCAAATGTGATATCAGGACGTCAACACGACATGTTTTAGAATAAACACTCTTTTTGGACAACAATTTTTCATTTACAAAGTTAATTTTTATTCAAAATAATATTTCACTCGCATTCAAAACAGTGCAAACTGGTAAAATTGAGTGGTCGCCCGATTATAAGAAGGCGGGTTTTCTCAACTCGGTCAGTTTAATGCACCGTGACTCACAGAACCCGTTAAAAACCTCGTGAAAAAAAGAAGAAAGTTTACGTGAAAGTGCAACGTTATAAAATACTATGTGCTTACTGACAGAAAATGTCAGACATAACTTTGTTAGGTGACAATTTCACGTTATCGTTTCCTCAGTTACTATACGTTCGGTGTTCGAATTACCAATAACGGCGTGTTTGGTTTTTCATAGACAACAAAATCAGTTGAGGAACATATCGTGAAAATATCACTAAAGCCGTGCCGTGAAAATGGTGTTTCAAGTAAATGCCACGTGGGACATAAAGAATATCACTTGAGCCTATGTTGATAATGTAACTTACACTTGTATACCGTGTGTCGTAAACAATATCACGAGAATCGTGAAAGATACTGCTATATTATAGCCATAACAAATAATGTGAAGGATGAAGGATGCCACGGGTGTCGTGAAAGTGTTGCGATAACCGCACACATATCACGAAATCCGTGACAAGAGTGGTTGGATTGTTCACGTAAAAAAGGGGATAATTCCCTGCGAATTTTTCACGAGAATTAACCGTGACTGAGTTTCACGATGTTTTTTTTCACGAATACCGAATCATATAATTGCATTATACTCGGTCACATAGCATGACTAGTTAATAGACGTTATTCATAATTGGCGATTACATGTCTAAAACAGGGAAACATACTCGATAAACATACAATCTCGTACTTTTACTGCAATGTAATGAACTGTGAACATTTTCCTAGATAGTGTCGGTTACCAGCAAACATTTCATTTCAAACAAGTGGAATAGATAGTTTATACGTTCAAATTTATTTCACGAATGTAATAAGGTCAAATATTAAACAGCTCAGAAGTATGAAGCATTTTTTTTATGATTAGTGCAAAGTTCACAACATTGAAAAACTACATCACTCTCGTCTCAGCTACATCGTTAGCCTCGTTTTCGAAGCACTAATTGCTCTGAGCATGCTCAGTTGGATAGCACGGCCCTCTTTTGACGTAAACGCGCCAATTATGAATAACGTCTATAGCAAATGTAATAGAGGAAGGAATACACACAAAGAAGATTTTAAAGACACCACCACAATGCAATGCGTTATTGCAAAATGCCCTTAATCTGGTTCCCAGAGACATATGCACAAACTCATGGCATTAAAGTTCACTCATCGTTTGAGCTCTTAGATTCTAGTTTACATCAATTATTAAATAAGTTATCAGTGTTCCTTTTTCTTATTTCTAAAACGTCAGTGCTCCACAAATGCATCGTGTGACAAAGCCTTAGTTGGCTGGTGCTCCCGCAATGCATTGTGGGATATCCTTAAAATCTGCTTTGGAATACACAATACATTATGAACCTATCATACTTCACACCGTTATATTGATCAATAAATATGATGATATCTTGTCATATAGAATGAACAATTTTCAGTACGCGGAATAAAACGAGTTCAGTCAGTACATTGGATGATTGTTTAAGTATAATTAATGAGTTCGAGTATACACAGCATTTCAGCATATCTTTCAAATGATAATAATAACAAAAGTACGGATGATATTGATTGAGTTAATTTGGTAATACAAGCGGTTGATGTATTGATACTTAATACAAAAGATGAGATTTATTGTGTTCATAATCAAGTGTTTTAGGATACCTAACTTCCGAGAAACACCATGCATTACAATTTCACTGAGATAGGTCAATAATGTAATGTAGTATATAAATCAATTAAATGTTGGAAGTAGTATCTGCGAGTGGTAGTCTAACAACGATACACTCATTTTTGAATACCCCCATCTATCTTTATACAATATTATAAGTTGTAGGTATAGGTCTACCCTTTATAATTACATCAAAGTTAACCAGTGTACGTTTTGAGAAATCTATGGAAACAAATTCTGTAAAACAGTATTGAGTATAAGACATTTTATCATGTAAGGACAGGATTTTTTTTTATTGATAGGCATGTCGATACTGATTCCGAGTTCAAAGCACATGTGATACCGTAACAGGTAAAATAATGGGGTAGTCCTGACTTGTATACAATGTAATAATAATCATAATAATAAGCCATTCTTATCAATGTAAATATGCCTTGTATGATCTGTATCGAAATGGTGTGTATTATTTTGTTGTTATCATGGTTATGTTACAAAGTTCACATGATTTAAATAAATCTAAAGGCTGGATCTCAGCATGATATGATGTTGAAGTGCCGTCTTTTTGCCCGCTATAAGGACATCACATTTTATGATGAATCTCCAAATTTGTTTGCACGTTCTCGTCTGTTTGGCATCGTACCAACCCACATCAAAGTCAGAAGGTATGTACTCTAACATGTCCGCTTTCCCCATGGCTTGTTATTATGACATTGATTTTGATTTGATTTTCAATCATTCCATTTCTTCTGTCTATTGTATTATAAAATGTTTACCTGTAAGGCTGTAAACAATATTTGACTATACGGTATTTCAACGGGGTTTTGAAAAATAAATGTTGACTTCTAGTCCATTACTTTGGTAGTTTACAACACTGTACAATCGCTTTCTTCAAGTACACTGCTTGGAAAAGCAACTGGTGTTCGTATAAGCAGGGTATTTAAACACCATAAACTAGAAGTTACTTTAGCACGGTACTTGATCAATTCTGGTTGTTTGAAACTGTTTTTACTGTTTAAATTGGGGGCCGAAGAAAATATGATAGACATACTCCACGAGGATCTAAAGGGGGAGGGGGGGGGGGGGTGGGGTGGGGGTGGACTCTCAGGTACAGCCTCCGTAAAACTGCCGCAACTTCTTGATTATCTATTTAATCTATATCCTAATAAAGTTCCCTAGGAGGTTTTTGTTGTTGTTGGAATATCTGATTTATTTTTTTGAATTATAGACCAAAAAGTGCCAACAAATGTGACTTTTTAACAAAAATGTGATTTTCATGATTTTGGAGGCAAACAATCACGTTTCTGGCATATTTTGGTCTATAATTCAAAAAATAAATAAGATATTAACAAAAAAAATTAAATGAATAATGAAGAAGTTACAGCAGTTTTACGGAGGCTATGCTAAGGGTCCACACCCCCTTAAGATGATTCTGCAGTGTAAGGGTTTAATTCTTTTCTAATCGAATAAAACTTCTCAATTCGACAAAAGAGTCATTTAGATCTGCAATCATGAATAAAATAAATTGGGGGGGGGGGGAGTAGCATGTATGTAACAGTCCATGTGCAATGTTGACAAATACCATTGTCTTCAGCAGCTTGCCAAGGTTTGCCAACGTTCAATGACAGGAAGGTGTATGGGAAAATGAAATCATAGTTTAAAACGTCCTGTCCAACCCTAAGGGACCTTTTTCCCCGAGAAAACTACTATACTTGTGTGATGGGATCAATACCTTTACTAACCAATGTTGCATTTCAACATTTCTTTCCATAGGTTTGTAATACATTCTGAAATTATTTATAATGTCAAATGTAATGCACATGTATATTTACACATGGTTATTAATTTAGTTAAACTCATATAATCTGATCCTGGGAATCTGATAAAATTCCATCTTTATTCCAGTACACAAAATTGACTTAACGGTATTGCAATCATCACGGTTTGTTGATTTGAGCAATAGTTATGATGAAGTATACTTAGGGTCTGTGTCAGCAGATTACAAATCTGCGACTTTCAACGTCGGAAGAACGAGTGACACAGGGACAGGTGGTGTGGGGGAGGAAGTGGTGAATCCAGCGGACAGTGTCATTTTCCCACCAAATTCAGGTTTCCCATCTGGATCAAAGGCACGATATTTTATTCACGATACGTATAGGCGAATACATGTTGTACTGGAAGGTTTGAACGAAAAGGAAGCAAGTGTCGGCGTCTTTTACATCAAAGCAGTGTACGGCGGAGTAACATTGCAAATAACGACAATAAAAACGGCTACAAACGGTAAGGAAACTATTTTTTTTTTATATATCGATTGAATTGTATGAATCGTACCATTAAGGTTCGATTTTTACCATTCTATTTGTTATTTTCTAAGCATTTCCATCTCGACAACAATCTGTGGACGTATCATTTGACTGGCCTATGCAATAATGAATTGAATTCGAGGATGACTATGATGATGGTAGACTATACTGAATAACCCCCTTACCATTTCACAGCTCATGTTATACCTGTACGTTATACACTGTCAGCAAGTATTGGTGATGTGATAACACTAGCGGTTACCACTACTGTTTCAACTTCCGACTTGAGATGGCGACACGACGGAGGTCCGGAGGTCAATGACTGGGATGGTAAGACGGAGATACATGTGGAACATGTGAGAAAAGCAGATGAAGGCATATACGAGTGTTATGAGGACGGAAATCGTGAAGATGGTTTGCATGCGATTATGAGACTCAGTGTGAGAGGTAACGTTAGTAATGTTCAACACATTGATTTCTGAATGACGACGTTAGTCTTGAAGGCTTATTTCGAATTTATTAAGTTTGATTTTGTATGTGTATTTTTAGTTTTTTTCAGATAAACAGAATAACAATCATGATTTTGATATATTAAGTATCCTCGTTTAAAAAAGGGGAAAACGTGATAAAGTAAGATATAGCACATTTGGGTATCATTGCTCTCCTGTCTCAACCTTACTTTTCAATTACAATACTAACTCATAATCCATTTGACTTTCAGCATGTCCTGCAAGTAAATATGGTCCATCTTGTGAGCTTGATTGTAGAACCTGTTACAATGGAGGTGTTTGTCATACAGACACAGGCAAGTGTGTCTGTCCACCTGGATTTAGGGGTCTTCATTGTGAAACAGGTAGTACATTTATTTTCATTTATGTTTCGAAAACGATTATATTATATCATTAATATTTCTTACTTGAGAATAATAACCATGACATTGGCGACCAGATCCTATTATTGAGCATGCACTCGTAATTGCTTAAACAATCCAATGAAAGTGTGTGTTCAATTAATTGTTACTCTGCAACACAATACACCGATGATTGAATCTATATTCAGACGATAAATGAGTCTACGTTTGTACTAAATTCTTTTATACCATAAAGCATCGTTAAGTTGTTTATATTTTAGTATAAGCAACGCAATTATATGGTAGACACTTGGAACTAGCTATGGATCCTTACTTTACCGATTGAATATGACAACAACTATAGTTTGTGAACATAGTCTTGAACGCGTTATATAATATTCGGACATATTATAATGCTGGCTTGTAAATGGGAATGAATATAATGTGGCGTTCCCGCTACGAAGTGCTGTTTCCGACATGACAGTCACAAAGCAGTCCTTCAATGACCTGACCATCGTAGGAAATACCTGATTGTAGAGAAAGTGACACCGAACTCTAAATATCAAACACTATAATCTATCTCGTTATGACAGATTGTGGTAACGATCACTGGGGAGCTGATTGTACAATGATGTGCAGCAGTGGTGGTGGCAATTGCAAGGACGAGCACATCTGCGTTCCTGATCCGGTAGGCTGCTCTTGTATGGCGGGGTTTACTGGTGACAATTGCAACCAAGGTAACGATTAACATTCTTGTTAATTTGCACATTTGCAAATTTCAGTTCCACCCAATCTATGTAGTAGAATATGTTAAATAACATGGGATATTAATACAATATCACATGATTAGTATCATCATGGAGGAATACTAAGGAGGAGTCACTCTAGTAGAAATCGACGACAGCGTTCGACCTGTACGCCCTCTATAACACTGCGGCAGTTCCGCCTACAGTTAGCCTGCATTGCCGTGGCGTTTTAAAGTTACGTGCCTAAAGTTCATGAGTGTTATGGCGCGAGCCCGCAAAAGTCATCCTGGTCTCCCTATTAAACAGCTATATACAATAAGTTCTACCTCCTCACTCATAACATCGCTAATATGAAGCAATCAAATCCAGTGAGAGATTTTGGACAACGGACACGGTAAATTACACTAACGATAAATATAAGTTTTTTAAGTTTTCTCTCCGTATTGTATGATTAGATATAACAGTCCGATTTAAATACGAAAGATAGAAATCAATGAATGATTTCTGAATATGATACTGTATTATAACGTATAGATTCGATGGTTGGCAATATTAACCTTTGTAGGCTTGCAAATAGTATTATATCAACTCTAATGTATTGCTACGCTTTTAGCATACTGGAATATTGCTATTCAGTCAAATATTCGTTGTTACATGTCAAGCCACAGTGATGCCTTGAATGCTAAATCTTAATCATTTTATGAGTTTTACTTATATGTAAATAATAGTCAATTAGGTAGTCAGCATGGTCAGTGGTAGAAAATTATTACTTAGATATACCTGTAATCCCTTTATTTAGTCTTGTATATTGAAGATCTCTTAGTTCTTATGAAAAGTTAAAATCATTTCATAGAGTCAAACCAAACTCATATCCAAACAAACAATGAAGTCATTAATAACGGGTATCGTCCAACTCCAGCTAGCAGGCAAGCTGTGCATCGCCACCCCAATCGAACATCTCTGGGATGAGCTTGGACGACGTGGATAAAGAAGAGACAATCCACCTGTCAATAGACAAACACTTATTGCAGCACTACAGGAAGATTGAAAACATGTTCCCCAGGCTACCATCAGGGACTTGATTGGAAGCATGAGAAGGAGATGTACATCTTGCCTGCAAGCTGGAGGTGGACATACCCGTTATCAATGACTTCATTGTTTGTTTGGATATGAGTTTGTTTTGACTCTATGACATGTTTTTAACTTTATGTTGCTGAAATTGTTTGCTGTGACCTGTGATGCAAGACGTTATCTGGGTCAGTGCAGATTTCTCTTGTGTCATTGATGCAAACAATTGGTTATTGACTGCCATTTGAAACAATACATTGCAGTAATATTGTATCCAAATTTGGTACATTTTCATGCACAGAATTTTATTTGGTGATCTGTTAAAATTTTATAAGTTTCTTTTTTGGCTCAGTGTATATGTACAGTTTAAAAAAGGTGCTTAACCTGTTCATATATAGCAGTTTAAGGCATAATTATCACCTCTGAACAGATGAATAACTATAATGTTAAAACACTCAGGGGTTGGCAGTTGGGTAAATAAAAACAAGGATGGCACAATCTTAAACAATAACATTAATATCGGATGTCCTAGTCAATATTGGATATCCAACATTCTTAAACAATTTTGTCACTGTTATTGCGCTTTATTCCTTTGAGGGCGCTGATCTGCTATATATGAACATATATAAGCACCTTTTTAACTGTACATGGTGTATCAAAAAATAGGACTCTGTTTCATGGCTGTTTTTTACTTTTTCAAAACCACTGGACCATGACCTATTCACCGTCAGTGCAAAGCCCAATTAATAATGATAATATTCTGAAAATCTGAGATTAATCCAATGAGAAAAAAGACCGCTAGCATAATTTGCGTAAACCATGTTATTTAGTAGTCTGTACAATAGGATTTACACTTACAAACTAGAAAATGACATGGTTTACCTTTCAATACTTTGCATTCTTAGATATTGTAAATCATCCATCAATAACAATAGCAAAGATTATAGTTTGGTATTCCTCTTAATTTTTTTTAATTTTTTTAAAATTTTTTTCTCTTTTTATTTTTTTCTCATCTGCTATGACAAATCAAATATACAAAAAATATATGATTACAAATCAGTTAGAATACACAATGTGTGTGGATAACTGTTAGAGTAACATCGATAAGTAGACTATATATCGCATGAATATGGTTATTATGCATAAATACAGGATGACGTACTAAAACATACTGTACAATAAATTACAAAATATAATATATTCAAATTATACAAAAAGCATGTGGAAAACGTCCCATTTTTTTAGGTAGAGAGTGTTCTTAAGAGATTTTTTCCACATGTGTCTTTCAGTGTTATGGTACTTAATGATATCATGTTGGATATTTTGAAATGACGGTTTTGAACCATTGCACCTATTTCTGTATACAGCAAATTTCGCAATCAATAAGATGTTATTGAGACCAGTACGTTTACTAATGGGGAATTTGCCAAAGAGAATGTCATTATCGCACAGCGAAACCTTAATTTTACATTTACATAGTAGGCCTATTCCTCTTAATTCTGGCACAAAACATTAATAGCTTCATAATCCACAAATTGGATGCATGAATAATACTGTGCAATGTTCAATGTTGCTCAGTGTTCTCATGAGAAAACATCAGTATGTAGAAAAGTTGTGGTACATGTAGGAAAGTACCAATCATGTCAAAAGTGTGTTTATACCAAATCATTGACAGAGAAGGACATTTATACATAGAAATTGGACTTGTAAGTCAACTTCAATGTCTGCCATAAGTATGATAATTGATAGATAATAATACATAAGTATGATAAGAATAAGAATACTTTAGCATGATAAAAATATGAATAATTTCCCTTTAGCCTATTTAAATATAATATTCCACTGTCATGTTAATCTACCTTTATTGTGTGAATTACCATTGTACATACTACAATATGAGTTGACTTGCCTAGTTGGTCACACTTTCCTTAGTTGATAATGGATTTTTCTCATCTTTTCAGGATTTCAACTTTAATAGTTACTTTACAACGAAATAAAATTTGTCATGGTTCAGTGGTTTTAATCAGGATTAAATCCACGCTGAAAGAGAGTCCTATTTTTTTGATACACCCTGTACATTATATTATAGCAGTCTAATAGGGAGACCCTGTTGCATAGAATAGGCCACATCACAATACATGTATAGAATTGTAAAAGATCTTTGCATTAGTCTACGGGTGGGGGGGGGGGGGGGGGGGGTATCAAGGATTAAGAAAAGTTGTCTATGAAATAGGACCAGGTTGAATTCGAAATTAACTTCATTTACTGCCACTATTAACAATTTGCCAATAGAACAAACTGATCTGATTGGTGCATTTTCATGAGGGGCGGGGTGACTGAGCGGTACTCTCCTTCAGTGAAATAGCTACCGGTGGAGACATTCCCCTAAATGATATGATAGGTATCGGCGCACGCGTAATAGTTTACAAATTGAAAACTACAATGCAACTTCAATGCAAGAGCTTGTTCAAAGGCTAACCCGGACGAAACGGTGATGAATTACCCAAGTCCTGTAGCCCCCATGCAGTTGGATTGTCCGCTACCCGTATTTTGGTCGGCCAAACCAAAAGTTCAAAGTTCAAACCTTAACCGGAACATGCCAACTTCTTGTGAGGGCGGTATCACAATTGTGTGACGTTCAGTTTTTAATCGGGAGAAACATAGGGCGGGACATAGGGTCTATGTACGATGACCTTAAAGGCATATTATGTGATCTTTTCCAGAGAACGCCATCTATTCATGATTTTTTTTAGAAAGTAGATTTTCTTGCAGATTTACAATTCTGATCATAAATCGTACATACATTCCAAGTTACAGAGCGATACGATTCCTAATTACCTCAAAATCATGGTTTTAGAGTGAATTTAGAGTGAAAATATAAACTGTCGTGTTTACCCGACAGTTACACTCTAAAACCATGATTTTGAAGTAATTAAGAATCGTATCGCCCTGTAACTTGGAATGTATGTATGATTTCTGATCAGAAATGTAAATCTGCAAGAAAATCTGCTTTCAATTTGTTTTCGATGTTGAGGGCGTTCCCTGGAAAGATCACATAATATACCTTTAACTACGATGTTATTTTTCATTGGCCGTATCTCCGCGCCGGCCGTGCATTTAGTACGGAAAGCGGTACGGGACCCCCGCCGCCCCAATAGGATTTGCGGCGCCGTTGAACCATTTGCGCCCCGCTACTAAAACATCCCCCCGCGATAGAGAATTTTCCGCCGCGACGTCAAAAATACCGCCGCGGGGGAACTTTTAAAAATAAATATCATCGGATTCCCGGCGCGACAACACAATTCACCGGCGCGATAACAACCCCCCCGTCCGTAAGCGCCCCCAAACAGGAAGCCCCCACCCCCAACAGAAAGCCCCCCCCCCGACAGGAAGCTCCAACAGAAACCCCCAATCCCGGCGCGACAACAAATCCCCCGTCCGTAAGCGCCCCCGCCCCTCCCCAAACAGGAAGGCCCCCAACAGAAAGTCCCCCAACAGAAAGCCCCCCCCCCCCGACAGAAAGCTCCAAACAGAAAGCCCCCTCCCCAACCGAAATCCCTAGACCCGCAAATAAAAAATAAATGCCCCCCCTACTACGACCAGCAACTCCCCCACATAACCCCACGTCGCCAACCCCCCCCCCCCCCCCCCCCCGCCCTCCCCCACCCCCGCCCAGAATATGATGTGATACCGAGTCCGCCAGTACAGTAGTATTTGCGGCCCCGCCAATTGTAAAACATCCCCCGCCAAATAGAATTTTCCGCTGCAACTAAAAGCTTGTTGTCGCTTAGATGCTATTACGGTAGTGACATGACACACGTCACATGGCCGCTATTCAATTTCCATTAAAACTTGTAATAAAATTGCGCCCCAATACGATGAAAATTGTGCAAACTCTATGGCTATTGCGCGAAATCATTCTATCGCGGCGGCAATATCTTGCTTACATAAGTAGCTGCCTGCCGTGTTTGTGTGTGGTGTGTAGTCGATATACCGTATACAGTCTTTTTTGATTAAATAAATAAAATGCTTTCACAAAAGATAGTATTTACTCTAGATTATTACCCATTGTTGCATTCCTTGCTCGCTACACTATACGTTTATTCAAACTATTCGTTGAAGAAAATGAGGGATGAGTGCGTGCCTTGTATTGGATTCAGTACAACACTTAATGTGTTTTTTTGACTAACATTATTATACTTTTAGCATTTACGACCATGCTAGGGGGGGCTGGGGTACCGCGCCATTTTGCAATATTTTGCGAAATCGATCGTGGTTATCACGTGATACGTATCGTGGAAAAATAATGTACACTGTTTTAACGAAATGCACTGTGGGATTGTGTTACCAGCCTAAAATTATAGAGGTCGCAAACTTGCTTATATTGAGCCTAGCTATAACAAGCTAAAAGTGACATCTCTAAATGTATTACCAAAGTGTGAAATTGTTGGACACACTGGTAAAATGGTTTTACAACAAGTTTTGCTATCATATATTATCAAACTGAACTCAAGTTAAATCACTCTATATCGAGCAATAATATAATTGTTTACGCATTTTAATTGTTTAGACAAAGTTAAATAAATCAAGGATACATTTATGATAGATAAATAAATAAAAAGAAAACTATAAACGCATGGGCGGCATTTATAATTGATAAAAATTGACATAACAATGATGTTACATTAATATACCATCAAGTTTAAAAAATAGAAAAATAATGGGAAAATTCGAACCCGTGATTTCCGATTGCTACGACATGGCCAACCTACGCACGCCACAGAGATTTACGACTGTAATTGTGATAGTTTTATTATTTAACTATGTCCATTTATTTATAACGAACGGATTTTTATTGTGCCATTTTTGCCAAATGTGTGTGTTACTCTCGCACAAAATGTGTTTGTAATTTGATTATAATTCTTATTTTTAAAAGAACGGTAATTTTTTTAAACATTTTCGAGAAAAAAATGGCGTAACCCTGATACGGTAAACGCCAGCAGTGTGGTGTCCGCGTGGGCAAGCATACAGATGATGCTATTAGCAAATCCAGCATATAAAACAAAAAGTGCTCCTAATGGGACTCGAACCCACAACCTCTCGCTTCTCAAGCGACTATCTTTCCACTAGACTAACCGTGCTACTTGAAAGAAATTAACGCAAATAATGTATTTATATCATGGGTCATGGGTTAATGCACTGTGTTAAATTCTACAATCCCAGCCGCCACTCTGTTCAAAGGCACAAAAAAGTTGACTTGTTTTATGCTTTTTTTGCAATCCTGAGGTGTGCAGTTCGATTTTCTTTCTCGAATTGTTTAGAAAACCATCCATTTTAGAACATCTGAAATTTAAAATGAACTGCACACCCGGGAAAGTATGATGCCAAGGGCATATTTTTTGCACGTAAATCCAATACAAGAGTTCTGAAAATCGACAAAAATATGACGTCATAACCATTGCTTCGGGACAAAATGGCGCGGTACCCCACCCCCCCTACGACCATGCTGAATAATAAATGTGTTTTTCGTCCCCGCCCTCACGATTATTTAGAGATTGCTCATTCATGGAAACTATTTACTGCCCATGCAATACATATATTGAGGACCTTAGACATGAGTTGATGAAGATCTCTATTACTCTATACTTTAGATGAGTTTTGGAGAATTAAGGATTTATATCTGGCAATGTAACAGTGTCTTATGCTATGTCTTTCGAATGATGTTATAGGGAATTACCCGTCAGTCTGAATTCCCATCAGTCCAAAGCTCCGCTAGTCACCTATCAAACCGCATTCATTAACCCTCGCTCGGTACCTCTGAAACCACTTTAACCCCCTACAATCCCAACCATCCCAAGTCACACACACCAACCAGATTGATAATCATATTTTATAACCCTCCTCGGCCAATTCCCGAACTTCATTCAGTGGCGTATACAGGGGGGGGGGGGGGGGGGGGGGGGGGGGGCGCCCGTAAAATTTGACAATATACCTTTTTCAGAGGCATATGGGCCATTCCACAAAAATGGGACCACTTCAGCTTTGGAAAATTATGAAAATAAATTGTTTCAAATCTGCTTACCTTGATTGTTTTTGATGACCCAATATGCTAAAGTTACTAGAACAATAATGTTTGCGAACACCACTGCTCACATTTTTACGCACGAAACCATGTAATTCAGGTGTTTTATATGTTTTTTTTCACTCGGTGAACGGCGTTATCTAGTGTCATATTGCATTGGCAGTCATTGCATCCCTAACTAAGTCCGAATATGATATTCAAATTATTGTTTTTTTTGTCGTTGAGAGGTCTCCCCATAACAATATTTGACAAGCTATGCGACAGAAGAATGAATTTCATTTGTTAGCCACAACAAATCTCTTGCTATGAATCAACGCTTTTGACAACTATGTGCTTTCAATTTTGTACCTTTTTCCAAAACTTGTTTTGTCAATTTTACTCTAGTAGAAGAATATTCCCTTCTGTAATGTATTAATTGTCAACTTTTCTTTAAGCCCAACATTGAAATTGTATGTCATTATATAAAGATAACTTTATATGCTATTTTTAATGGTATTATTCTTGGATAACGCCGTTCACGTGTATGCCAGTTATGGGATTGAAACAAAGATAAAACAATTGAAACTGACATAAATCAAGTAGCTGTTGCAGAAACTTTATTTGTTTTATCAATTTTAATACGAAAAAATGATTTAAACCATACATTTTGGCTGAATTTCCCAATATTGATCGTCAAACAGTGGTCAAATATTTAATTTTCACTTTAAATGTTTTATATAGCTTGCATTTTCGTTTACAAGGGGTATGTACCATTACATTAATTATTGTATTAAATTATATGCACACTGCATCGCATATTGTGAAGTTGTTCTCGCAATCTCCGTTCTCGCTCACAATATCTTCTTGCTCATGTTTCTTCACCTTCGACATCATATGGACGCCGTTCTTTTCAAGATGCTTCTGCTGAACTTTGGAATCAACTACCATATCATGTTAAATCAGCCAAAACTCTTGAACAGTTCAAATCATCGCTAAAAACTTACCTATTTAATGTTAATGCATGATTTCCTTTTTGTCGTGTCTTTTGTTACTACTACATGTATTATGTATAGTTTTGTATATTTGCGTTTGTTTTATTTGTTATAGCGCATAGGGACTTAATTGTGTTATGCGCTCAATAAGCATGGTTTTATTATTATTATTATTATTCTCTTTTTTGATCGATATGGACATTTTAGGGTAAATTCCGTTATCCCTGTGAACCGCGTTATCCATGGTTATCCTGACATACACACGCGAAATAAGCCTGACGAAAACACATGCTCAATACTTGCTAAATAGAGCGATTTGGCTATGTGTAGCGCGGTAGTAAACACTCATATATGTGGACTATGAGCCATATATTTATACTTACAGCATATTCTAGAAGAAACCGTTTGGTTCACAAAGTGAAATGCGTTATATAGAACACAAACGAAGAAGCAAACTTACTGTTTTCAATGTTTCGCTGCTGTATCTAGACTTCTCAAAGATTTTCCAAAGAAGGAAGATTGTGCCCTTGCAATATATTCTTCAAATGAGGGTGATAACACTTTACAGGATAACGCCGTTCACGATAACGCCTTTTACGTTTTCATCCCTTTTCGGACCTTTTGCAAGCCATATGGTTGCATTTCTATTTTTTTCTCGACACAAATGGTGAGAAAAACATTGGACTCATAATATATTACCTTTTATACGGTAACAGAATACCTACTTTACCGAGAAATATCGATCACGGAGTTCACAAGCTTAAAACAGTCGTTTGAAATACTGAACTTCAACATTTTTTATAGCCCAAATGATGCGCCAGAGACTTTCGAGGTGATATAATTTGAATAGCGTGGTGGGTTTGCTAGGGGATTGTTCATAAACGATTGCAAATTTAGTACATTCAGTTTATGTTGGAACGCTAGCTGTGCGGATATCGGAAATTACACACATTTCGTGGAAAGTTCATTTGATATTAAAAGTGCACGTTAAGATTAATGTAGGCAGAACTAAATGCCTTTATATTTTGGTTTGATACGTTTGCTACATTTACTCGTACCACAATATTACAAAAATTTGAATTGAGAGTCAAATCCAACAGTTTCAAATTGCGACATCTGGTCGAGGAACTGTGTTTTTGTGGTTTTGGGGGCCTTTCAGTGTAAATTTGAACCTGATAATGTCATTTAAAGTATGGCAAACCATGGTGTTCTGAGTAGAACTCATCGAGTTTTACCATAATATTAATAAACATTTGTGATATATACTTGCAGTAAGAATTCCCGGATCAAAGAATGATAAAAACCCAAGTGGTCCCATTTTTGTGGAATGGCGGCCCATATACCTTTATATACCTTTTTCAGAGGCATAGGTATTCAAACACAACTTGAATACTCACATTGAAATTATTAACAGACTTTAAACTCGGGCCTTATATTCACGATCAAACTGCCGAAATAACCATTTAAAAAACAATTTTAATAATTCCCGGACTAATTGCCGTACGGGGCTAGCCATAATAGAACCAGATCAGTTCAATCATTAAGCTTTACCCTCATAATACTAATAAATAAGGTATGCCTACAAAGTAAAAATTGACCTGATGAGTAGGTTACTTCATTTTATTCCAAATTGCTCAATCAAATCTAGTGGTTAATATTACCAAATTTAGTAAGCCTAAGCCATGACTGCTACCCCTTGACTGGTCTACTTCAATCACAATTAGAAGTCACTGGGAGTTAGCGGTAGAGTTAGGCCTACTTTAGTTTCAATGCACATTATTTATGCCTAACACCTCTCATAATTTCTTTTCACTTCCTTAACCTTTACTGGTACTCATTCATATATAAAACATTAGTGATATCAGAACTTTCACCAAAGTAAACCAATCTGTTAACCCCAAAACACTACATTTATCAAGCGCTGTAACTTAACTATTAATGTTATGTATCTAAAATAGTTTTAAATGCAAGTCTGACCGATATCATAAACAGGGTGTCTCAAAAAAATTACTTAAATTAATTTAGGTAAGTATCTGAATTTTACAATCCAAACGGTGAAATGAGGCCAAATTAGTTTTCTACAATTGGAAGAAAACAGCGTTTAATTTGGTTAAGTAATTACGGAGATATCTGTGATTACGTAAGAGTAGTTACGGAACACTTCCATCCAAGTTTGCATATTTTGATAGATTTTCACTTGCGGCTGGTTACTTACTCATTAATGTTCAATTAGTCAGCACTGTGTAACTACTACGATGATAAAAAGTTCAATATGTGATCCAAGAATACTGAATAATCGATCATAACACTCATAACACCCAGAAACCAAAACAATACAACTCATTGTAAGGAGAGAGATATGACCATACTCTCTTAATGTAAACAAAACATTTATTTTGTTTTCAATTGCGATACTAATAATTTGACCATCATGCACAAAATTGGCGATAATTTTATGATATACATGTACATGATTTCAGCCTTCAAGTTGAAAATGTGAAGACTAGAAGCTTGATAAAGTTGTATATGCGCGATGCTTTTAGTTCTTGAACTTGGTTTAATAAAGACAATGTTCATATTTACTAAAATTACTATAATTTTGTTTCCAATTGTTATAAAAAGATTGAACTTATGGTACACATTTTAAATTTTACTGTTCTTAAGTATAAATTGTGATTAAATAATCTAGACAGTTTAATTTAATTTTTTGTGTTCAACTTTGGCAAATTATTTGGTGTAAAATAAAATCTAGAACCACAAAAACACGTTAATCCATGTCAATTTGTAGAGACGTATTGATTTCATGTATGTGCTGTCCGAATCACTCAATATGAGCAAACTTGGATGGAATTGTTCCCAGACTAATGTTACGTAATTGCTCATTTCTCTGGAATTACAGAACCGAATTACATCCGATTTTCTTTAAAGTATAGCAAACTATTTTGCCTTTATTTTGACGTTTGAGTTGTTCTATTCTGACACTTATTCAGAAAGTTACAATCCTCTAAAGGTGCGTTGTATTTTTTTTGAGACACCCTGTATATGTACCTGTATTAAGGTACATGTATAGCTTTTGTTGTACGTATAGTCACCATATACGTGCCAATGTGCATGTACATTGCAACAAGAATCTTATAATATTAGCCCCCCCCCAAAAAAACCCCCCAAAAAACAAAAACAAACAACAACAACAACAACAACAAAACAAACAAAAAAAACCCCAAAAAACAAACCACCCCGTTGCACTCTCCCGACCGACCTTAAGCATGTTAATTAAGGCTGCTGTTAACTCTCAGTTTTCCATTTTTCAAAAATTTCACCTTTCTGCGTTTTTCAAAACTTTAAAATGTTATCTATCGTTAGGCCTACATGAAAAGAAATGTTCAATTTTGGAATTCAAAAAGCCGTTTTAGAAGGATTCAAATCCCTTTATTCTGACTGAACAATAAACACTGGAAAGGAAAAGTCAGTCCGCAGGGGATCAGCGAAATGTCCATGCGCCGCGTACACCGCATATTTGTTTGCGCACATTTTTAGGTATTTTTTAATATTTTTAACGTGTTCATTGTGTTATTGTTATTACCGAATTAGACGTATGGCGGTATTATTTTTCTTATCGTTGTTTATTCATCTCATTCTATTATTTAGGCGTTAATATCAAACATAATATCCATAAAGTTGAATCAAACACATCCCTAATAATTATAACTTAATTGACTATGCCGATTCATATAGGCCTATGGCATATTGCAATTGCAGACTCTTATAATCATGCAATCTAAAAGAGAGGTAGGATCCCATTATGGTTGCAGCAGAAATAACTTTAGGCGTGCGTGCCGGACGGAGCAGGCATCTGCCCCCTCCTCCCCCACCAATATTGACTGTCGTGTCGGTTGAGATTGGCACTGTCGGTTCGTTTGACAAGAGGAATCATGGAACTACGCCGGGCCGGGGGGGGGGGGGGGGGGGGGTACTCATATTTGGTTTGGTCGGGATGTGCCGCTGGTCGCTGGAGATTCAAAACGCCTAAAACGGTGGGGGTGGGGGGGGGGGGGGGGTGATTTGCTGTTAGGCACCAATTGCGCTCCAGGGGGTGTCTGAGGGGGCGTGAACGATTTTTAAACTGGATTCACGCAATTTGGTGAATGCTTTTAGTCAACATTTAGATAAACTCATGTGACCCTTCTTATACCAATCGCCACGTTTTTGATCACATTTTGACCCTACATGTAAGTACCTAATTTTGCAAGAATTGTTGTTTTCTGTGGATATTGTAAATTTGCACATTTGGAGAAAATTTGAAAAAACGACTCATTCATTTATGACAAATTTGGCACTAAAAATGGGTCAATGAACATACCGTATTATTTATATACACTTATACATGAATTCGTGACTTGCCATAAGGTCTAAAACCATTTGGTCTAATAATAATAATAATAATAATACACAGCATTTATTCAAGCGCTTGATACGTAAGATCTCCAAGCGCCTGCAAAAGAGGCTTGCCGGGCACCCATTATTATTGCTGATGGTCTACTACTCGTCCTTTATCTAATACATAATTCTCCGTCATCTCTGTGCAGATCGATTGGAATGAGGCGATAAGTTACATTGGGTTATTAGCCAATATATTTGTTATATAACTATTACACTTTTCATGAAAACATAGCATTTTATTTTTGTTAAATTAGGATAGTCCGCGACCCCACAAAAAGTGCGTCGCGACCCCACCTGGGGTCGCGCCCCATAGGTTGGGAACCACTGTTATAAAGGATACCTTATACAGGGTGGTCAAAATTTGTAACAATATAAGTCTGTGAAAACGTATTTCTGAAATAAAGTTAACCGTTATCATAATTTAGTGTCATAATAAAATTTAAATTGACGTTTTGTAATAATATTGCACCAAACACAAACATATGACCAATAATTACCATACTATACAGGGTGTAACAAGCGAAATGCACATGTATGATCGGGTCCTCAATCCACGCGTTTCTTCACTTTTTGATTTTATTTTGATGAAAGCAATGATAATGAAATAAAATGAAACACACATGAAATGATCATGTTACAATTAGAAATGTTGCCTGGATATACATACTAACTTTAATATGGCCAATAAAATCATATACAGGGTGTTACAAAATAAAGCACATGTGATTTAACGGAGCGCTTATTTTTGAAAACAATCTACTTTCTTCAGTTTACTGCCATAAAAATGTTTGAGCATGGGTAAAATCAAATAGTATTCGGTAATTGTGCAAGATACAATGTAAGTTCTTTTGTCCGACAATGATCAACAGACTATTAACAATGACACCGATGGACTTAAGCCCCCACCCCTTCCCACATCTCGCTACGCGCCGTAAATCTGTCAAAATTGATAAAGATGTCACAAATTCTGGACAAATTTCAAGATTGCGCGCATGCAATATGCACACCGTATAGTATCGATCGGGACGTTATTAAGCCAGAGATGTACACGCGGGCTTTTTGAACTCACTCGACATGCATGCAGTAGAGTGTGCTTACCTTGTAATTTGTAAGCTGTCATTTGTCTGGTTATAGCAAAGTAAAAATACGACACGTACAGAATGTAAAAGGGACTTGTTTATAATGTTTCACTCCATGAGGTAGTTAATTTATTTTAAGATAATTATGCACAAGTGTATGAATTGTTATCAGTATAAATAAATCAATCGGTATACTACTAATCGGTACACAACAGCCAGTGTCTCTGACATTATATATTACATGTATATTGATAATCAATAGTGAAGTGAATGAACTATTTCATAGCTTGTCTAGAGATTGACGCTGTGTGTGTGTATGGGACTGCTGGCTCCTCAATTCTTCTCCTCCGGCTCCTCCCCCTCCTCCCCAAGCACCCGTTGATCAATTATTTGCTCCCAATTAAAACTGAAATAATTAAGACATTATTTTGTAGATGGTATGGAAAGAATATTTATTGTGCTTTGTAATGACACCAAATTGGTTATTTTATGACGAGAAATATAGAAACGGTGATAATATAAACATCATTAACAGTGTAAAAATGTCACACCTCCTCAAAATACGGGGTTCAAATTCGAGGCACACGACCTTCTATAACAATTTAGCTGATGAGGACAATTAATCCTTTTAAGAATGCATCTACAGTATTATAGGACTAAGATCTGTATGTCCATTTCCCCCTCGTTTCTTCACAACCATAATAGAGTAACATTTATTAGAGTTATAATGAAGGTAACATGAAAAAAAACTAACATTTACTTCAACCTCGTGAACTTACGTAACATCGATTTTAGCGCATTCATTATTTGAATACTGGATTCGTTTTGTACCGTATGTCATACAATTCCCAGATTGTCCTAGTGGTTATTATGGCACTGATTGCCAGCACACCTGCCATTGTTCTGTCGGCGATTGTGATCCTGCAAGAGGCTGCACGAGCTCATGTACAAGTGGATATTCTGGACCACAGTGTCAAGGTTTGTAAAGGTGCTACCGAATGTTATACACTGATGTAGACATAATAGACATTTTCATAATGACACAGAGTAAGTATTAATGCTTCGCTAACCATGCTAACCGTATACAGGATGTCCATAAGTAAATTTGGCTATTACTACTATTAAATACCATTGCTACCAGTTAGAGTGCTGAAATGAAAATATCAACAATTTGGAATCTTGAAAATCGTACATTTCTGATACAAATTCCATGCCATTTTGTAAAATGTGTAAATAAGTTTTGAACAAAATTGCTTTTTTTTAAACATCTTTATAATCACTGAAAATTTCTATCGACATTTTAAATGCACAGTTAATGTGTTGCGTTTGTTTTAATTTCCACTGAAAAGATGATTGGTGTCAGTTGTTGTTAATGATAACATGTACGGAGGGATTGTTGTATGACGTGAAAGAATTTATTCAGTTTGGCTGACTTATTACAATCCTTTATTGGTGGTAGATTTAACAGTAGTCGCGGCGAGGTTAATTATTTAAAATGTACTGAAATCGAACGAGACGTGTTCATCAATTGCCAACAATGTCATGCTGCACCTGAACAAAGATGAAAGTAACAGAATAGGGAGCAGTTCCATTTGTACGCGATAAAAATTGCGAGAATGTTCCGGGCCCCGATGAGTTTTTTATCAGGCCCCGATGAGATTTTTATCGCGAACAGTTGCGAGTAGCAAAGGATTATTTATCGCGAAGCGTATTACCGCTTGTTTAAATATAACGAAAGATAAGTGGTCGGTATGTAAATAGAGCTTCAGGTTATTTATTCTAGTTGTAAGGTACAAATTCAGCATTTCATGTTTTTAGAGATAATGTTATTGATTATGGATGTTTAACGTAAATTGTATTATCCTCGTGTATTTGCTAAAACAATGTCCCGCTCTATTTGCTAAACATACCCCAGGGTATGGCAGAGGCCTCGTATCGGGCCCCGATGTCTATTTTATCGGGGCCTGATGACTATTTTATCGCGAATCAACTTGAAAAACATCGGGTCCAAAACATATCAGGCCCCGATACAGTCGCGATAAATTTATCGCGTATAAATGGAACTGCTCCCTAAGTAGATAACATGGCCACCGTTATGTATTCGACTGTGATACATGTTTGATATTTGTATAACGACGGAAAGAGCAACACGCAACCCCAACTGGAATTTGGATGTATTTCATTTAACAACACGAATAAGTACACCTCGGTGATTTTCAAACAAAAAAATGATCTAATGTACTAGGCTTTACTCATCATCCATTGGTTTCCCACTTTCATGTTACAGTTCCTGCCACTTGTTCATCTGGTTACTATGGTGAGATATGTGAATACAAGTGTCATTGCTTCAATAACGGAAACTGTAATAAGGAATCAGGTGCGTGTGATAATGATGCTTCGTGTGAGGAAGGATGGGCTGGTGATGATTGTCAACAAGGTAGGCATTCAGATCGCATATCCGAGGGTTATTAGCCAATAATACACATAAGTTTGTCTATTACTCTGTTGCGAATTTGAGGTTTTGGGCAATAATCGCATTAATTGATACAGTATTGCAATGTACAATGTAGTTACGGAATCAAATCTCATTTCATTCTCAGCGTTGCCTGCTCTCTACCGGGAACCTACCGTTATGGTTAATGACCAAACAGCTTCCATTGCCGTAAATTGGGACGCATGGTCACAGGATGTTGACTACGGCAACGGACCAGCAGACAGTTATAAGGTACATTACAGAAACGAGCAGTTTTCTGGTTCCATACCGTCATCAAATACACAAGCTACACTCCCGAACCTGGATCGTGGTCCTACTTACATGATTGCCATCAGCGTCTTCAAGATTGTTAACAATGTTCCAGTAGAAGGCAGACTTGGGAGTGTCATCACTGCAAGAGTGCCATGCACAGGTAAGTAATTGGAAACTGGGAGAAGTCTCCGGGGGGGGGGGGGGGGGCAATATATACAGTTGTAAACATCCTTGCGAATTAAACGTTGATTAGGAGTGCTTTTTCGACCATAACGAGGGGGTAGTGGGGGTAGGTTTACTGGTTTAAATGGGCACTGATATAAATGGGGTTGCGCCCTCAATTTGCCAGAGAACCAGGTTTAGTTTGGTTTCGAGTACAATTTCATGATTCTGTCATTTCGACGTAAATCACGTCGAAATGAAAAGCATTTAAAGAAGCCGTCAGAAATGTTAAGATTTTAAATTTTTACTGATTTTTCGATAAGAGGATTTCTACATAATATCATCTTTCTAAACAAGGTAACGAAATTGAGTTGCTTTCTATTTGAAATCTCTCGGATCTCTCAATGCTTTTTTAAGACTATTAATTTACGATTTGTGAATTTTGTTAAAAGTATGTGCATTTTCCACTATATATTTTCTTTTAGGTTTTTTAGGACACAAGCATTATTTCAGGGAGCTTATATAATGGGAGAGGACACTCCTCCCACAAAATTCGCCTACTAAAACCAAATTCACGGGTGAAGCTTTTGTAGGGGGCGCACTATCATGGTCGTAGCAAACCAGACGACCTAAGACGTGGTTAATTTTATCGGCTCAAAACCCGGGCTCAAAACATGATTTGTGACACAAAAATAGTACATCAATGGTAAAAAAAGCTGATTGTGATTTAGAGTAGAACTGATTTGCTTTGATGATGGCAGAATTTAGTTCTTATATGGCACGAAACATTCAGAATTGGTTATTTGAAATTAATTTACGTAGAACAAAATACGAATTTTAAATTGTGGATGGCTTCGTCTGGCAGTGACAGAGGAGGGGCGTTGCGCTATTTGCATTTTATGAATATTGTAATCAGATCAGTTAGGAAGGACGCCGGATCGCGACGATCACATGATGTAAGGTCATGAATAGTCATGACTGAATATTCATTTACAACGAATGATTGACAGTTTACGCTGTAACTTCCGGGTGAAGGTTTTATAGAGTGCGCTATACTGAACCAAATCTGAACAATGGGCAGATATGAAAGTCATAAGCCTGATTATTCGTAGAAGACTGCTGTGTAACTGGTTGACTCGCTCTCTCTCGTCAATACAGCGCATCCCATAGCATGCTTAGAGAGGAATTATTTTCAAGACGCCCCATTTGAATGTGTTGGTTAGCTCATCTAAATGCTGATTCAATTATCATTTTAAAATGTGATTCTAATCGGATTCGAACCTGCATTGTCCTGCAACCTTTGCATTCATTGAGAGCGCTCTTATCGATTGAGCTAAGGAAGCAACTGCCAGATAAGCGCAAGATTATAATCCAAATTAGGTATTTTTTCTTCTCCACGAAAATGTCTTACAGTGCGAAACAAATCGTACAGATCGTGCAGACAATTTCTGAAGGTACATGTAGTAGACTTTGAGAATAACGTTAGGGATTTTTATACACTAGCAACCAAAAGTATTAGGACACCTTGCAAGCTGCAAATTGAGAGAAAATACTGGGAATCTATTGAACTACTGTGTTAGCTTTTTGGTATTCTAGGGTTATAAAATTAATGGAAAGTTCTTAAAGGTTTGTTACAATAAATTTGGGATGATATTCCTTCCTACTTAAGACATTATTGTTTAAAAGGAAAACATTTGTAACAATATTTTAGTGATAACGGTTTTTTGCATTGATACATGTATATTTAGTTAATTTGAGTCAAATAGCTTGACAAAAATTCTTAAGTCATGATAAAATGATAGCACTGTGTAGTAGGCTCATGTTATGTGGGTGCTATGAACAAGTACAGAGAATTTGGTTGGTTTCCATTTTAAATATGAAAGTAAAGGTGTCAAAATGAAACTAAATTTCCATCCCAAATATCTTATTATGAAGATGAATGAAGAGATCAGGTGTCAATATGTGTGAGAGATTAAAGATTTGTGACAATATTGGGATTAGTTTTACTTGAGTGAATCCATTGACAAACAATTGAGAAAGATTTTTTTGAAAGGAAGTCAAAATTGTCAGACTACCCACCATAGGATTACATTGGCTATAATGAGGTTGATGAATTATTCATGAGCTATTTCCAATGGGAAATTTGTATGGGGATTTGTAGAAGGCACATGTTTTCTTCAATTCCATGGAATTGAATTAGCAGATGTTGTAGGAAACATGAATTTATTTAATAAGAAGAGATTCAACAACACATTTTTGTTCAACTTGTATTGAAATATTACACTCCAAATTGAATATATGGGATGATTTTGACACCATAACCAAGTGTCCTAATACTTTTGGTTGCTAGTGTACGACACATCAAATATTCTTAGAAGATTGTCATGTAACAATACGCACTGCAAAATTAAAGCTTGTATACAGGTACGACTGTCCACTGTACATGTAGATGTCACCCTTGATAACTTTACCTTATATGACGGATGTACCTATATATACTTATACGAAAATCTCGAAACTAACATGAGTTTGAGTCGCGTAAAGATTTTGGTTGGACATGGACCTTTACTGTGAAACATTGTATTTGCACACATTTTAATTTCGGCTTGTTGGCCTGGAGAGTGGCGACAGTACTACGATACCCTAGATTAACTGTTCTGCCAAAGTCGTTTATCAAAGATGTATTTTATGGAATTTTATAAGCATCAGATTTCTTGCGCGTTGCTGAAACCCATACTTATTTATAACTTACAATAATGGACCGATAAGCGTTTTAACAATGGGAATTATTCATAATTCGGCTTCTTTAATTGTGGGTACTGTCTTTTTCGTCTGTGGTACTGTTCAATCACTAATCGCTCCGGTATTATGTGCGTGTGGGCTGTGAGAATTGAGCGCGAATTTTGCAAGATGTACAGTGGTTCCAGTTTTAAAAATGGTAACACTCCTTAATATCATGAGCCATGCGAGAAGATCATCTTGGCTGCTGTAGCGATCAACAAACTCTGGTTTTAACACCAATGTTCCACTCATGTATCACCGTAAGAAGCGAAGCGTAAAACGACAGCTTACCACATAAAGGATTAAGTTGTTGATACTCATTAATGATGCTGCAGGAGGAACAAATTACAATCATTTCTGAAGGAAGATTGTAATAATGTTCAGTAAATGAGATGGCAATGCTCTCTCATTGTACTTCATTTTGAGCTATTCCTTCATGTCTGCATACTATATAGGTCTATCAGTCTCGACTGGCTCTGGGTTTTTCTTTTCTTTTTTCTACAGCAAACATAGTTATTGTCAGTTTAAGTGTCACTGTCGGACTTCTAGGGATAGCTGTAATCATGGTAATGGGCATGGCGTTGCTGTTCATCAGAAGGTAAGCTTAACTTACTCGGAGTTGTAGTATACAAAGAGTTGGCTATTGCAACAGAGACACAACACGCATAATATGACTACCGCCTACATGTAGGAAGGCCTAAGACTATGACGGATTGAGAAAATATTTTACATTTGCTTCAAAACTAAAGTTAAATATGATCGATACATCTCCAAACAAACAATTTGCATGTGACCAAAATCCATATCTGTAGAGGAAAAGGCAAATTCAAAGATCTTGAAATACATTACATGATTTTTTGTTCCATTTAGCACCACCAACGGTTATTATACTGTACTGATTGAGTGATTTAGATTAAACGGAGTAGTTCTGTTATACACTTCACATGGGTATGCTTAATAGTGTGTGATGTTGGTTATTTTATACGCAATTTGCTTTGGTTAAGGTATGTGTGGAGGATGATGTTTTGGCAAGAAATGTCGGTATATATTTATCTAAGTATATGTAAAATAGTTGGTGTGGAGGGTGTTTTTTTCGTCTGTTGATATCGCAAAATGTCAAGTACTAGGTTTAGTATAAACGCGGTTGCGGTTGACGCGGTGAAATTTCGCCAGGATTAAGAAAAAGACGTGGACGCGGTAAGAAATCTGCTAATATATAAAAATACATGGATGTGGTGGCCGCTTGGGGGTTTAACACCCAAAATGCACTGCCGGAGATTATGAGCAAGGATTGGTTAAGCCGCTGTGAAAGTAAGTGGTAATAATGGAGTATACGTGAGATAAGGCGTGTTATTTGATTATTGTCATGATATGTCAAAAGCCAAGAACTAGGTCGTAAAATACACGTGGTCGCGGTGGACGCGGTGAGAATTCGCGGGGTATATAAAAACCGTGCATGCAAGTCGTACTGTGTTCTTTTCTTTGTGTTTTTGATATCGCAAAATGTCAACGGTTTTAGAATAGACGCGGTCGCGGTGGACGCGGTGAAAATTCGCGAGGTTTAAAAATAATGACGTGAACGCGGTGAGAATTTGCTTGGTTGATGAAAATGACGTGGACGCGGTGGCCACGTGGGGGATTTAACTCCCAATGCGCACTGTCGTGGATTGTGAGCAAGGATTGATAGAGGCGTTGAGAATGCCGAATAATGGCAATACGGAGTTTTAGTTGGATAGGGCATGTTATTTGATTATTAGGATGATATGCCAAAAAGCCCGTATAAAACTGAGTGAGTAACCCCTTTCAGGTTTAGCGTTCGTCGCGCGTAGTCGTGATCGCCGTGCATGGCATGTAAAAAGCGTACAATGTCACAATGCATTTACGAGTGGAAATTCTTCTTCAGACGGGACGTTGCGGTATCGTGAAGGAGAAAGGACTATAAAAATGATAAGTCACATCGGTCAGGCAATTATAATGGTTATTACTTATTAATATAATTCGGCTTGAATAGCATCGGCTTGAGAGTAAAATTAGATCGAAATATATGATTTTGATTAGGAAATAGTAATAAACAAACTTCATAATTCTTATTTGTTATGATTTTTCGTGTATCAGAGGCAATTCTACTAAATCGCCCAGAATGGATCAATCAGACCAATCAACACATCATGATACAGTGCGACATGACACTACGTCGGCAGTCACGCTATCTACGGAAGGTTACGCTGAGTACATTGCCCCGAAAGATTCTGATAGTTCTTCCTATCAAGAATTGACCAAACCAACAAATAGAAATATGAGTAAAGGGGTTTATATAAATACAACCGAAAACATATCTGCTGATGAGCAAGAGTACGAAACAATACCCAACAACAATCCTCGTAGTGAAGCGTAAACATTAAACAATTGCCTGTATTTTAAAGTGATCATGAATGTGAATCAATAGAGATCTTGTGATTCTGTTTCGTTGAATTGAAACATTAACCGTCAAAGTATTGTGGCGGAATTCAGAATGAGGGCTCCCTCCTATTTAGCTTGCGGAAAGGAAATAGAGGGCTCGCGTCTGTAATGTATGTCACGTGATGTCGTGCTATAAAAGCAGCCGATGTTGAGCGCGAATTCGGCGCGTCTTAGCCTAGCCTCTGGAAAACCAAGTCGCCAGCTCTCTGTCTTTCAGAAGCAATCCTACACTATCCGCTTCCAAACACGTTCTTTTCCGGATTAACATTGTCAGGGGACTATGTAGTAGTGATATAAGGTCCCGTGGGATATAAATGATTAGAAGGTGCCACCTATTTATATATGTTGTTAAGGTACTAGGCATCATAAAAAAACATGTTGGCAAAAAATGTAGATGCTGCAGATGGCCGCCATCTTGGATTTCAAAATGGCCGACAAAATATGCTATTTTCGATTATTATTTTGGGTATAAGCGTCGTATGAAGCTGGTTTTGGCGTCAAATTCATAATTATCATGGTGAATATTAATGACAAATGAATAAATACTATGAATTATTATGGGTCGCTCCTAATATCAGCCATATCAGGTTTCAAGATGGCCGCCTTTATGCCATTATACCCGACTAATAACATATTTTACATAGTTGTATGTAAAATACATAGTAATAGTACATAGTAATATGACATATATAGTACATAGTACTTAGACATAGTACATAGTTATGACATAGTATGACATAGTACATAGTACATAGTACATAGTAACATGTACTTATGACATAGTACATAGTACATAGTACATTGTACATAGTAACATAGTACATAGTAATATGTTTCATATACCTCCTTTTAGGTATGTTACATTGATGGTAATCAACAGATGAACGTTAAACGCTACCTAAGTGTTACAAATACCATTTAAGGTAGTCATCTTAAAATTCAAAATGGCTGCCAGGTATCTCAAGGATACATTCTAACAATTATTATGAAGACAAATAACAAATGAATAAATACTATGAATAGAATTTAGGTATTTCAAAATCAATGTCCAAAGATTTGTCGTAATTATGCCATCTTGAATTTGAATTTGGCAATGATCTGCCATCATGTATAGAATAAAGATTACATGTATTATTTACCAAAAGGTAGAGTGATATGTTGCCTTAAAGGAGGGGTCTTGCAACCACAATATTGAACATATTTTTTTTAGAAACATAATTATTGAGCCCAAAGTGCGTAATCATATAGAATAAAACATCATACTTATCACAAACACAAATAAAAACTGCCATCTCTCAACATGTAATATCTAAAATTTGTGGCGATCGAAAGTCCCAGTGTCGATGACGTCATGGTTAAGGTGCTAACATTTGCGCATGTGCATTGTATAACTATGACTTTGTCGACATCGGGACTTTCGATTGCCGCGAATTTTAAAAATTGCATGTTGAAAGATGGCAGTTTTTAATCGTTTAATTACACAAGTTGCAATGGGCTCGATAGTTATTTTTCTAATTTATAATGCACAATGTTGGGCTTGCAGGACCCCTCCTTTAACCCTAACTCCCGTGGCTATGTTTTTGCGTGTATCGGGGGGAGGGGGGGGGGGGGGGAATTACCGAGCACCCCCGGGACCATCCGCACCAAAGTCTGTGCCCCTATCGAGGGAGCTAATTTCGGGTAATGATGATTTGCGGTGATGTCGTTATTCTAAATCATGGCTTGGTAGCGATCTTGTGTGAGCTCTCAGGATCGCAGATTGTAGAGCAGCTTGTGTTAGAGGTAATCCCTTTGATTGGGCTTGCTTCTTCTTGAAGAGCCACCACCTTGCATCTGCTACACCTAACACGTCTGTACTGTATTGGTAATATACAACTGGCAAACAAATGCTTCAATATCAGGATAAAGCACTTTGTTGATCACTGATGCAGTACTTATTTTCGTCAATATATATAATACTGTTTGATGCCTCTTATTTCATTGAATAGTTTGATCAATTATTTCGTCACTTTTCGTCCAAAAATAAACTTCATATTAACTTAACTCAAACTATACATTCAACTATAAATTTAACTACATGCAAACTTATATATAACTCTCAAATCTGCTGATGAGTGGTTATGATTGGCTCGAACAAACTTTGACCCAGAGAAGGCTCAGCAAGGAACCCACAATGCATTGCAAGCCAGAAAAACACACGATTACACAAGTTCTTCAACATATTTTTGAACGCATGATATCCGCAGCACTGGGTGTCAATCTAACACAGAACATATCCATTTTGTGGGTCTCCAATTGCCTTACTTTTCCCGGGAAAGGGTCGGGACTGACAAAAATAGAAGGTTGTAACAGACAACTCACTACATAACATTTGCTGCTTTCTATGCGGAGCAAATTTTACCAGATTTAGGCTAACGAATACAATATGCTCGTGACACTGCGTTCACACGTCGTATAATTATCAAAAAAGAAGTAAGTTAAAAAGCCATGTAGATAAGTTGTTCTCTATAAAGCCTCCGTTTGTACAATCAACATCATACGTCACACTTCTTATTGTACAGGGTGAGTCAAAATATACAGGTTCTGTTTTTAGGAAATCAGGAAATAACTTGTTAAAAATGGGCAAATTTCTTCATTGTTTATAGGAGTAGAAACACTTCTTCATACTTGGTGAAATGTCAAAGACAATACCTTATTCCAGGCCATAGTTACAACATATTAACGAAAAAGCGTGAAATCAGTGTTCCAAATAATATACCCCCATTTTCTATTGTAGGCATTGTGAATACCAACACGCGATTGTGTGACATATTCCTCAAAATGCGTTCGTTAAACTTTCGCATTCATAGAGGCACGTTGGATGGAAGTTTGAACAGATTAAATTTCACAGAATTTGGGAAAATGCACATATCTCCCGTTTGGAATAACCAATTTGAATGGAATAAAATTTAAGTTATAGTTAACAATGCGGTATTACTGTGCATATCAATAAATATATTAATTTGTGTATATTACTGGTTTAAAAAAATTGATAAAATCAGGACCTGAATATTTTGACTCACCCTGTATATGCGATGCTGCGGAATAAGTTTATGAATCGGCTTTGCAGGCAATTACACCGCATCCGCAATCGTCACTTTTGGCAAATGTTATATCAGGACGTCAACACGACATGTTTTAGAATAAACACTCTTTTTGGACAACAATTTTTCATTTACAAAGTTAATTTTTATTCAAAATAATATTTCACTCGCATTCAAAACAGTGCAAACTGGTAAAATTGAGTGGTCGCCCGATTATAAGAAGACGGGTTTCTCAACTCGGTCAGTTTAATGCACCGTGACTCACAGAACCCGCTAAAAACCTCGTGAAAAAAGAAGAAAGTTTACGTGAAAGTGCAATGTTATGAAATACTATGTGCTTACTGACAGAAAATGTCAGACATAACTTTGTTGAGAAATACTTTGAAATAAGTACAAACATGTCTAGAATTGATTCAGTAATCATTGAGATAGACCTTGAAAGTTGACAAAGGTTTCTGAAATATAATTATATGGTAAAACCAATACCCGCGTGGAAAGTGTTCAGTATAATTAATGAGTTCGAGTATACACAGCATTTCAGCATATCTTATGATAATAATAACAAAAGTACGGATGATATTGATTGAGTTAATTTGGTAATACAAGCGGTTGATGTATTGATACATAATACAAAAGATGAGATTTATTGTGTTCATAATCAAGTGTTTTAGGATACCTAACTTGAGAGAAACACCATGCATTACAATTTCACTGAGATAGGTCAATAATGTAATGTAGTATATAAATCAATTAAATGTTGGGAGTAGTATCTGCGAGTGGTGGTCTAACAACGATACACTCATTTTTGAATACCCCCATCTATATGTATACAATATTAAATTATTATAAGTTGTAGGTATTATGTCTACCCTTTATAATACATTTTATCATGTAAGGACAAGATTTTTTGTTATTGATAGGCATGTCGATACTGATTCCGAGTTCAAAGCACATGTGATACCGAAACAGGTAAAATAATGGGGAGTCCCCTGACTCGTATACAATGTAATAATAATCATAATATTAAGCCATTCTTATCAATGTAAATATACTTTGTATGATCTGTATCGAAATGGTGTGTATTTGTTGTTATCATGGTTATGTTACAAAGTTCACATGATTTAAAAAAAATCTAATATACGAGAAGGCTGGATCTCAGCATGATATGATGTTGAAGTGCCGTCTTTTTGACCGCTATAAAGACACCACATTTTATGATGAATCTCCAAATTTGTTTGCACGTTCTCGTCTGTTTGGCATCGTACCAACCTACATCAAAGTCAGAAGGTATGTACTATAACATGTCCGCTTTCCTCATGGCTTGTTATTATGACATTGATTTTGATTTGATTTTCAATCATTCCATTTCTTCTGTCTATTGTGTATCATAAAATGTTTACATGTAAGGCTGTAAACAAGATATGGCTATATGGAATTTCAACAGGGTTTTGGAAAATAAATGTTGACGTCTAGTCCCCGGAGGGGGGGGGGGGGTACTCGCCTAAGACGGTATACGGGGGTGTGCCGCTCTAATGGGTAGCTTTTTGGGCACGAAATCCCTAAACATGGGGTATGATTTTGTGCTGGAAATCCCTAATAATGGGGTCACTTTTTACAAATGGGTCTATTTTTGCGAAATTTTTGTATATTTTCGCGAAAATTTGCGAAAATTTGGTCTAAAATGAAGCAAAACCCCTAAAAATGGGTACCGATTTTTCCAAAATCACCCCTAAAAATGGGTATGGGTTTTGAATCTCCAGCGGCACACCCCCGACCAAACCAAGTCCGAGTACCCCCCCGGGGTCTAGTCCATTACTTTGGTAGTTTACAACACTGTACAATCGCTTTCTTCAAGTACACTGCTTGGAAAGCAACTGGCGTTCTTAAGCAGGGTATTTAAACACCATAAAATAGAAGTTACTTTAGGCACGGTACTTGATCGATTCTGGTTGTTTGAAACTGTTTTTACTGTGTAAATTGGGGGCCGAAGAAAAAATGATAGACATACTCCACGGGGATCTTAAGGGGGTACGGACTCTCAGGTGCAGCCTCCGTAAAACTGCCGCAACTTCTTCATTATTCATTTAATCTATATACAAGTATACATTTTCTTGAAGGAAAGGGTTCAATGAATCCAACCATGAACATGAAATTGACCATTTTAGAGAAAATTATAAAAAACACGATTTTTGACCCATTTTAGGTTCTGCAAAGATAACTCAAAATATATATTTTCAAATTTTGTCATACTAGTTTTATTATAATCCTAATAAAATTCCCTAGGAGGTTTTTGTTGTTGTTGGAATATCTGATTTATTTTTTGAATTATAGATTAAAAAGTGTCAAAAAATGTGACTTTTTACCAAAAATGTGATTTTCATAATTTTTGGTCTATAATTCAAAAAATAAATAAGATATTAAAAAAAAAAAATAATGAAGGAGTTACAACAGTTTTACGGAGGCTATGCTGAGGGTCCACATCCCCCTTAAGATGATTCTGCAGTGTAAGGCTTTAATTTTTTCTAATCGAATAAAACTTCTCAATTCGACAAAAGAGTAATTTAGATCTTCAATCATGAATACAAAATTGGAGGGGGGGGGGAGCATGTATAACAGTCCATGTGCAATATTGACAAATACCATTGTCTTAAGGTTTGCCAACGTTCAATGACAGGAAGGTGGGGGATAGGTTTGTAATACATTCTATTCATAATGTTAAATGTAATGCACATGTATATTTACACATGGTTATAGTTAAACTCATATAATCTGATCCTGGGAATCTGATAAAATTCCATCTTTATTCCAGTACACAAAATTGACTTAACGGTATTCCAAACATCACGATTTGTTGATTTGAGCAATACTAATGATGGAACATACTTAGGGTTTGTGTCAGCAGATTACAAATCTGCGACATTCAATATTGGAAGAACCAGTGACACAGGGACAGGTGCTGTAGGAGAGGAAGTGGTGGATCCAGTGGGCAGTGTCATTTTCCCACCAAATTCAGGTTTCCCGACTGGATCAAGGGCATTGTATGGTAATCACGATACGTACAAGCGAATAGCGGTTGTACTTGAAAGTTTCAACGAAAAGACAGAAATTGTCGGCGTCTTTTACATCAAAGCAATATACGGTGGAGTAACATTGCAAATAACGACAATAAAAACGGCTACAAACGGTAAGGAAACTTGTTTTTTTGTGTGTATATCGATTGAATTGTATGAATCGTACCATTAAGGTTCGATTTCTACCATTCTTTTTGCTATTTTCTAAGCATTTCCATCTCGACAACAATCTGTGGACGTATCATTTGACTGGCCTATACAATAATGAATATGAGGATGACCATGATGACGGTAGACTATACTAAATAACCCCTTAGGGACCGTTCATTATTTATGGTGGAGGGCGGTGGGGGACAAATTCGAGACTTGTATGTCAAAATTACCTACCCCCTACAGCTGAAACTGAAAATTACATGGCCCCCCTGCTTAAAAATAGCTTTTTACACAACCGCCTCTCCCCGAAAAAAACCTTGTAATTACTTAAGGGAGCAGTTCCATTTATACGCGATAAATTTATCGCGACTGTACCGGGGCCTGATATGTTTTGGACCCGATGTTTTTCAAGTTGATACGCGCTAAAATAGACATCAGGCCCCAATAAAATAGACATCGGGGCCCGATACGAGGCCTCTGCCATACCCTGGGGTATGCTCCCAAAATATAAATTTCATCAATAACATTATCTCTAAAAACATGAAATGCTGAATTTGTACCTTACAACTAGAATAAATAACCCGAAGCTCTATTTACATACCGACCACTTATCTTTCGTTATATTTAAACAAGCGGTAATACGCTACTCGATAAATAATCCTTTGCTACTCGCAACTGTACGCGCTAAAAATCTCATCGGGGCCTGATAAAAAACTCATCGGGGCCCGGAACATTCTCGCAATTTTTATCGCGTACAAATGGAACTGCTCCCTAAGGGGGCTGTCTTTTCCTTTGGAATTTTGGTCATGGATACGTTGGCAAATTCTGTTTGTGCCCCATCTGAATGAACGGCGAATAATGTTATGATGCTCTTTCTTTTTATTTTATGAAATAAGTAGGGTGAGCGTTTTGTGAGTTTATAACCCGAACAAGTTAGAACACCCTGGGCAGAAACATATCATGGGGGATTCAGTGAAACATCCTACTTTTGTGAGCATTGGTGCAAAGCTGAGACGAGGTGGAAAGCATGGAATTTGTAACATAGGCTAATTATAACATGTTTTTATCCGGGGGGGGGGGGGGGGGGGGTACTCGCCTAATACAGCATACGGAGATGTGCCGCTCTAATGGCTCGCTTTTTTGCAAAATATCCATAGACATGAGGTATGATGTATGATGGAAAATCCCTAATAATGGGGTCACATTTTACAAATGGGTCTATTGTCGCCAACATTTTGGCTATTTTCGCGAAAATTATGTCAAATTTCCCGATAATTTCCGAAAATTGGGTCTATAAATGAAGCAAAATCTTTAAAATGGGTACCGTTTTTTCCAAATCACCCTTAGAAATGGGTAGGGTTTCGGGTTTTTTATACACCCTGTGGCTCTATTTTCCCGACCGTTGGTGATATAGATAATGTTTTTCTTTTCCAACATATCGTCCGAGGCACAGAAAAGATTTGCTCCGGAAGTCGTCTCATAGTAATTATTTTGAAGTTGATAGGTTTTTAAGAAAATTTGCGCGAATCGCGGAAAAAAGGCATTTATACTCCAAAATAGCCTCTAAAATCACCACCATCTTTATAGATACACAACCACATATGAAAGTTACATGACCCCCTATAGTTTACCACGCCCATCCAGCATTAATAATGAACGGTCCCTTACCTATCATTTCACAGCAAATGTTATACCTGTGCGTTACACACAATCAGCAAGTATCGGTGATGTGATAACAATAGCGGTTACTACTACTGTTCCAACTTCCAACTTAAGATGGCGACACAATGGAGGTCCGGAGGTCAATGACTGGGATGGTAAGACGGAGATACATCTGGAAAATGTGAGAAAAGCGGATGAAGGAATATACGAGTGTTATGAGGACGGACATCGTGGAGATGGTGTGCATGCAATTTTAATTCTCCTTGTGAGAGGTAACGTTAGTAATGATTAATGTTCAACACATTGATTTCTGAATGACGACGTAAGTCTTGAAGGCTTATTTCGAATTAGTATAGTTTTATTTTGTATGTGTATATTTGTATAGATATTAAGTGTCCTCGGTTCAAAAAAGGGGAACACGTGATAAAGTAATTTACTTAGGATACTAACTCATAATTCACTTTCAGCATGCCCAGCAGGTAAATATGGTCCATCTTGTGAGCTTGATTGTGAAACCTGTTACAATGGAGGTGGCTGTCATGAAGACACAGGAAAGTGTGTCTGTCCACCTGGATTCAAGGGTGCCAATTGTGAAACAGGTAGTAAATTTATTTTCATTTGTATTTCGAAAACGAGTATATTATATCATTAATATTTCTTACTTGAGAATAATAACCATGATATTGGCGACCAGATCCTATTGAGCATGCAATCGTAATTACTTAAACAATCCAATGAAAGTGTGTGTTCAATTAATTGTTACTCTGCAACACAATACACCGATGATTGAATCCATATTCAGACGATGAATCAGCCCACGTTTGTACTAAATTCTTTTATACCATAAAGCATCGTTAAGTTATTTATCTTTTAGTATAAGCATCGTTAAGTTTATCAAAGCAACGCAATTATATGGTAGACACTTGGAACTAGCTATGGATCCTTACTTTACCGATTGAATATGACAATAACTATAGTTTGTGTTAACAGTAATTATGAACATAGTCTTGAACGCGTTATGTATATTCGGACATAATATAATGCTGGCTTGTAAATGGGAATGAATACAATATGGCGTTCCCGCTACGAAGTGCTGTTTCCGACATGACAGTCACAAAGCAGTCCTTCAATGACCTGACCATCGTAGGAAATACCTGATTGTAGAGAAAGTGACAGCGAAACCGGTGTCACTTTCTCTAAATATCAAACACTATAATCTATCTCGTTATGACAGATTGTGGTAACAATCACTGGGGAGCTGATTGTACAATAATATGTGGTGGCAATTGCATGGACAAGCATTTCTGCGTTCCTGATCCGGTAGGCTGCTCTTGTATGGCGGGGTATACTGGTGACACCTGTAACCAAGGTAACGATTAACATGAAATTCTTGTTCATTTGCACTGTTCATATTTCAGTTCCACCCAATCTATGTAGTAGAATATTTTAAATAACATGGGACATTAATACAATATCACATGATTAGTATCATCATGGAGGAATACTAAGGAGGAGTCACTCTAGTAGAAATCGACGGCGTTCGACTTGTACGCCCTCTATAACACTGTGGCAGTTCCGCCTACAGTTAGCCTGCATTGTCGTGGCGTTTTCAAGTTACGTGCCTAATGTTTATAAGTGTTTTGGCGCAAGCCCGCAAAAGTAAACCTGGTCTCCCTATTAAACTATTGAAAAAGGGGCTTAACCTGTTCATATATAGCAGATTACCTTTATTCCGTTAGCGCCCTCAACGGAATAAAACACAATAACACTGACAAAATGATTAAACTGCTATATATATGTACAGTTTAAGGCATAATTATGTTTAACTATGTTAAAACACTCAGGGGGTTGGCGATTGGGTAACGACAACCAAGGATGGCTCAATCTTAAACAGTCATTATTGAATATCCCACATTCTTAAACAATTTTGTCAGTGTTATTGCGCTTTATTCCGCTGATCTGCTATATATGAACAGATTAAGCACCTTTTAACTGTACTATAGCAGTCTAATAGGGGAACCCTGTTGAATAGGCTATAGAATTGTAAACGATCTTTGCATTAGTCTACGGGGGTGGAGGGGGGTGGGGTGGGGTGGGGTTTGGTGGGGTTTGGTGGGGTGGGGTGGGGTGGGGTTGGGTTTGGTGGGGTTTGGTGGGGTTTGGTGGGGTTTGGTGGGGTTTGGTGGGGTGGGGTGGGGTGGGGTGGGGTGGGGTGGGGTGGGGTGGGGTGGGGTGGGGTGGGGTGGGGGCTCTCTCCTTCAGTAAAATGTGTGTGGATTTTAATTAATTTTCTTGTACAATGAATATTTCGTTTGCGATACTGCATAGCTAGCTACGGACACACGAAAGATGATAGGTATCGGCGCACGCGTTAGTTTACAAATTGAAAACAAATAAAAAATGCAAGAGCTTGTTCAAAGGCTAACCCGGACGAGACGGTGATGAATTCCCCAAGTCCTGAAGTTGGATTGTCCGTATTTTGGTCGGTCAAACCAAAAGTTCAAAGTTCAAACCTTAACCGGAACACCTTCTTGTGAGGGCGGTATCACAATTGTGCGACGTTCAGTTTTTATTTGGGAGAAACATCGGGTCTATGTACGATGACCTTACGATGTTATTTTTCATTGGCCGTATCTCCGTGCTGTCCGTGCATTTAGCCGGTCCCGACTGTCTTCAACAATGTTTCCATTAGGTGTGCACGTTGTATCGGAGTGACAGCCGCCGAGAATCGGAGTAGCAGGGGGTTGGTATCATGTCAGAGTATGCTCTAGTCTCCAGAGTAGAGTATCTCATGATTAGATTTATTCCGTTTTGGCGCCCTCAACAGAATAAAGCGCAATTACACTGACAAAATAGTTTAAGGATGTAGGATATCCCATATTTATTGTTTAACTGAGTGTTTGACATTATACTTGTTCATGAATATATTTCAGCGGTGTCATCATATAAACTATGTACAAACTATGTACATTATTTTATGGAAAGTGTTTATATTTAGACATCGCTGAAATGATATTCATGAACAAGTGTATGTCAAAACACTCAGGGGTTGGTGGTCACAACGAGGATGGGTTGTCGCCTGTCGGGGAGGTAAAAACAAGGATGGGTAGTCGGGGAGGTAAAATCAAAGATAGGTGGTCGGGGAGGCAAACACAAGAATAGATGATCGTGGAGGTAAAAACAAGGATGGCCACTAGCTTAAACAATAAATATGGGATATCCTACATTCTAAAGCTATTTTGTCAGTGTTATTGCGCTTTATTCCTATGAGGGTGCTAAGACGGAATAAATATAATCATGAGTATACTCTAACATGATACTAATCATGTGATACTGTAATGATATCCCGTGTTATTTTACATGTTCTACTACATAGATTGGGTCACTGGGTGTCAGTTTACCTGTTCACAGTATCGTTAAAACTCGGTTTTATAGGTTCTATAACAATTTAGCTGATGAGGACAACTGGTATTTAATCGTTTTAAGAATGCATTTACAGTATTATAGGACTAAGATCTGTATGTCCATTTTCCCCTCGTTTCTTGCAACAACCATAATAGAGTAACATTTATTAGAGTTATAATGAAGGTAACATGAAAAAACTAACATTTACTTCAACCTCGTGAACTTACGCGTAACACCGATTTCAGCGCATTCATTATTTGAATACTGAATTCGTTATGTACCATATGTCATCAAATCCCCAGATTGCACTAGCGGCTATTATGGCACTGATTGCAAGCACACCTGCCATTGTTCTGTTGGTGATTGTGATCCTGCAAGAGGCTGCACGAGCTCATGTATTGTTGAATATTCTGGACCACAGTGTCAAGGTTTGTAAAGGTGCTACCGAATGTTATACACTGATGTAGACATAATAGACATTTTTATAATGACACAGAGTAAGTGTTAATGCTTCGCTAACCGTATACAGGATGTCCATAAGTTAAATTGGCTATTACTACTATTACTACCATTGCCACCAGTTAGACTGCTGAAATAAAAATATCAAGAATTTTAAAAATCGTACATTTCTGATACAAATTTTGTAAAATGTGTAGATAAGTTTTGAACAAAATAGTGTTTTTTGTAACATCTTTATAATCACTGACAATTTCTATCGACATTTTAAATGCACAGTTAATGTGTTGTAATTTCCACTGAAAAGATGATTGATTTCAGTTGTTGTTAATGATTACATGCACGGAGGGATTGTTGTATGACGTGAGGGAATTTATTCAGTTTGGCTGACTTATTACAATCCTTTATTGGTCGTAGATTTAACAGTAGTCGTGGCGAGGTTAATTATTTAAAATGTACTGAAATCTAACGAGACGTGTTCATCAATTGCCAGCAATGTCATGCTGCACCTGAACAAAGATGAAAGTATTAGAATATGTAGATAACATGGCCACCGTTATGTATTCGACTGTGATACATGTTGGATATTTTTATGACGACGGAAAGAGCAACACGCAACCCCAAGTGGCATTTGGATGTATTTCATTTAACAACACGAATAAGTACACCTCGGTGAGTTTACATTTTGTTGTTGATCTAATGTACTAGGCTTTACTCATCATCCATTGGTTTCCCATTTCCATGTTGCAGTTCCTGCCACTTGTTCATCTGGGTTCTTTGGTGAGATATGTGAATACAAGTGTCATTGCTCAAATCACGGAAACTGCAATAAGGAAGCAGGTGTGTGTGATAACGGTGCTCCTTGTGAGGATGGGTGGGCTGGTGATGATTGTCAACAAGGTAGGCTTTCAGATCGCATATCCGAGGATTATTCGCCAATAATACACATTTTAAGTTTGCCTAGTACTCTGTTGCGAATTTGAGGTTTTGGGCAATAATCGCATAAATTGATACAGTATTGCAATGTAGTTACGCAATCAAATCTTATTTCATTCTCAGCGTTGCCTGCTCTCTACCGGAAACCCACCGTTGTGGTTAATGAACAAACATCTTTCATTACCGTAAATTGGGACGCCTGGTCTCAGAATATTGACTACGGTAATGGACCAGCAGACAGTTATAATGTATATTACGGTAAGGAGCAGTTTTCTGATTCCATACCGTCATCAACTACACAAGCTACACTCCTGAATCTGGATCGTGGTCCCTTTTACATGATTGCCATCAGCGTCTTCAAGATTGTTAACAATGTTCCAGTAGAAGGCAAACTCGGACGTGTCATCAATGCAAGAGTGCCATGCACAGGTAAGTAATTGGAAACTGGGAGAAGTCTCGGGTGGAGGGGGGCAATATATACAGTTGTAAACATCCTTGCGAATTAAACGTTGATTAGGAGTGCTTTTTCGACCATAACGTGGGTTTACGTAGGTATCGTATAAAGGTATGCATAGCCCCATCTCGGAAATACATAAGGACTTATCTTTTTCAACACATCTGCGGGTACCGGTTGATCATGGACACGTATTTCTAGCATGCCGAACCACATTGTACAATCGTATTTGAATGTGCACGTAATGGCATCAAATAATAATGATCATGATGATTATGTGCTTAGTGTTGACCTTCGATAATGTTTACATTTGAATTAACATGTCAACACATTTTTTCAGCGCCTACACTACCACCAACAATAACGCAAGTTGCAGTTGTGGGATCGGATAGCGTGGAACTATCTTGGAAGGTACTTGTATACATACATTTAATACATTCTGTTTATTTACTTTTGAAGAAAGCCCAATAAGAAACAAACGCCCGAATACACAAACAAATGAAAAACTAACAAAGACACAAACAAAAGACTAAATAATAAATAGATAACACACACACACACATTTAATTAAACCCATATTACCACCACCAACACTGAAAACCTAAATTGGTCAGCCTGACTAACTTAAAGCTAGTCCAGATGGTGCTCATTTTGATTGCTGGACTAGATTTACGTTAGTCGCTCGACTAGCTTGATGTTAGTCCGTCCTAAGCTGGACTAGTTTAGGCTAGTCGCTCGACTAGCTTTAAGTTAGTCCAGATGGTGTCCATTTTGACTAACGTAAGGTTAGTCCGGCTTTGCTCGACTAACGTAAGGTTAGTCCAGCTCAAATCATATAGTAGATCCCGCCTGACTCAAATTGTTCACGTTGCGTAGCAGTACTTGGTTTCGCCACGGGTAATTGCTCTCGTATTGAACCATGTTGTTGGCGAGGCTGCGGGCTACAGTGCTAGCTGTAGTGGACTGGTCAGCCATGGCTGACCCGTTAGCGTTCGAGATGCCCGCGCTACCGTCGTTCTTTACAGTTAGTTTTTTCCTACTCCGAGTCGTCATTCCAAACCAAATATAGCATAAAATAGTCTACAGATGTTGGCAAACACTATGATGTACACAATATGGATACGCAATGAAATAACTACGGCTGAATTGGCTATCAAAACCGGACCGGCGATGACGTACGTCTTATCTGCATGCCGCCATTGATATTTTATCTCAGTGCCTTGACTAACCTAAAGCTAGTCCAGCCAGCTTGACTAACCTAAAGCTAGTCAAGCCAGCTAGTCCAGCCACAGATTAGTCCAGCAGAACAAATCAAACTAGTCAGGCTGAGCCGGACTAATCTTAAGCTAGTCAAGTCGGCCATAACCTATCCAGCAGGCTTGACTAACCTGCTTGACTAGTTTAAGCTAGTCCAACAGGCTTGACTAACCTGATCGACTAGTTTAAAGTTAGTCCAGCCTTTGTCTGACTAGTTTAAGTTTTCAGTGAAAAATATAAGCAAAAACCAAATTTATTTTAACACTCTGTGTGGTGAATCCTTGTTAATAACTGCTAACAAATTCATTGGTTTTGTAGGTTCCTGAAGGCGATGAATGGATTGGTTGTGTAACAGGAATCAAGCGTTTTACAATAGGGTATGAAAGTGACTACAACAATGGTTACCTGCTGGACGTGGCTGGAGATTTGAGAAAGAGTGTGATCTCTGGACTTGCACCATGCACGAATTACACGTTCACAATATATGTCTCTAATGATGATCACGACGGACCAACCAGTGACCCTGTGTATGGATATAACAATGCCAGTAAGATTAATCAGGCTCTCAATACGTGTCTCTCTCTCCCGACCTTATTACGCTCACCGCGTGTCTCTCCCGTCCTTATTATGTCACTGCGTCTCTCTCTGTTCTTATTAGTCGGGTATACACGGGGGTTTCCTTGCTCCCCAGGACTCCCCAAACAAACTTTATTGACGTCCTTTCGTGGTCCTAAAACATATTTAGGATGCATGTTATCAAAAATAATTTAGGTATGCTAAGGGGTTATTCAAGATGGCGTCCAAAATGGCCGCCAAACTGGACAAAGTGGGATGTATATCACATATCCAGGATGGCCGGCAAAAGGGCCGCCAAAAATGGTAAAATTCCATTAACTTGCATATATATGAACAAACATGTATGATCAGAGTATAGTTTTAACAATGGGATGTATGTGCTAGACCACTAGCAACTCATATCTAGTAGTTTTGCTTTTTTTAAACCAAAATGATATTTTGGCCAACTGTATACATGTATATTGCGCTCTTACTGCGCTGTCACAGGCGTTATGTACTATTTCCAGCTTATACAACTTCCACACGATGCTGCCACTGCGACTATGGCGTCAAATTAAGCGTAACAAATGGCGTTCTTTTGACGGTTTATGCGGGTGTACAGTACGATACCTTTTGTATCGCCTATGGTGTTCATCATCGTCTGTTAAATATTGACTATTCAACAACGTCTCTATGGCGTCGTAATAACTCTGCACAAAATACTATTAACATATTATTTCAGCACACCTATATAATAGCCGATAGGCCTACCAAGTTATCGCCAATCGATACAGGATTCTGTATGTAGGGGTGTGTGTGGGATTACTTTGTGTATTCATTGTTCATTTTCTTGATGTTGCTGTCGAATGTTGTGTTCATAATTGACGTTGACGTTTTCGTCGTTGTAGATGTTGCGTTTGTTTTGGTTGTTATGTTGTTACTTTTGTTGTCGCGGTCGTTGTATGTTATGGTCCATTCATACTCCTGTCGTTGCACATTGGCCAACGTCGACGGATATCGGCGCACGAGTTGACATGTTGAATCAATATATCAACCCCGACGTCGGCCGATTCGCAATGACGCGAGTATGAATTGTAGTTGTCGTGGTTGTAGTCGTTGTTGTTGTTATTTCTGTTGTTGTCGTCGTCTTTTATGTTATTGTTATTGTTATTGTCATTGTTATTAGCGTAAAAGTTCATCTGTGTTGGTAGACAATAATTTGAAAATTAAGCTTATGATCTCAACACAATGGTTTGACATACCTCGAATTTTCGACCGATCACATCGATCTTCATCTGGAGACTGACAACTCAGATTTGGGGTCAGTGACCTTTCGGACACGTGATCCCAAAATCGGGTCAAACACTCTTGGAAGCTTGTATCGGCCCGTCCCTGTTGAGTGACGGCTGGTTTACTCGGATGTAGATGGCCTCCTTAACACCCCTCTCAAAGTATTTTGGTTCACGGTCCAATATTTTGACTTGTTCCAAGTCTACGTGATGGCCCGGTGACTCGATGTGGATGTGTTGGGAGACCTCAGACGAGGTCGAGCTATGTTATGATACTACCAGTTGTCATCATTAAGCCAAATAATATAAAATGTTACATTAAAGGTGTATGTTCCGATCACTTTTTTGGGGGCTAGGATTTTTTTTCACATCAAAATATTTTGATATCAGAAGAATTCCCATATTTTTCTCATTATGTCTGTAAAATCTTAGGGGCCAGAAATGTTCCATTTAGAAATTATAGGCTAACATGTGGTGAATTAGCAACAAAAGTGGTTAACCACCAACCAGTTTGTGTACTACTCAATGGGCAAACATCTTGTGACCTCGTGCTTCTAAAAATATAACCATTGGAGTGCAACTCAAACTTTGGAATGCGACAATTTTAAGGATGACCTTTCATTTAAAATAGAAAACATCAGTTGAAAATCAGACCAACATCTACCTTTAATTATTCGCCTGTTTTACAATTTAATTTGTGATACATAAGTTCCAGACAAGGTAACTTCGTTGGCAGCAATGACTAAATCAGCTTCAAGTTTGCAAGTATCATGGGACGAAGCTAACGTTACACCACCATGTCAAACAGCAGGATACACTTTATCGTATCAACTTGTGTACTTCGATGGGTGTGAGAGGAGAGATGGTATGCCCGTTACCATTACTACAAACGTGAACACTGCTACTCTATCAGATTTGAAAGCTTTCTCCACGTATGAAATATCTGTATTTGCTAAGTCGGAAAGTGTTTTTGGTCAGTCATCAAACACCACAGGTGTGACTTCTGAAAATAGTGAGTATCAAATGGAGATTTGAAACTAATGCTTTAATTTGTAAATCGGGCTCAGTTGCTGCAAAAAATAGTATAGTCAAGAAACATGAAATAACTCTTGATACAATTTTAAATTCAAGTTTGTCTCAGAGGACAGTAGCTTCTCAAAGTTTACCGCGTAACTTTATTGTTTTCCATTTTTCCTTGAACTTTTGAAAATGATGGTGTGCGCCAAGTTGTGACTGTGGGGACTGGGCCTTTTCAAGTATTTAAACTCAAGAAAAACATCTGACTCTATTGATTTATTGGACTAAATTCAAATTTCAATTTCACACCGTGAAGTACCATATCAGCTTTGTTTTCTTGCTTCACAAAGCCCGTCTTATGTTAAAAAGAAAACAGATTCCGCATTTCGCGAAGCATTTTAAAACAAATCGCATTTCGCATAGCCTTTTTTCAGGAAACCTTTTTTTGTTTGCCTAATAATTTTATCATTTAGTCAACATAATAACATAATTTTATGATATTTTCTTACTAATATAAATACACAGTTCCATCAGGCGTTCCGGTCGATTTACAAGTGAATAACTCGGTGAGAGAACATCTCTTATTTGACTGGGATCAGACACAATGTGGGCAACGTCATGGACATATCATAGGCTATGATTACAGGTTTGGAGTAGCTATAGTGAATGGTGATTTTGAGGAGGTATCGACGAACTATACATATGTTAATTTCGATGATCTTAACCACTACACCAAGTATGAGTTCCAAGTGAGAGCAAAAACATCAGTAGGGTCTGGTCCATTCACTGAAATATTGCATGTCACGACTGCTGAATCAAGTGAGTACTGGCCTATTATATGGTACAAACTACTCTGTCCAATCAAAAGAAACTCATATATTTAATGGGCCACTCAGACAATAGAACACATAAAATAGGAACTGTAATCATTCAGGTTTGGCACATCCGTGAACAAGTACATCGAATACACGAGAGATGTTACAAATACAAAACATTCATTTTTTTAACCTTTTTTCGCGGTATTTTGTATTACTTTTCTTTCGGTTTTGTTTCTAGATGAAACGATGAAGTTTCTGCAATTGAGCGTTAAATAATAGTCTCTCCTTCTCGTTCACTTAAGATCCTGATGCAGCTCCGACCAACATTGAATACGATAAGTCACAAACAGGACAGATTATGTTTACATGGAATCCACCACCGGATGAAACTAGGAATGGAGAAATCATCCTTTACGAGTACGAATTCGGAGAACATGGAGAACTCAACGCAACGCGCGATGTAACACCCATTCAGAAAACCTCCGTGTTACGAAAGGGTCTGAGACACGAAACGTTTTATGAGTTTCGAGTACGAGCATTGACATCGGTTGGACACGGACCTTACAGTACGAAACAAATCGTGCAGACGATTACTGGGGGTAGGTTTAAATGGGCACTGATAGATATGGGGTTGCGCCCTCAATTTGCCAGAGAATCGGGTTTAGTCTTGCACTCTACGTAATACTATCGAGTACAATTTCATGATTCTGTCATTTCGACGTAAATCACGTCGAAATGAAAAGCATTTAAAGAAGGCGTCAAATATGTTAAGATTCTAAATTTTTACTGATTTTTCGATAAGAAGATTTCTACATAATATCATCTTTCTAAATAAGGTACCGACATTTAGTTGTTTTCTATTTGAAATCTCACGGATCTCTCAATGCTTTTTTAAGACTATTAATTTAAGATTTGTGAATTTTGTTAAATGTATGTGCATTTTCCACAATATTGTCTTTTAGTTTTTTTTTAGGACACAAGCATTATTCGTAGAAGATTGCTGTGTAATGTGTTGGTTAGCTCATTAAATGCTGATTCAATTATTATTTTAAAATGTGATTGTAAGCGGATTCGAACCTGCAACCTTTGCTTTCATTGAGAGCGCTCTTATAGATTGAGCTAAGGAGGCAACTGCCAGAGAAGCGCAAGATTTTAATCTATTTTAGGTATTAAATTCTCAAAAATCGATTAAATACTATTACTAACGTCACTATATTAGACGTTTTAGTGGGCCGATGTTAACGATCTATACATCAAATTGTTTAGAAATTGATAAAGACGGTCAATAAATTACTAGAAAAGCTCCTTTATCTTATAATGAGCAATTCTCCACGAAAATGTCTTACAGTACGAAACAAATCGGGCAGCTCGTGCAGACAAATTCTGAAGGTAGTAGACTTTAAGAATAATGTTAGGGTTTTTTATACGACACATCAATTATTCTTAGAAGATTGCCGTGTAACAATACGCACTTTATAATGAAAGCTTGTATACATGTACGACTGTCCACTGTACATGTAGATGTCACCCTTGATGGTTTTACCTTATATGACGGATGTACCTATATACTTTACGAAAATCTCGAAACTAATAACATGAGTTTTGAGTCGCGTAAAGATTTTGGTTTTGGACATGGACCTTACTGTGAAACATTGTATTTGCACACATACGCTGAAGGTCCTCCTTTATCTGGCAGGTATTATCTTTTAATTTCGGCTTGTTATGATGGCCTGGAGTGGCAACAGTACTACGATACCCTAGATTAACTGTTCTGCCAAAGTCGTTGATCAAAGTTATATTTTATGGAGTTTTATAAGCAACAGATTTCTTGCGCGTTGCTGATACCCATACTTATTTATAACTTACAATAATGGACCGATAAGCTTTTTAACAATGGGAGTTATTCATAATTCGGCTTCTTTAATTATGGGTACTGTCTCTTTTCATATGTGGTACTGTTTAATGACTAATCGCTCCGGTATTATGTGCGCATGGGCTGTGAGAATTGAGCGCGAATTTGCAAGATGTACAGTGGTTCCAGTTTTAAAAATGGTAACACTCCTTAATGTTAGCGATGCAAGAAGATCATCTCGGCTGCTGTAGTGATCAACAAACTCTGTTTTTTACACCAATGTTCCACTCATGTATCACCGTATGCAGCGTAAAACGACAGCTCACTACATTAAGGCAGAGGATTAAGTTGATGATACTCATTAATGATGCTGCAGGAGGAACAAATTACAATCATTTGTACGGAGCGTTTAAAGTGCCATTTAATAGATGGCTACATAATTATCTTGACAAGTCGACATATTATCAACGTTATGTTGAGATAGTCACATATTTTTTCTCACATTCTTGACTTAAACAGTTTTATTAGTCGTCATGATGACATAGACTATCTCGTCAAGTCGACTTCACAAAAGGTAGATGTCGTCATGGTGAGTAACAATATCTCGTCAAGTCGACTTCACAAAAAGTAAATGTCGTCATGGTGAGATAGATTATCTCGTCAAGTCGACTTCACAAAAAGTAGATGTTGTCATGGTGAGATAGATTATCTTGCCAAGTTGACTTAATAAAAAGTGAATGTCGTCATGGCAATATAGACTTTCTCGTCAAGTCGACTTCACAAAAAGTAGATGATGTCATGGTGAGATAAATTATCTCATTAAGTCGACTTCACAAAAAGTAGATGTTGTCATGGTAAGATAGATTATCTTGCCAAGTTAACTTCATAAAAAGTTAATGTCGTCATGGCAATATAGACTTTCTCGTCAAGTCGACTTCACAACAAGTAGATGTCGTCATGGTGAGATAGATTATCTCGTCAAGTCGACTTCAAAAAAAGACGATATCGTCATGGTGAGATAGATTATCTTGCCAAGTTGACTTCATTATCTCGTCGAGTCGACTTCACAAAAGTAGATGTTGTCATGGTGAGATAGATTTTCTTGCCAAAGTTGACTTCATAAAAAGTGAATGTCGTCATGGTGAGATAGATTATCTCGTCAAGTCGACTTCACAAAAAGTAGATGTCGTCATGGTGAGATAGATTATCTTGCCAAGTTGACTTCTTAAAAAGTGAATGTCGATTTGGCGAGATAATTTATCTTGTCATGTCAACATTCAATTTTTGATAAGTCGACATGGCGAGATAATTTATCTTGCCATTTCAATATTCAATTTTTGATAAGTCCACTTGGCGGGATAATTTATCTTGCCATGTCAACATCCAACTTTTGCTAATTCGACTTGGCCAGATATATTATCTTATCATGTCGACATAACCGTGATTAAAAGCAATTTTGACTCTTTGTAAAGCTGACTTGGCAAGATAATATATCTCGACATGACGACATCTATGTTTATGAAGTGACTTGACAAGATAGTTTATCTCGCCATGTCGACATGTCAAGATCATGTATCTCGCCATGACTACATCTTCTTTTTGCCAAGTCGGCTTGACAAGATAACCTATCTTGACATGACGACATCCACTTTTGTGAAGTCATGTTGACAAGTTATTTCATCTTACCATGACGACATCCGCATTTTGTGAAATCGTCTTGTCAAAACAATTTATCTTGCCATGACGACATGCTCTTTTTGTTAAGTTGACTTGACAAGAACATTTATCGTCCAATGACGACTTCTCATTGTTGGGAAGTCGACATGTCAAGATCACGTATCTCTTCATGGCAACATCTACTTTTTGCAAAGCCGACTTGGAAAGATAACCTATCTTGAAATAACGACATCCACGTTTAGGGAGGTTGACTTGAGGAAATAATTTATCTCACCATGACGACATCCACTTTTTATGAAATCAACATGTCCAGATACTTTATCTCACCATGACGACATCATCTTTCGCAGAAGTCAACTTGGCAAGATAACCTATCTCACCATGACAACATCTACTTTTTGTGAAGTCGACTTGACGAGATAATCTATCTCACCATGATGACATATACTTTTTGTGAAGTCGACTTGACAAGAAAGTCTATATTGCCATGACGACATTCACTTTTTATTAAGTCAACTTGGCAAGATAATCTATCTCACCATGACAACATTTACTTGTTGTGAAGTCGACTTGACGAGATAATCTATCTCACCATGACGACATATAGTTTTTGTGAAGTCAGCTTGGCAAGATAATCTATCTCACCATGACAACATCTACTTTTTGTGAAGTCGACTTGACGAGATAATCTATCTCACCATGACGACATTTACTTTTTGTGAAGTCGACTTGACGAGATAATCTATCTCACCATGACGACATTTACTTTTTGTGAAGTCGACTCGACGAGATATTGTATCTCACCATGACGACATCTACTTTTTGTGAAGTCGACTTTACGAGATAGTCTATATCATCATGACGACTAATAAAACTGTTTAAGTCAAGAATGTGAGAAAAAATATGTGACTATCTCAACATAACGTTGATAATATGTCGACTTGTCAAAATAATTATGAAGCCATCTAATGGCACTTTAAACGCTCCGTACATTTCTGAAGGAAGATTGTAATAATGTTCAGTAAATGAGATGGCAATGCTCTCTCATTGTAATTTATTTTGAGCAATTCCTTCATGTCTGCATAGGTCTACCAATCTCGACTGGCACTATTTTTTGTTTGTTTTTTCTACAGCAAACATGGTTATTGTCAGTTTAAGTGTCACTGTCGGACTTCTAGGGATAGCTGTAATGGGCATGGCGTTGTTGTTCATCAGAAGGTAAGCTTAACTTACTTAGAGTTGTAGTATACAAAGAGCTGGCTACTACAACAGAGACACAACGCGCACTAACATGACTGCCGCTTAGGAAGGCCTAAGACTATGACGGATTGGGTAAATATATAGGTTGGTAAGAATGTAAATGGTATACAGAGACGTGTGTGAGAATTCGCGGGGTATATAAAAAACCGTGCATGCAAGTCGTACTGTGTTCGTTTCTTTGTGTTTTTGATATCGCAAAATGTCAAGTACTTGGTTTTAGAATGGTCGCGGTCGCGGTGGACGCGGTGAAATTTCGCCAGGATTAAGAAAAAGATTTGGACGCGGTAAGAAATCTGCTGATATATAAAAATACATGGATGTGGTGGCTGCCTGGGGGTTTAACCCCCAAAATGCATTGCCGGAGATTATGAGCAAGGATTGGTTGAGCCGCTGTAAAAGTGAGTGGTAATAATGGAGTATAAGTGAGATAAGACGTGTTATTTGATTATTGTCATGATACCGGTATGCCAAAAGCCAAGAACTAGGTCGTAAAATAGACGTGGTTGCGGTGGACGCGGTGAGAATTCACGGATATATAAAATACCGTGCATGCAAGTCGTACTGTGTTCTTTTCTTTGTGTTTTTGATATCGCAAAATGTCAAGTACTTGGTTTTAGAATAGACGCGGTCGCGGTGGACGCGGTAAAAATTCGCGAGGTTTAAAAATTCATTAAAAAATTACAAACTTCATAATTCTTATTTGTTATGATTTTTCGTGTATCAGAGGAAATTCTACTCAATCGCCACGAATGGACCAGCAATCGAAACATCATGCTACAGTCCGAAATGACACCACGTCGGCAGTCGCGCTATCTACGGAAGGTTACGCTGAGTACATTGCCCCGAAAGATTCTGATAGCTCTCCCTATCAAGAATTGGCCAAACCAACAGATAGAAATATGAGTAAAGGGGTTTGTATAAATACAACCGAAAACATATTAGCTGATGAGCATAAGTACGAAACAATATCCAACAACAATGCTCGTAGTGAAGCGTAAACATTAAACAATTGCCTGTATTTTTAAAGTGATCAGGAATGTGAATCAATGGAGATCTTGTGATTCTCTTTCGTTGAATTGAAACATATCATTTGTCTCATCTTGTCATGTGAGGAATAACCCCTGACGCCCATCGCCATTACCAGTTGCAGTTGCCTTGACGCTCGCTCCAACAAAGGGATGACTAAGCATCCGAGGGAGAGCCCATTTTCGCCACACTATCGTCAATTTGATAGACAGATAACTTTTGTCTGTATTTTTTGGAAAACCAGATAGCTGTTATTGTAAATTTGGTACCAAAATAATTCTACAAGTCTTCTCTATCCAAATATTTTTATTTTGTACTGCGAATATTTTAACCGGGATATATACAAATTAATAACAGTGACAGTGATACTTAAAATAAACATTACTGTGAGTGAGAATGATGTGTAAAGTTAGGCCCCAAAAATAAATTGTTTGATTGTCCATAGATCACTTTTAAAAGTTGGGTAGGTCGGTCGGGAAAAGTTTTTTTGTTTTTTGTTTTTTGTTTTTTCTCACTTGCCCTTTTTCAGGTACCAAAAGTAAAATGAGATGTACTTGTTGTGGTAACACCATTCTACACCAAACCAGGGATAGCACTGGATCAAAAATGTGAGAGGTCCCATGAAAATTTTCAGGACCCCGTAGGACTTTTAAAAACAAATTTAAGGGGTCCCTCAAGAAATTGAGGGGTCCTGAAGTTTGGGTATTTGAAAATTTTACTTTTTTACGGACAGTGTTAATGAATTTACATTGTGAGCAAATGATAGATATGTAATTTACAGAATTTGTTAAGGTTTCCATTTCCATACATCGTCAAATTTAAGGTGTCCCTTCAATTTTGATCGGGACCCGCAAGTCTTTCCAATTTGAAACCTGATGCGTCACTACAAGAAAGTGAGAGGTCCAGGACGCGCATACGCGTCAGAATGCGGCCCCTGCACCAGACGGTATGAAATTATACCCGTTTGATATCACATTGTCTATGTACAGTCCCCGATACTGTAATGAAGGTAGCTGACATGATAGCTCACGCTAAAAGCTACTACCGATAACTCGTGTCAGTTATCAGTAAACTGAATGGTTACTTATTGTGTTGATGTTAATGACGTTACTTGACAAAATGCACGTTCAGACATGGCTACTTAACTCGAGCTAAAGGTAAGTGTGAGTCGAGGTAAATTCGCGAGAATGGTCGAGTTAGTGCCCGTGTGGACAAGAGTCGAGTTAACATAACCCGACCTTAACTCGACCAATTTACCTCTGACTTTTGTCAGAGGTAAAGTCCTATCTCGACCAGTCGAGTCGAGTTAACGCACGATAGCTCGAGGTAAATGTGACCTTTCGCAAATGTAATTGACCTGCAGCTGAAGACTGTGTTGTTTTTACGCATAGCTCGCTTAATATTGTTGTCCTTGTTTGTACAAAGGCCACGCGTGTATACAGACGCGTAGCGTGGTAGTTTTGAATGGGGGGGGGGGGGGGGGGGGGGGGGCACCAACATGAAAATGTTTGGTGTCCAAAAAATATAATTTTGCTGGTACCATCCACGCGGTGCGCAGCACCGCCCTCCGAGCTATGCTCGGACAGGGGGGTGTCTGAGGGGGGATGTGCTCCCTCAGAAGTAGAAAAAAAATTCAATTTTCGAACTCACTTGGTGCAATCTGGTGTATACTTTTTACCAAAATGTTATCGAAAAGCCACCTCTTCATTTCCAATAAATATTTTGTATTTTTATCAACGCACGAACGATTTGAGCATATTATCACGGATATATTTTTGATTTAAGTATAGACGGTTTAAAAGCTCGAACAGGGGGGTGTTTGAGGGGGGATGTGCCCCCTCAGAAATAGAAGAAGAAAAAAAATCAATTTTCGAACTCATTTGGTGCGATCTGGTACATACTTTTGATCATATTTTATTGAAAAACCCCCACTTCGAGACCCAATATATTGTTGAAACCCAAGTGTAGAAAAACGCAACAATTTTCAGTTTCTAAACTAAAATGTCTAGAAAACTTGCCTGAAGCCACCTTTTTAAACTTATATATTGTAACATTGAAACTAATACGCGCAAAGCGCGCAAAAAAATTGCATTTTGAACACTAAAAAGGTTCAGCAAGAGGTCTTTATAACGCCCTCCACATAATATTTAGAATATAGTGGTTCGAGACCCATTTTAATACTTGAAACCTGGCATTTTTAACACTAAAAATGTCCAGTAATATTTAGAATATTTACGATGATTCCAGACCCATTATGATAATGTTGAAACCATTTGAAAAAGTGTGCGCGAGGCGAGCAACAAAAAAAAAAAAATCAGTTTTGAACTAAAATGGTCCAGAAAAAACCGTTCCGGAAGCCACCTTGAATATTAAATGAAACATTGAAACTCATATACGCGCGAAGCACGCAAAAATTGGCATTTTTAATACTAAATAGGTCCAGTATAATGCTTTAACGACCCCCACATTAAAATTAGGGGAACGTGAACCCCTACCGGCACCCCCCTTTGCACCGCACTATGCCCCTACTCGTCCTACTCCTTCCCTACCTCCTTCTCTTCCTTCTTCTCCTCTTCCTCCTTGTTTACTCTTTCGTCAATGGGGGTGGGGGAGGGGGTGGGCATGGCCTGCTGGGCCATCCCCTGGATATGCCACTGGCTCTCTCCCCCTCTCCATTTTCTCTCTTTCTCCCTTTCACTTTTTTGTCACATTAATTACGTTGTTCAATTAAACATTATAATTTAATTTATACTTCTCAAATGATTTTTCTTTGAAATATGGCACTGAAATATAGGCCTAATTGCAAATAATACGTATTTTTTAAGAAACACCGCGGCGGATCCCGGGATTTTCGTGTTGCCGATGTGTTCGAAAGATACCAGGGCACGGTCTTGCAAAGTGATTTCGCGCGCCATGCCATCGTCTGGATGCAGCCTTGAGTACCCCCCTTAATGATTCCCGATCAGAATTAAACACCGTCCTGACGATAAACGATTCTTTCGTTTAACTTTCTTCCTTTCTTTCCCCTTCCTTTTTATTTTCTACCCTCCTCTTCCTCTCTCTTTTCTTCCTTCCCTTTCTTTTCCCCTTTCCTTTTCCCTTTCTTTCCCCTTCCCTTCCTTTTTTTTCTCCGAAAATCATTGGGGGGGGGGGGGGGCCGTGCCCCCCGTGCCCCTATGACGCTACGCCACTGCGTGTATAATATTTTATACTTGCTGTTTATTCCGTCAGAATACGAATATGTATTCTGAGTATGGTAATTATCATGGAATTGAGGTCTTGTTACTACCATGTACTTCTACATTGTATTGGCTGGAAATTCAGATGTTTGGAACTTTTTGGCGATTTATTTTTAATTTTAGGATGTTTGTACTTGTAGGATAATACCATAAGGTACCAAATAACCATACTCTGAACGTCCTTTTGGATCAATTGGTTATCCCCCTTAGTAATATATCAGCTACTCACCTTGTATACACATGGAAAAAAGTATCGCACCACTTTTTTTTGGTTGAAAAGTGCAAATGTGGCCTCGAATTTTGCCACCATGGTGTGATATTAAGGATCATTTGTTTGCGTAAGCTGTCCAACAAAATGCTATGCAATAAAAGGGCCATATTTTAGTTTGTGACGTAATCGTTGTGATGTTTTTCAAGGCCAAGGGGAAAATGCATGCTTTTGTCCAAAAACATGCATGAAACAAGTTTGGGTATAACTCGATATTGAATAGACTTTAAAAACTTAAAATAGTCATTATATTAGTTCTGTATTTGGCGCAAGAAACTGTTAATTTAGACGTTATAGGCTAAAATGCAGTGAATTAGTTCAAACATGCCATTTTTTTGTTGCTCATAAATTCAGCATATACGATGAGGTCACCGTTGATTTTTAAAAAATTATTTGACCTAGGTCAACACTTCCGCAATATTGCTTTTGTCATTTGAACTTATTTAAAATTTGACATATTTTGACCTTTGACCCCATAACCGTTGGGCGTACGAAAAAGGGAGTTTTCTCATATTTGAGGACAATCGGGCAACTTTTGAAATTTGACCCCAGATGACCTTTGGCCTTGGAAGACTTGAATGTGTTACCAAGGATTACAACTATAGAGATTAATCATTGAACCTCTCAATATCGCGTTTTACCCAAACTTGTTTTATGCATTTTCCCTTTGGCCTTGAAAAACATTACATCGATTACATCACAAACTAAAATGTGGCCCTTTTATTGCATAACATTTTGTTGGACAGCTTACGCAAACAAATGATCCTTAATATCACACCATGGTGGCAAAATTCGAGGCCACATTTGCACTTTTCAACAAGTGGTGCGATACTTTTTTCCATGTGTATATATAAAGATTATGTCCAACCGAGGAGGTCTAAAGTGGGTTGGGCCATTGCACTGCTTTTGTGTAGTGATGGACATGAATGGTTTCGTTAAAGTCATATTATGCAATCTTTTCCAAGTGACGCGCTCTATCCTTGATTAACTTTGAAAGCAGATTTTCTTTTTGATCATAAATCGTTGAGATCTTCTATGTTACCATGGAATGATGTTACAGAGAGATACGATTCTTAATGACTTATTTTCTGAGTGTTTTTCGTTCATAAATAGATATCAATGGTTTCACATCGTTCTAACGCCGTTTACACTGTTTCCGAATACGATCGCAAGTGTACACAAGTGAACACAATAGTATGGAATACTTTATGATGAAAATCCCTTTGAAAGCAGATTTCCAGCCTGGTAAAGCTCTGTGATGGTTTTCATGGAAAATATAATTGAGATAGATTTATGAGTCCAGGGAAGTCTTTTCTAATAAGTCAAATTTCATTTTTAAAACAATCTTCGCCTTTAAATACAATCAATTTCCTGTTACCTGTGAATACCGGTCAACTCACGGTATGATCCACTCATCTCAGTTTCTCAGTGATTCTACACCACTGATTTGAGCGAAACACAATATCGGCCGAGTGCCCCAAACTGGCGTAATTTACGAGCGATGTAAGCTACCTCGCTATAATAGCACTGATGCCCTAACTACAGCGTAAATTACTAGCGATGTATTTTTGAGAGCAAAACTGGAGAATAAGAACGGAATAGTGACGAGCGAGGTAAATATCCAAATAAATTAACATCGCCCCACTTCACAAAAAAGTGTCGCAAGCGTCTAACATGTGTACATGTATCGAACATCAATCATAATGACACGAATGGTGTTCCGTAGAATTATAAAAATGTGTCGTCAGTCGCTTCGTCAAACTTTTATTTAAATACAATGAATAATGCAACACGTCACACCACGTCCAGTCGAGCAATGAAATCTGTGAAAAGTGACGCCATTTTTTGTGTTCAAATATTTCAAAGTTTATTACCATTATTTCAAAAAATAAGGAAAACACATTTTGTGCGAGAGTAGCATACAAAATGGTATAAAATGGCAAAAAATTCACGATAAAAATCCGTTCGTTGTAAATAAATGGATCAATGGGTAAATAATCAAACTACCACACTTCTAGAGTCAAATCTCTGTGGCGTGCTACTGTGGTCCTGGCTTTTATAAACGTAAAACACGGGTTCGATTCCCGTGATTGCCTTTTTTTTTAGTTTTCAAAACATGATGGTGACTCAAATGAAATTATTTATTTAAATTTCTATGAACTACAGTATGGTGGCCAGGTATTGACATTAATCAATCAATTTATTACATGTACATGTATTATTATTTTGTATTCGAAGAGTTCATTATACTGATCCAGTGTAAAATACTCACGTGTACGTTTCTGATACTTATGTATCCTTTAAAACCTTTATCAACACTTCACCCAGTCTAAAGTACTCACGTGTACGTTTCGGATCCTTTAAATCCTTTATCAACACTTACTCACATCTACGTTTCGGATACTTTTGTATCCTTTAAATCTGTTGTCAACACTTCATCCTGTGTAAAGTACTCACGTCTACGTTTCGGATCCTTCTGTGTCCTTTAAATCTTTTGACAACACTTCATTCAGTATAAAGTATTCACGTCTACGTTTCGGATACTTCTGTATCCTTTAAATCTGTTGTCAACACTTCATCCAGTATAAAGTACTCACGTCTACGTTTCGGATACTTCTGTGTCCTTTAAATCTTTTGACAACACTTCATTCAGTGTAAAGTATTCACGTCTACGTTTCGGATACTTATGTATTCTTTAAATCATTTATCAACACATTATCCAGTATAAAGTATTCACGTCTACGTTTCGGATACTTATGTATTCTTTAAATCATTTATCAACACTTCATCCAGTGTACAGTACTCACGTATACGTTTCTGATGTATCCTTTAAATCCTTTATCAACACTTCATTCAGTGTAAAGTACTGACGTGTACGTTTCAGATACGTCTGTATTCCTTATCTACACTTCATCCAGTGTTAAGTACTACCGTCTACGTTTCGGATATTTATGTATTCTTTGAATCCTTTATTCTCACTTCATCCGATGTAAAGTACTCATGTCTACGTTTCGGATACATATTATTCTGTATCCTTTGTCAATACTTTTGGTATTGACGATCTTCACGACGCTTTTGGCAGTATTAGAGTCTTTTTTACCAGTTGATATTGGCCTACACTGGGATGAACTTCCATATACGATTGATTATTCATTTTGCAAAGACCATCTTTGGTTTTGCTATTCATTGAACTATCCAACAAACGGCATCGCAAGAAGCTTCACGAAACCATAATCAAAAGGGAATAGGACTTACGTCTTGTCTACTTTTGAAAAATATGAGATTTTGACAGATATATGCCAGAGTGTTAACACTTTCCGCGCGGCAGTCATATGCAGAAGACAGTTCCAAATTTCACAAAATGTTTAAAAAAATATCAAAATTATTAAATTTCATCACCATATTTGGAATCACCATGAGAAATGAATAAAATTAAGTACAAACAGGCCTAGTGTCGGTTCAGTAATCCTTGCGATAGACTTTGAAAGTTGGGAAAGTTTAAAAAAAAAAAGTGTTGTATGACTTATAGCCGCGTGGAAAAGGATAACAAACATGCTTTACAATGGTACCTAACCAAAGAAGTTCATTATGATCGGTACTTAGAATCGTATATGGAAAGTTTATTCCAGTGTAGGCCAATATCAACTGACAAATCTCTAATACTGCAAAAAAGTGTCGTAAAGATCATCACTACCAAAAGTGTTGACGAAGGATACAGACGTATCCGAAACGTTAACGTGAGTATTTACACTGGATCAGAATAATGAACTTTCCTCATAAAAAAATGGTACCTAATGGTTTAAAAAAAAGGTCAAAGGGCGGAAGGAAGAAAATTGGAATCTCATGTTTTGTATTTGGGATATGTGATGTTGATCTAAGAACCAACTGTAAATTATCAACAAAAAAGTAAGTTAAAAAGCCATGTAGTTGTTCTCTATAAAGTGTCCGTTTGTACAATCAACCTCATACGTCACACTTCTTATTGTACAGAGCAAATAATACGGGTCCCGTTTTTATAAAAATTAGGAAAAATACTTATTGTTAAAATGGGCAAATTTCTTCATTGTTTATAGGAGTAGAAACTCTTCTTCATACTTGGTGAAATTTCAAAGACAATACCTTATTCCAGGCCATAGTTACAACATATTAACGAAAAAGCGTGAAATCAGTATTCCAAATATACCCCCATTTTCTATTGTAGGCATTGTGAATACCAACACGCGATTGTGTGACATATTCCTCAAAAATGCGTTCGTTAAATTTTCGTATTCATAGAGGTACGTTGGAAGTTTGAACATATTAAATTTCACAGAATTTGGGGGAAATGCACATATCTCCTGAATGAAATAAAATGTAAGTTATAGTTAACAATGCGGTCTTACAGTGCATATCAATAAATATATTAATTTGTGTATATTACTGGTTTAAAAAAAAATGATAAAATTGGGACCTGAATATTTTGACTCACCCTGTATATGCGATGCTGCGGAATAAAAGTTTATGAATCGGCGTTGCAGGCAATTACACCGCAATCGTCACTTGGCAAATGTGATATCAGGACGTCAACACGACATGCTTCAGAATAAACACTCTTATTGGACAATAATTTTTCATTTACAAAGTTAATTTTTATTCAAAATAATATTTCACTCGCATTCAAAACAGTGCAAACTGGTAAAATTGAGTGGTCGCCCGATTATAAGAAGACGGGTTTCTCAACTCGGTCAGTTTAATGCACCGTGACTCACAGAACCCGTTAAAAACCTCGTGAAAAAAGAAGAAAGTTTACGTGAAAGTGCAACGTTATAAAATACTATGTGCTTACTGACAGAAAATGTCAGACATAACTTTGTTAGGTGACAATTTCACGTTTCCTCACTTACTATACGTTCGGTGTTCGAATATCCAATAACGGCGTGTTTGGTTTTTCATAGACAACAAAATCAGTTGAGGAACATATCGTGAAAATATCACCAAAGCCGTGCCGTGAAAATGGTGTTTCAAGTAAATGCCACGTGGGACATAAAGAATATCACTTGAGCCTATGTTGATAATGTAACTTACACTTGTATACCGTGTGTCGTAAACAATATCACGAGAATCGTGAAAGATACTGCTATATCATAGCCATAAAAAATAATGTGAAGCATGAAGGATGCCACGGGTGTCGTGAAAGTGTTGCGATAACCGCACACATATCACGAAATCCGTGACAAGAGTGGTTGGATTGTTCACGTAAAAAAGGGGATAATTCCTATGTGAATTTTTCACGAGAATTAACCGTGACTGAGTTTCACGATGTTTTTTTCACGAATACCGAATCATATATTGCATTATACTCGGTCACTAGCATGACTAGTTAGGAGTTAATAGACGTTATTCATAATTGGCAATTTCATGTCTAAAAGAGGGAGACATACTCGATAAACATACAATCTCGTACTTTTACTTTTAGATAGATAGTGTCGGTTACCAGCAAACATTTCATTTCAAACAAGTGGAATAGATAGTTTATACGTTCAAGTTTATTTCACGAATGTAATAATGTCAAATATTGAACAGCTCAGAAGTATGAAGCATTTTTTATGATTAGTGCAAAGTTCACCCCATTGAAAAACTACATCACTCTCGTCTCAGCTACATCGTTAGCCTCATTTTCGAAGCACTAATTGCTCTGAGCATGCTCAGTTGGATAGCACGGCCCTCTTTTGACGTAAATGCGCCAGTTATGATAAACTTCTATAGCAAGTGTAATAGAGGAAGGAATACACACAAAGAAGATTTTAAAGACACCACCGTAATGCAATGCGTTTATGCAAAATGCCCTTAATCTGGTTCCCAGAGACATATGCACAAACTCATGGCATTAAATTTCACTCATCGTTGGAGCTCTTAGATTCTAGTTTACATCAATTAATAAATAAGTTATCAGTGTTCCTTTTTCTTATTTCTAAAACGTTAGTGCTCCACAAATGCATCGTGTGACAAAGCCTTCGTTGGCTGGTGCTCCCGCAATGCATTGTGGGATATCCTTAAAATCTTCTTTGGAATACACAATACATTATGAACCTATCATACTTCACACCGTTATATTGATCAATAAACATGATGATATCTTGTCATATAGAATGAACAATTTTCAGTACGCGGAATAAAACGAGTTCAGTCAGTACATTGGATGATTGTTTAAGTATAATTAATGAGTTCGAGTATACACAGCATTTCAGCATATCTTTCAAATGATAATAATAACAAAAGTACGGATGATATTGATTGAGTTAATTTGGTATTACAAGCGGTTGATGTATTTTTACTTAATACAAAATATGAGATTTATTGTGTTCATAATCAAGTGTTTTAGGATACCTAACTTCCGAGAAACACCATGCATTACAATTTCACTGAGATAGGTCAATAATGTAATGTAGTATATAAATCAATTAAATGTTGGAAGTAGTATCTGCGAGGTGGTCTAACAACGATACACTCATTTTTGAATACCCCCATCTATCTTTATACAATATTATAAGTTGTTGGTATAGGTCTACCCTTTATAATACATCAAAGTTAACCAGTGTACGTGTTGAGAAATCTATGGAAACAAATTCTGTAAAACATTGATTGAGTATTGATTATCATGATTAAAAGAAGAAGCCGTCTATTTTAAATATGGCTGTTTCAAAAGTGGCTCCAATTTGGCTGTTTTAAAAATGGCTGTTTTAAAAATGGCTGTTTTAAAAATGGCTCTAATTTGAATAGGTCTACATCTTAATGTCTTCAGATATTCAGGTAATTCGTTCCACACACAGAGAGTGCTTAACCGTCAGCAATTCTTTTCGCACATGTCTTGAGTTTCACTTTATTCAGTTTTAATACGGAATAAAGCAACAATTATTTTTAAGCAAATTAACTAATTAGTAACTCAACTCACGTCCGAAAACAATTGCTAATCGGCAGTGTTAACGTCCCTACATTATTTATCATACCGTGTATGTCAAAAGGTCAAAATGTTCATGCCTATTCTATGCACAATGTATGAACAGTCGCAATTGAAATCAAATTGCTCAAAAAAGATCATCGCCGTGAGTAATGAAGACATTCTGGGACGAGTTTTACTTCAATTTGATCTCTAAACAAACCTATACACGATTTTCTTCTTAGAGCAGACGTCGTTTACGAGTTTAACGTGTGATCATAATGGTTGCGATTCTACTCAATACAGTGTATAATAAACAACACATTACGGTGTACAATCTACTCATTGTGTACATATTGTTGTACATAAAACGGTAAAAAACATTTATTCTAGAATTTATCTTAAAACCGGTGTAGTGGTGGCTTGTCCTAATATTATGGTGTTATTATATTACATTATGAAATATGATGTATGTTACATTTTATTTATACTTAGAACAGTACATATACATAGATTGGTGAATTTCCTTGTTGGAATTAGTGTTCACATTGAATTTTGTCTTTGCTTTGCGTCCAGCACATTTGCATTTGGTGTTGTATAGGATGTCCCAGAAAAAAACCCCACCTCATAGCTCAATCGGGTTGATCTCATGCCAATTTCGTTTTTGCAAAGCATATTGCAAACTTAATTGTATCTTTATACGAATTTCCACCATAAATATATGTGATCGTTAGGCCTAACTATGTTTTCCTTAGGTTTACCATGCCTTAAAGAAATGGACTCAGTAATTAAAGACATTACGCAGAGAGTAACACACCGTTATAATGGTACCATGCAGCTACGTCAGCTATAGGGGAAAATATAAAACACAATTCGGTAAATAGTTGCATGAAATTACCATGTTAACACTTTCCACGCGGCAGGTTTCTGAAGACGACATTCCAAAATGTCACCAAATGTTTCAAAAATGTCAGCATATTTATATTGTATTACCATATTTGGAATCACTATGAGAAATGCATTAAAATGAGTACAAACATTCTTAGTATTGGTTAAGTAATTCGTGAGATTTCTGACAAATCTGTTTTGAATATGGTAAAACTAATAGCGGGTGGAAAGTGTTAAGGCCTATTGCGTTGTCTATGCCTAAAGCAAGTATAGAATATTTCTCTTCTTCTGGATTTAATCTTACAGGCGCAACACTCACGCCACGCACGCGTATCTATCATCCTACGGGCGCGTGTGTCTGTATACGCCAGCGCCTCGAGTAGGCGCACGAGTTTAATGAACGGCAATTAATGAATGACGCAGTAAAATTATAATGTCTTGTGGAAGTGAAATGGACTATAAATGTCAAATTTGGACAGAAAGACACATCTGTTAGTGTTTGTTCAACAAACGTATGATCAAAGATTTGGCTCTTATTGCAGGTTAAAATTGCTTTACTTTTTAAGGTAAGGTACACGTAATGGCAAAATGATATTCCAATTGAAACATCTTTTATCGGACGGCCTATATTACTCAAGGTTAAAACTAAAAGTGATCTCCCAGTATAAAGCGGTAAAAATCTCATTCTCCATAAGAGTGAAATGCGGTTATCGCTTTTAAAACAACTCTATGATGGAAATTTATGCCAACACATTTTCAGGAGTGATTTCGTACGGGTCTCACGCTTTAGGAAACTTTAAAGATTTTTTATTATTTTTACGTTACAATATAGAATAGGTCACTAGAATAATATTAACATAACAGTTTTTAACACTAAAACAATACACTCGCGAACATGTTGTTCCTATAATAAAGTCTATTTATTGAAAACGAGACAGTGACATAACAGCGTCATTGACTAATTGCACGAAATTTACGCACGCGTCGCTGACGTATCCACACACGCGTAGAAAGATGGACGATACATACGCATGCGCAAATGCTGCGACTGTAACTGACGTCACTGTCCAGAGGAAGAGAAATAGAATATAGTAAATTATTGGTGTGCGTAAAATATTGTATGAAAATATTTACCGCTAATAAAAGGATAAAGAGGTTATGCTTTAGTAGTAATAGTATGTTTTTTACTACACATGGATAACCTATAAACATCATAAAGAATGAAGGCCCCTCCAAATTAAATATAATTAAAAGCATATATTATAGAAATTGGTATCTATAGTCCATTTTGGCTCTCCAAATTAATGATTACGTTACTTCACGGGGTGCGTTGGCAACGCGTTTGTGTGGATGTGTAGACGCCAGCTCTTCGAATTGACGCGCACGATGAAGTACTGCAATCAATAAAAAACACGATGACGTTCATTGACATGAAAGTTGAAAACAAACTACAAAACGTTATTGTAAACATTATTCATTTTGGATCCTTCGCATTTCCTCCAAATTGAGGTGTCAGGATTTGAAGCAAATGAAACCAGCATATAAATGCACTCACTGAGGAGTTACGATCTTGCACAACGTTCGTTGTCGACCCTGAATTTGATCGCTTGTCGAGGGTATATTACTATGATTACAGTCTGTTTTCCTTCAACGAGACAGTGGTATCACGGAGTCGTTGACTGATCGCAATTAACTAACCGCACGCGCCTTTTCGAAGCGCTGGCTTATCCACGCACGCGTTTAAAGATGGAATGTATGTACGCTTGCGTATAAGCTGCGTATGCGCAAAAGCGACGTCACTATTTTGAAGAAGTAAAATAGACTATGATGTAACGCACTATAGTTTGATCAGTTCCAATTTGTCGGAGCCGCATTACAGCAGCGAATGAATACTGAAGGACACGACGGGCGCATATGAAGGCAACACTCACACTGTGCATCATAGGCGTGACGCGTGCGTGTGGCCATAATCGCGCGCGTATGCTTGGATTACTTTTTAGCGAGGAGAGATAAAAACCGAATATTTCTCGCCAATTTGGAAATGATTAAAGTATTATAAACATGCATCGATATTTTTTTCATTTGGTGTTTTAGTCTACCAATACTTTCCTTGTTTGTACAGTCGGCCTAGCCAAAATGTTACGGTAAAATTCCATGTTATATTCTCAATTTGCTTACAAGGTTTACAGCTACATGAAATCATAATTAAACCAGATACGGAAAGATCTGAAGCCTTCTTGAAAATCATGTCTACAAAGTGCTAATTAATGTTACTTAACATATCATCGAATGGAGGCACCCTATTAAGTCAAGAGTAACGAAGGATGTTCACCTGTGCCTCGCCAGACAACACACTACATGTAGTCTTGTACACAACTCCTTTTTGTGCTTGGCACCCTCGGGTGCTAAACACTGTTATAGGCTTGTTAAAAGTATGCCATATCTTCGTATATAATATACACAGGGTGTCACAAAAGATGATTGTAAGCTTCCTAAATAAGTATCAAAATGAAACATTTCAAACGAACAATTAAAACCCATTTAGTTTGCTATAAATTGAAGAACACCGCATTATATTCTGTTCAATAATTACCGGAGAAATAAGCGATTACGTAACAGTAGCCAAGGAACACTTCCATCCAAGTTTGCTCATATTCAGTATGATTCAGACCTCATTTTCCCGTTTGAACTGTTCCATTCCAATGCTTAATTAGAAAGTAACGATCACCTATAGTCACGTTATATCTTTTTTAGGACACCCTATGTAATGTGTGTTTATGTTACGGTATCTAACATACTTTGATGTCCTATGTTGTTAAAGGGTAGCAAATCAGTTACCAGTCAATTGGCAACGTAAGTTATGGATAAGTCAACAAATTTTAATTAAAATTAGTGGAATATTAGGTGTTATTTCAAAATGAGCCGATTTCTACAAGATTGTCGAATTTGGCAACCTGTAGGCCTACACATAAGTTGTCCTCAAATTAGTCTTACACCAGTGGTGATATTAGTTAATCAGCAAATCAATCAAACATTTATTTATGTCACTTTTTACATTTTGTGCGTTCCAAGAAACAAATATGCGGTGAAACGGGCACATACTTTTGCAGGACACGACACCATCTGGTTTTCTTTCACGGACGTTCGTCCGGACTGACCGCTCTGTGATAGGGAAGTGTTTACCATAAAAGTCCTTGAAATTTGAAATTCATATGTTTTAATGACAAAGTTTATTCATGAGCTTAATTCTTTTCAATAAGTTCTACGAAAAATCTGAACATTTTACTTTTGGCTTTCAGAATTTCCATCGAGTCGGTAATAACTTTATTTTAAAATTGCCATCACATTTACAACACATACATTATTTATCTCGTTCACATAATCATGAGAATGACCGGCTATCTGTTGTTTACTCACTCTCTATTTCAAAAGTATAAGTATAGTTCATCATTGTTGAAAATTGTATAAATAAAACATTACAAGACATGATATCTAAACACTGTTTATTCTAGTTTACCAACAAATAACAATAATACAATATTGATTGATTTATAGACTGTACATGGGATTATAATATACACCAAAATCTTTGTTGAAACAAAAACGTAAAATAAGATGATTTATAATAAGCACTTTGTAAAAATTTGGTATTTATAACAATTATATAGAATAGTGCTGGAATTTTTTTTGATACACCCTGTACAAGTTAGTATATATACGTATTTATATATACATTATAGGAAAAGGTGGTCAGCTACGATATACCAAACAGATAAATTCCCTTGTGGGCGATAAACCGGTTTAGTGGATAATGATAAACCGGTTTAACCCTAAAAGTAGGAAGACGTGCGATGATATAAACCGGTTTACACCGGTAAACGACCGACTTTCCAACACATTGCTTACAAAACATTGCCTCTTTTATGGCTACCATGGAAACGTCAACATTCATGACAGTTAGAAAGAAAAAACTTTGTCCGTTTGTCGGCAAAATGGTTATCTCAAGTCCCATAACCCAATCATTGTATGTTTTTTGTCGTAGTATATGGTTTTTTTTAAATACCTTATACTTTTGAGATTAGATCACCATTACAAAAATCTCGGCCTCAATTTTTTGTAACGCCGCAACCTAATCCGGTTAAAATCAGAGTTCCTTTGTTTAAAATATTTTCCTTTGAAAAGTTACACTTTGCTATCGTGAAATGGTCGCGAAATGTGACGATCAACCATGGTAAAAAAGGCAGTCAACCTTTAATAACCTGAATGGGAGATACACCATTTTGCCGTAAAAAGAGGGATGGTCTGGAATTATTACCCAGAATTCCACTTTACAGTGGCCTGGCAAATAAACATACACCGTCAATAATATAGTCCATGCTCGTAAAAGAAGATGTCAATCGGAGCGTTAGCCCATTATAATAGAACACTATGTTTTTGATCTACAACAGTTTTAGAAAAAGTTAAAGCAAGGTATGCTCTACATGTACGGGCTAATTAATGCAATATGGTAAATAACATCAGTCAGATATAAAGTAGAGACTTCGTTGGCTATTTCTTTACCACCAAATTCGTAAAGATCTGAACGACATGACATCGAATATCATTATATACATATTTGAGCATATTTTGGTACAAATTCTCTGTTTTGATTGGTTTTTATACTGCTTCTAGGCCTAATAAGGTTACTACAGCGGGACCAGCTCCGCTTTCAAGTTATACACACACGGTTGTGATCAATAAATCAAATATAAAAAGATATTTAAAACAAACCAAGGTTAATCGATAAACATCAGACGTACCTCTGAATTCTACTCTCATTCATACATATAAAATTATAATATAATAAGTATAACAATATGTAGCAAAACATTTGCGTGATAAAATGATAAGAGTAATGGTAATAATACGCCCAGTAATAACAATAAAATTAAAATATACACAAATTGATGATGTCGCGAGGATCTATCACCTATAAAATCTGCCTGGACTTACAGGTGGCGTTGGATGGGTTAGTGACTCAACCGCTAGTTGCCCTCATCTTGGCTATGTATCACGCATGCCATCCTATGCCCAACTATTTACTGCTTTGCCGTGTTTTCGACCTTACACACTCTTGCAGTTGCGGGTTATTGATCGGGAATACTTGAAGTACAATGCATCCACCCGATTGGATTATGCAAATTTCGGTGCGTGAAATAATTCACGAGTGTAACAGGTGATGAGTAACAATACCTTAATTACAATACATTCTCCGGATGCAAATTTCTATGGGTGAAACAATTTCCCATTGTGACAGTTGATGATTGACACCTCTGGTATGAAAGCAGTTTCGTCCAAAGAGGATTTCTTGCTCAGCAGTTCAACAAGTGTGGCAACCTGACTACAGCCCACATGCCAACCAATGCCTAACATGTGCTAATTAACAAGCTAGCCAGCCACAACCCTTCTATTGTATTGAGCTCATTTCAAATTATTGTCAAAACTAAAATGCTTGTTTAATATGGGTCTTTTAAGAAAACAAAAAACCCCAGCAAAACGGGGTTGCAGTCAAATTAATTGTACTACTTTCAGCAGATACTTCTTAAAGACCCTGGATTTCTTATGTTTACAAACCTTTCCATTGCAATGTATTGTGGTAAATGAAAACCAGTAGAAATGATTCAAGACAGATAACAGATAGTTGTGTGAAACAAGAGGCATGTGTTACTCAAGAAATCTGCTTTGGGTAGACAACGTGGGTTTATTCCCTTATAACTCTTGGCATGAATATTCCGACTCTTGTTATGTGAATTAATATAGAGCATTTAGAAGACACCGCTCAATTCAGTATATCTGAATTATGTTATAGCTGCACAATAGTAAGGGAACTTCGTATTATTTGCACTCCCGCCAAGCGCCAAATAGATATTCACTACCAATATATTATGCTGAGTAATGTGCCAATTTTAGATGGTATTTACCCCGGGTATTTACCCTGCATTCCACTCAACAAAAAGATCAAAATTAGGAGCGAGAATATGAAATATATTATAAACGAAAGGTAAATCCTTTTCCTTAACGTTAATGTTACAAAAATTCAACCATCAATCTTGATTTTCTACCTTAACTATAAAAGCCACTAGAAGCATTTACTTCATTGTTGACGTCTTATCAGACCAGACCAGCCGTCGTTTCAAAGTAGGTTGCCGTTTAGTACCTACATCACTTTGACTTGAAAAGCATTCCTATATGATTGAAAGTATAACAAATGTTACAGGAATCTTATTCAGAACGTTGAGGGCGTTCTCGAAAAACATCCGGAGAAAGAATAGTAAAGGTATCTGCAAAAGTGATTTTAGGCGGCCGTGCATTAGGAGCCATTTTGCAACCGTGAGCCATACATCACGTTGGCAGGCGACACCGATGTTGACAAAATGACACTGGGTTGACGCTTTAAATTGTTCTTCTAAAAAAGTAATAAAATCCCTTTTGCGCGACTAACTTTTGTGGAAAATAGCATAGAAAATGGTTGGTACTATCATGACTAATAGTTCAATCAGTTCCAAATTGGCGGAACCCGTTTACAGCAGCGAATGAATTCAAAAGAGCGTCGCGCACAAAACTCCCGCACGGCGAAATATGGCGCGAAATGGCGCAGTGTCATTGTATGCGTGACTCTTGCGTATGCCAAAAATCGCGCTTATACGCTTGGATAACTTTTGCGCGCGGATAGATAAAAACCGAATATTTCTCGCCAATTTGGAACTGATTGAACTATTTATTAATGGTCGCGGTGTTGAAAATACAATATAATAGAAGATAGCTTTTGGTTCAAACAAAATGACTTCTAATTTACCAAAAATGTCCGTCAAAATCATACTCGGGTTTGTCTCCATGATTAAACCATAGGTAAAGTATCAACAAATACTGACTCCTTTTACATCTTCCACAGCGTGATTCCTTCTTGCCCAGACTTCTTATTTGATGTTCTTCCAAATGTCTTATAAATGATAACAGCTGCATAAATCTAACATCATCAAATAAAGGTAATGCTAAACGTTTATTTGAATTCATAATTCATAACCCGTGAAAGATATAATTGAAATGGTCGGTGTTCCTTCCAGTTTGTGCACCAGCCATGGCCGGCCCAGTCATTCGATTTTACTAGAACGCCTGGGCCATGGCAGAAACATATTACAGGATGGTGTGATTGTATGTTTGCATCAATCTTTTACACACATTTATGGAAATTTCACATAGGTTTCATAACCGGTTGAAGCAGAGCTTATGTTAATATGAAATGTGTTGCTGTGTACTTATGTCAGTTTTTAATTAAACATTTAAAAAAACAAGTTTGAAACAAAAATCACAATTTCACCGTGAATATATGTGGAAAATACCACTACGGTCGTTCATGTGCCACAAGAAGAAAAAAATGGATGAATCGCGAACCATGTTACCATTAAAGACGTGATAATTATCAAGAGCGTGAAACATGGATGCAAGGATACCATGAACATTTTCACGAAGTGTCGTGAAAAATTCTAAGCATCTTAATGAAAGAGGATTACATAGTCCATTTCACTTCTTCGAGACGATGCCATCACGTCAACGAATCATCGCAATACTGAATGAATACCGCGCGAATACTTGAAACGCTGGCGCGCGTATGCATACACGCGTACAAAGACGGAAGGTATATACGCGCGCGTATTCTACAACGCTATGCCCGTAAGGGGATATCATTGCCTCGAGGACGCGATTTGAAATAGACTTTTAGAAACACTGGTCCGAATTCAATCAGCTGCCCTATTTCATGCTCGATTAAGGTGTGTAATGAAGGCAATATCGTGTTTCAGTCTCCGCCCACGTCATTTCTATACCACACAGTTAAGCATGGTATTGTGTAAATCCGAGGATATCAGAATGGGTGATACCCTTGAAGGGCACGAAACATGAGATTGCCTATGATGGATTTGAACCATTTTACCCACCCGCACCGATACAAAATAATATAGAAAAAGGACGTCAGATTGATATACCATAAGATCTTCATGTGAAGTTATCAGATGCAAAATAAAATGTAACACGTATAGCTAGCTGCCTTTATTAAAAATAGTGTCAATATTACTGGTGTTGACTTTGGTTTTCTATTTGAATATACCTATTTGTTTCTTCACTGAATAGATACAAGGTTTTCTTCATTCGCTCTGTATCTAGTGCTCCCTAATTAGTGTTACAAAATGTATCATCATGAATATAAAATATCCATAAGACAGCTATGACATATATCTCACCTTGCATCTGATCACTTCACATCTACACTTATACATAACAGTTTAGCTATTGTGCACCACCTCATTCGTTACCGGTTTCAAATAAATCTACACAATAATATATATAGGAGAAAAATTAAAACCCGTTGTTCAATTCGTATCGTCAGAACGAAAAGTAAAACATGGTGCATGTCTTATAGCGGGAACATAAAAAAAAATCATCAGCAATATAATTACACCTTAAGGGCAAATTTGTCACAATATAAAAAAAAGGAATATAAACTGGAGTTGAGCTTTTTTGAAAACGTGAATAATTCTGCTGCTACTTGATATAAACGAGTATCTCTAAAAAGCCTAGTGCCCATTAGTTATAAATATTTGTAAAGAACTGACAGGTTCCTAAAATGTTTCCAATTTTTTACAACATTTCTCTTTAGCAAACGGTATCGATAGTGAGCCTATTTTAGAACAACATTGCATTGTTTTCGAATAATGAAAACCAGCTTTGCTTTATCAATTATAAATTTTGTAATATTATTTTTTTCTATAAAAAACATTTTAGCCTCGTAAGTGAGGTACACATTTTGGTTGATTTGTTTCTACCAGGAACTAACAACTGGTATGGTTACATATTGTAACACGCGTTTGATGTTTTTTCCAAATGTGTTGTTCCAAAAAAGACTTATACTTTAAAATTAATTTTTGATTGTAAAAGGACACCCTCTGTTCGTCTAAAGATAACGTGTGCCTACCAATGTAATAATAATGCCATACCAGTTTCCGTTACTTTCCTTGACATATAAATTTGGCAAAATACGTCGCTCCATATAATGCTCTGCCAATACTGAACGCAATGAAGCGTTTCGTTTTCAATCATTTCCATGCTTCTGCAGTCTGTTGTATTACCACTTAGGTACATGGAGCACTCCGATGTGAGATTAAAACGTTTTAAGCTTGAGGAATAAACAATTGCAAATTATGTGCAAATGGCATAAAAGCCTTTTCTTGAAGTCGTAGAATCCCTGAATTATCGCGTGTTACGGTGGCTGGTCCGTTTGGTGGCCATTTAAAAAAAAGTCATATCAATACAAAGATCTGCATAACAAATACGTATGATATCATCAGGTTTGGTATCGTCACTTCAATACCACAAGCACGTGGCTAGAATATTTGTATACGGAAAAGCAGAAAAATGATGATATTCTGTCAAGTGCTTCGTCGTCTCCTCCACGTCGCTTCATTTTCATTTATAGCGTAGCCTATTCACCAATAATCTCTGCTACAAACTCTTCAACGTAGCGAAACCAATAGGATCTCCAACATAGTAATTCCAAAAGAGAGCCTGAGAAGGACTGTCACTCACTTAACCAAACAATATTGAATTGATGATTCCGTGGTATGATATTTCTCCACTTATATCCAAAAGGGACCATAACGGTTCTCCCATCAAACGATACACTAGCCGCTTACACGCTGACCTGTCTTCGGGAATCAACTCAAAAGCAGTCCACATTTCGTGGCCAGCAGGTCAAACGTCAAATCAAAATTAATGACATGATAAAATGACACGACAAATCGCAACATAATCCCCATTTCGTTCGGCAGCAAATAAGTGTTGCATTTACACAAACCGAGCCATATGAATCATTACGCTCTGCGGTTTGGATCTACTTGTCTTTACTTTTTCCCCCGGAGCAAACCGCGCTTAAAGTATTTCTCATACGCTGCGGTCTGGATCTACTTTCTCCTGACTTTCTGGAAGTCCTTGTAAGTCCACGGTGTCCTGCAATGTGTCCTACCCGGTCGATCAAGTAGGAAGTTTTTAAACGTTTTTTTGAGTTCGGTGAGTTCATCGACTCTTAGTGTATCTACGATTTCTGCGATTCAAACGGGGTGAAGATTAGCGGCGCTGACAAGATAATGCCGCTAGTACCACAAATTACACAAATTAGAAATACCCACAGGAAGATGCGATCTATAACCATGGCAACATACTTCCAGTCTTCTGTCATCTGAAAACAAAGACATTGATAAGAAGGTGTTAGACATCAGTGTATATTTAGACGTGCGATCATTAATAGATATTAGGGCATTGTATTTCAGGGAATTATACATTATTTCAAGGAATTCGACATTATTTCTGGGAATCGACATTATTTCAAAGAATTCGACATAATTTCAGGGAATTCGACATTATTTCAGGGAATTATACATTATTTCAGGGAATTTGACATTATTTCAGAGAATTGTATATTATTTCAGGGAATAATACATTCTTTCAGGGAATTATACATTATTTCAGGGAATAGGACAATATTTCAGGGAGTTATATATTATTTCAGGGAATTCGACATTATTTCAGGGAATAATACATTATTTAAAGGAATTCGACATTATTTCAGGGAATTATACATTATTTCAGGGAATTCCGACATTATTTCAGGGTCATGACATAAATTTCCCGCTTAGGAGCGCTATTAATTCGGTCTGGTAAACCTATTGTTATCAATTACTACGAGAGGATTGCCTGGTTGTATATTTAAATTCGAGCGGTACTTCTTGCTAATTGCATGGATGAGTTTCCATTATGTTGCAAATTACATCCACGCTCATGCGTTTAAACTACTCAATGGGCGTTGCAATACAGCCGGTTGGTTGCACACGAGAAGTATGTCATATAGCAACCAGCTTTGATGGAAGGCGAAAATATTTAAATATGGTGCCGTAGGACAGCAATTTATAGCGCTGCTAAGCGGGCCTTGTAGCGTAATGATTCGACATTATTTCAAGGAATTCGACACAATTTCAGGAAATTAGACATTTCAGGGAATAAGACATCAGGGAATTAGACATTATTTTAGGGAATTATACATTATTTTAGGGAATTATACATTATTTCAGGGAATGAGATATTCAGGCATTGGGCTATTCAAGTTGAGATCCATACACCCGCAATGGAAGACATCTCCTATACTCAGGAAGTGTATATTTCAAATGGAGCCACCCATTCAGGTAACTCCATTTGGAATTCACACTCCCTGTGTGGAATATTAAGGTTATACACCCATCAAAATATGTAAGTTCCCCCCTAGCATATACTAGAATATTTCCAAAAATATTTGATGAATTTAAATAATTGTCAGCTAGAAAGATGCACCCAATTGTTAGGCACATTTTGATACCAAATTTGTTGGCCTTGAGACAATGCAACGATAAGGAATTGTGCCATTTACCAATTTGTATACAGAAAAAAAAGTGGCACTAAATCTCACTGGCTATGGCTGGTTTTGTCCATAAAATTAACAAACAAGATTATGATCTGCTTATTGATTATGATCTGCTTATTGATGTATGGACAATCTAGCCATAGCCGGTGCGATTTAGTGCCACTTTTTTTTCTGTATAAAAATTGGTAAATGGCACAGTTTCTTATCGTTGCATTGTCTCAAGGCCAACAAATTTGGTATCAAAAGGTGCCTAACAATTGGGTGCATCTTTCTAGCTGACAATTATTTAAATTCATCAAATATTTTTGGAAATATTCTAGTATATGCTAGGGGGGAACTTACATATTTTGATAGGTGTATCTTCTATATATAGGGGTTCAACTTGATTAGCCAATTAGAGGTGGAGCTGTGAAATAAGTGCGCTCTGCTACTGAGTAATAATAATCGCGGGGAACCAGTGCACTATAATCATGATTGCTAATACGCATGTGTGAGAGCGTGACAAATTTGGAGCTTTTAGGAGTATGCTCAGCCCTTTAGAAACTCTCTAAATAATTAGGAGGGCATTTGTCATTAGAGCATTACACATTAGATCATAATGGTATTATCCACAAGGGCATTCAACGTCAGGGCAATACCCTTGCTATGAGCTTACGACAACAGAATAACGCCAGCCAGCATACGGATGGGCGGGAAGGGTTGGCACGTGAGTAGTTGCCATGTTCTCGGAAACAGACAGTCTTGGATTCAAACCATCTGGCGATATAATCCCGGAAGAGTGATTACCGATTAGCCGCGCAGGCTTTAAAGCGAATTCAAAATTTCTCTGTTGATTCTAATTGCAATTAAATCAGATCAGTTTCTTATTGTAGTTCCAATAGCACGTATACATATCAGATACATTTATTGTAAAACAGGCGTGTGAAATGATTATGAATTAATAACAACGTAAACATGGTAAAAGCGCCCCAAAAGCGCATCAAGATGACTATACGGATCGGGTTGTCGTTGTGGGGTGGTGTAGATTTAATCAAGCGTATTGATGAAGAAGAAAAAAGTGACGTAATTTACTACAATTGGCCTCGCCGTCGTTATGATTAGTGACGTCACATCGAGTATGTCTCCCTCTTTAGTGACATCGCCAAATACGAATAACGTCTATACACAGTATGCACAGGGTTAACACATTACCGATTAGTCACAGAATCCATAAAGCGCTGAGCATATTCCACTACGCTCGAACTCTTTGCGCTCTCACACATGCGCAGTAGCTGCACCACAACAAAATGACGCAGCCTGATTGGTAAACGGTGGACAACGCCTGCGCTCAGCGTTGGAGCGTTGTGGAGTCTGCTGAGCCCAAGGGAAGGGGCGGGTGGGGGGTGGGGGGTGGGGTGGGTGGGGGTGGGTGGGTGGGGGGTGGGTGGGGGTGGGTGGGTGGGGGTGGGCGTCTGTGGTCAAAAACCCGTATATAGGATGTCAATTTTAACAACTTTCCCAAAACTTGACCCATAAGTGTTATATACCATAATATAGCCCATATCGCATTCAAAATTTTCAAAATTTCTTGAAAAAAAGGATACTCGAAATATATGAAAAAAAGGATACTCGAAATATATGCTGCCATGGATTTAAAAGCTTAATTATATTAAAAGCTTAATTATATAACTCAGTTTGTCATTCAAATCTATATATCCTCGAATGGCATAACTATATGAACACGCATAAAAGATACAATTGTGATATCTTAACACTTTCCACGCGGCAGTCGTTTGCCTGCCAGACGACTGTTCCAACATTTCACAAAATGATTCACAAATGTCAAAATTATTATATATCAACACCATATTTGAAATCACTATGAGAAATGCATTAAAATAAGTACAAACATGTCTAGTATTGGTTCAGTACAATTCATTAGATAAGACTTTGAAAATTGGGAAGGTTTCTGCAAAAATCTGTTTTGTATAATGTTAAAAACTAAAAGCCGCGTGGAAAGTGTTAAAAGGTCCCAATTGAAAATGTCAGCGACTATATTAACATTGCCGAGTAGCGAACTTGTTAAACAGCCAAATGCCGTTCAATTTCACTAAGTCAACAATGTTTTGGGGCTATAATTATGTCTTCATTCCGTACTACACAATTGGAATGATTTGTTTCTAAAATTATAAAAGAAAGAAGCCAAGTCGCAAAATACGCGCTAAAAACCGCCTCGTGAGATGGAACGTCTGCTCCGAGTCACCACGCTCGTTTAATTAATGTTATTCTTTTGCGTGTCAATACCGTGGCAGACGACATTAATAACTTTTTTTCGGGGGAATTGTTGTTTTTACCTTTAGATTAAGAAATTACCGAGAGGATATTCCACAATTAGGGATTTGATGGGAACATTATTGGACGCTGGCGATGGCATATAAAGTTAAAATGACACAGTTCATTCACCCCCTGTGTATACGCGACCTGAAAATGTAATTTCACAGCCATTCCCTAATCCAGTGTTTCTATATTCACCAACAACAATCGACTGTGATTTTACACCGCCAAATGAACTGCCTAGTATTCATGGTATTGTATCCTTTTAAGTTTTATGGATGTGTCAAGCGTTGTCAAAAAAGAAAGTTGCAAATATAAAAAAAAAGCTAGCGGGTCTGTCTTCAACTCGTAATTTTCATTAAACAAATCATGATATTGGTGATATGTGTAACATATACATGTCATCTTGAAAGTGTCGAGCAATATGCAGAATTCAGGGTTTAGCAAATAGCATAGCGCCCTCATTTCTTATGAACAAGACTCTAGATGTTGGCAGAACATAATTATATGAAACACCGTAGATCCGTGAAGGACCAGAAGTAGCAGGACTTAGACAATTAGAAATTCAGGATTACATCCCAATTCTAATATCTTATTTTAGATCAAAGCATTTTTTTTCTGATTAGGCTAAGCCACGCACCTTTTTATTTTTATTTATATGTCGTATGTTCGGACTATGACAAAAAAAAATCGGTAATTAAAACCGTGTACGCATCCGCCATTATGATTAAATTTATGTCAATAATTTTACTTACTGTGTTATAATCGTCTTCACTTTTTAGATGATCCGCTATAAATTTCACGCCATCAACGGCTTGCTTAAATTCCTTGGAGTACTTTTTCATACCCGGCGACCTTGCGCCGTCTTGATCGCTACCCCCAATATCATCAGAGAGGGTGCGCAGTCTGTACCCCCCTCCCGCGTGATGATTATCAAAGATGTCTCTTCCATTGCTTCGCGTTGCTTCAACGTCTCTGTGTTGTACTTCTTTCATTTCGAAGTAATTTGGACTGATTTCAGCTTCTTTGCTTTTGCTTTTACTTAGTTTGTCCGTACATCTATTTGGTCGCTTCATATACAGGATCGGTGGAAGTACTTCTAGAAACACTTTGCGCACCCACGGTTGCATCGTGTGCGTGCTCGGTGCACGATAATGAATGTTCAACACTATGACAGTTATCACAATAGACAATGTTACCAACACCATGGTGAACAGTAAATATCTCCCAATAAGTGGAATAAGGAGCGATGTTGGTGGAATAATCTCCGCAATCAGCAGCAGAAACACAGTTAGAGCCAACAAAACGGAGATACAAAGCGTGATTTTCTCGCCGGAATCCGACGGCAAATAAAACACCAGCACAGTTAGAAATGAAATGAGTACACACGGTAATATAAGATTGACGGTATAAAACAGGGGTTTCCTCCGGATGACTAGATTAAAGGTAATATCTGTATATATTTCATCGCAACATGGGTACTTGACCGTGTGCTTTGTACCAGGGGTGTCGACGATATCCCATTCGCCGGACTCCCAATAATCCTCTAGATCCACTCTGGGTGCCATAGGAACGAGGTCTATTAGGTCTCCGTCGTAGGTCCAAGATCCGAATTTCATGATGCACTCTTGCTGATCGAAGGGAAAATATCTGACGTCTATTTTGCATGAGCTTTTGTAGATAGCAGGAGGAAGCCAATAGATGTAACCGTTCTCGTATAATAACGCTTTCGTCATTAACGTGACTTCGTAGTTACCATCAGCACTGAAAAGGTTAAATACAAGAGGAAAACATTAATACTTATATCTGAACTGTGTGAGGTAAAATAAATTAACTCACTATTATCAATAAGTCAAAATAGTTGTCCAAAGGTATTTTACCATTTCAATGGTATTAAACATTAACTTGGTATCTTACGCATGACAAATGTTGACTGATGAAGAGAAAACTTGTTGGGGCGATAAATAACCATTACATATTTTAAAATACAAAATGGTTCGCGTGAAAGACATCAAAATAATGGGCTTTTTAACAGAGATGACAAACTAAACCTTGCAACAACCAGATTACATACATTACGCACATCCCATCTCACAACACAGACCATTCATTCCAATAGCCTCACAACAAGCATACTAACAGATCGAGTCAGAATAAATTTGGACCCAAGTTCACAGATTTTATTTCTGGCAATAAAGTCATACTGCAAAAGCTATTGAGGATTCCGTATGAATGGTGGAAACCTTCTGTTTCACAGGAATCTTAAATTTTCTAAATTGATGGCTCTGGTGAGTAGTTATGTTTTTCATTAACACTTTTCACGCGGTAGGCTTCTAGCAGACGACATTCTAAAATTGCACAAAATGTTACAAAAATATCAAAACTGTTAAATTTCATAACCATATTTGGAATCAACATGTGAAATACATTGAAATAAGCACAAATACGCCTAGAATTGGTCCCGTAATCCTTGAGATAGGCCTTGAAAGTTGGGAAAGGTTTCTAAAAAAATCTCTTTTGTACATGGTAACACTAACAGCCGCGTGGGAAGTGTTAAATTATTGTTTTGAATAAAAACTGAGCCAAACTGCAAAACCCATTTTGTTTATGTGAAGTATTCCTTTATGAGAGCCAATCAACATTCACTATTCAATTAAATATAAATCCATCTTTGTTTTACCGTAAGAAGGAAGTATCTTTGAGATGCAGTCGCATCTGTGCACGAAAACCTGTTGAACCATAATTAAGTTTTCTGAAGTGCACGCGAGGAAAAGAGTTGTGGCAGGCAACAAAAATGCTACCAATACCAGATCATTGTTGTCTCTCCTCAACTTCTCTGTGTTATTTGAAAGCTTATTTCTTCGAAATGGAACTATGTTCACAAGATATTTTCAACATACCGACCTATAACATATCTGATTTACAAATGTTTTGCTATTGGCTACATACATATTTTTAATGATATTGGGTACAAATTATTCTGCCTCAACCTGCACAGTTACAAACGTCACATAAATATTTAGTTTCACTTTTTTTCATTTCAGGCAATTCATTCAGACGAACTTGGATTAATTTCGGTTCAAGTACAGAATTCAGAGACACATTCCTATACTAAGTATTTATCAACATTGATACGGGTGAATTAGACAATTTTTCACGTACACAATTTATCAAAAAGAATAATGACTTCAGTGCCACGAATTGCTCGGCCATATTGGGTTCAAAGAAATGTTTAGTCGAAGAAATTCATCAGACTTGTGAATTATGTATGAGTATAAGGATTCATTTGTGTTAAATCTGAATCCTTAACCATTTAACCACCGAATGAATGTTGATATATAAGCTTGATACAGCCGGGCCTACTATATAATCATAAACAATAAAAGCGTTGAAAACTTTTTAGTTGCAGTTAGCTTTCTTTGGCACGACACAGTCGTCACAACTTTCAAACGTTGCATCGTTTCATGCGGCTAAATGTTACAGTTGGAATTTAGTTACTTTGTTTCGATTGACTTACTACTTTCGTATTGTAGACCTATTTCAGAGCGTTATATGAAATATAAGCAAACCCAAATGCGGAATATCGTTCAAATGCTTTCAAATCGAACCGATATTTGATTTTAAAACGTATATTCTGATTTCTGAGATAAGATTTCGTTGTGAACAAATCCAATAAAATGTGAATGTAATACTCACAATTTTAGTTACGTTTCACTGCTAAACTAGCAGCTTCGTCAGACTGGCAACTCTGTCTGGAGGCAACAGGAATTAGGGATTTCCTGTTTCTGGAACCGCCGTTGTAGAGGGCGTAATTCCGACGAGTTGATCGTAGATGTTGTGCATTGTGTAAGACCCCTCATCTTTGTTGAGTGTGTTCTCCCCCCTTCTCCGAATCCAAATTGCTTCTTTCAACTCGTCGAAATTACGCCCTCTACAACGGCGGTTCCCAGAAACAGGAAATCCCTAATTCCTGTTGCCTCCAGACAGAGTTGCCAGTCTGACGAAGCTGCTAGTTTAGCAGTGAAACGTAACTAAAATTGTGAGTATTACATTCACATTTTATTGGATTTGTTCACAACGAAATCATATCTCAGATGTTTAATAACAATCCAGATGAACTTATTCAAAGGTATATTCTGATTATTTGGAAGTATGTGCACTCTTATAGAAAGTTAAAACCATTAACCCTATTACTTTTCTACCCCTTTCTACCAAAGTACCTTTAGGATGACTTAAAAGGCACTTTCAGATCCCACGGGCATAACATATTTGAATGGAGTAGATAATTCCGTAACAAGTGTAGAATGTCAATGGGCCCTAATCTAGGGGCTCACCATTGCTAAAACATTCGATTTAAATGTCATATATGAGGCCAACTAGTTAAGATCGCTGCACTAGATAATTAAACATCCATTCTTTTTGCATTTTGATAGTGTTATGTACTCCTGCAGGCTGGTGCAGACAATCTTTTCGTAATATTTTAACCCAGAGTGCAAGATATCACGGCTCTTGACCTGAATTTCCAAGCAAATGTTTAAAAAATGTGCGGATTCCCGGTTAACCCAAGTGGATAAGAATTTATTATGAAATTACCAGGTAGATTCGTCGAAGAGCTAGCCCCCACCAAAAGAAAACATATCCTAACACCTATTTAGTCTAGGAATCCCCTGTAAATAACACCTTAGATGTCATAACTTTTTTCTTTATTAGGATACAAAACTATACACCCACCAGAAGATTTAATTTGCCTAGAACACCCACTCCAATAGTTGAAAAATAGACAAATAAATAATATAAGATTGATAAATGTTTTAGTCTTTTCATTTACAGACCTATGAAAAAATAGTTTTACGTTTTTGTTTCAATATTTCTATGAGAGAACAAAAATCATAACCGTTATGGATGCTAGCTATAGGGCACAAGAAGTACTCTTATCTCATCTTTATTTGAAAAGTGATAGGATCCCGTATTAAATGGTTTCGGTTTTGCAACACATAACTACAAAATCATCAAGTTTTGGAATATTCTTTTTAGTGTAGAAATTCTGGAATCACGAGCATGTTAACCTAGCTCTGATAGGTTTTCTTTCTTCTTTGAGGCAGCACTGCGAGAGTATTTTGTTCGCGAATAGACGTTATTCTTAATTGGTGCATTTACGTCAAAAGAGGGAGTTTAATCCAACTGAGCACGCTCAGAGCAATTAGTGCTCCGATAAACATTACAATCTTGTACTTTTACTACAATGTAATGAACTGTAAACTTCTACATTTTCCTAGATAGTGTTGGTTACCAGCAAACATTTCATTTCAAATTAGTCATGTTAGTGGAAATAAATATTTTATACATTCAAGTTTATTTCACGAATGTAATAAAGTCAAATATTGAACAGCTTAGAAGTATGAAGAATTGTTTATGATTAGTGCAAAGTTCACCCCATTGAAAAACGACAGCACTCTCGTCTTGGCTAAGTCGATAGCCTCGTTTTCAGTTGACATAACCCTCTTCGACGTAAATGCGCCAATTAAGAATAACGTCTATAGATATAGAAACACTCACTTGTTATAAAGCACAAGATCGGGAAGCCAGATCTTTTGAGATGGTACACGAAGAATGCTAATATTTTCGTACTTGGATTTATCCCAGGACAAGCGGTAATCCTGCCACCACTGAAAAAACACATGCATATATATATATATAAACAAAGTTACATGCAGTATCAAAGAAGGTTTTAAAGACACCACCACAATGCATTGCGTTTTTGCAAAATGCCCTATTTCTGGTCTCCAATTTGTCTCGGTTCCCATAGACATACGTCCACAATCATGGCTTCATAGCGCGTTCATCGTTGGAGCTCTTACATGCATGTCTTAGGATCTAGTTAACATCAATGAATACATTAGTTATCAGTGTTCCTTTTCTTATTTATAAACTTATGAGCTCGACAAATGCATCGTGTGGAAAAAAGCTTTAATTGGCTGGCGTTCGCGCAATGCATTGTGGGTAGACCTTAAAATCTTCTTTAATGCAGTATAGAGATACCCTCTAAGAAATCTTAGAACCATAACTTAGAACCCTAAGCCTATGAACCTTTGGGTCAATGAAGAACCATCAAAAAACTTGAAGGAATCATAAAGAAGTCCATTTCTTGCACTTAGAACTGCTGTGATAAAGTAAATCAGCAGACATGCACCGATAACGTGGTGAAGATAGAGTGCCTCGTTTTGATGACACCGAACACTGTATTTTACCATGAAATCCATGCATATCTGAAACTCAAAGTACACTATTTTCATTTGGCTTTTTGATGTTCTTCACGGAACCCCAATTGGATTCTGAAGGCCTAGGACCTTATAATGAAAGCTATAGAGAAGAAATGATTCTATGATTTCCAAAAACAGATTTCATTCACCAGATGCATCATCAGGTGTGGGCAAACTTGAAGTTGCATTGCTACATTAGCTGATTGATATATCCATGATGCTGTTACCGCGTATACTGTTAAAATATACCCCCTCATTCAAGTTCAGATTTGTTTCGAATATAAATATTGCGATACAGACGTGAAGCTGATGTGTCCATCTTTCCAACGATACCACATTTTTAGCAACAATTTGTGATTCATAGGGGGGAGGTCTGAATCTGAAACATTCAAACACTATATTGTGTTCAGAAGAACAACTCTGTCAATGGAGTTCATATATGGATAGCTGCAATGCGCAACGGATTACAACTTGGGAATCGCACTCGGCTTATTCAACATTCAAACAGGTGTGTTTTCTTTCTAAATATCTTGAACACAGTTTTTATTCTCAACTAGATGGTAGCTAATACCAAACACGGATAACCTCGATAGAGCGTCTTTCTGTAATGTAGTTGTAAACGATAGTTCATGGAAAAAACAGCAAAGTTGTTCTGTGCACAATCGGGGATTTTGGTACAATGAGATTGAGCCCTAGCCCGACTTTTTCAAGCAGGTGGCTCAGCACTGAGTCTGACACAAGTTTATTGTTAACAATTATAGTACTGTTGGAAAGATGAGCACAACAGCTTATTACTGGTATATAACGCAATATGAACATGTCACAAAAATATCATAACATAGTCACTTGAAAACAATTCCGAAGTCTATTTGAGGAGTACATTATTATCGGAATACTTAAGGAGAGGGATGTTCTCCCGTATTGAATTCGGATGAATAAAGACGAATGAACAAAAAATGTATACAAGTGTTTTCAAATTGGTATATAATCAAATGTTATTATTTCCCCCACCATAAAGGGACGAGCAGAGCGATACTGTGGTCCATTCCATTTGATACCATATATCGAGTGGTAAACCGCGCTGCGCAGCAGCTGTGCCGAACCAATATTTTGCAATCAAGCTTGTTAGTTCATAGGTAAAAAGTAAAGTTGCAACATTTCCTAGGACACCGTGTACGTTCGATTAGAATGCGAACCCTCCGCATTTATGGCGTTTGGGACTTACAGCAGTGGCTAAACAGCACGCAAGAGATTTTGGCCCGCTTTCATGCTCCTGGAGCAGCTTACGAAATAAACACCTGGACGGACTCAGGCTATTAGCAGTAGCATTGTTAGATTGTTAAAATCAACATACACAGCAACAAATTCATAACTTTCGATATAATAGTATAAGGCATTCGGATAATCATAGCTATAATATAGAAGCATTTCAAGTTTCCCCACAATCTCAGCAAAATAACACCACTCACTTATTGTAGAGAACTAGATCTGGTAACCAAATCAATGATGACGGGACGCGAAGAATTGCAATGTTCTCGTATTTAGTCTTGTCCCACAGTAACCTGTAGTCAAGCCAACCCTGTCATATTTAATATTATTAAGTGATGTGCAAACCGGAACAAAAATATTGTTATGTATATTGGAAATATACACCTAAACCAAAAACAGTGTCCAGGTGATATGAAATAAGCTTATTCAAAATCAACAGCTGGTTCCTTAAACAGACATATTCCCATTTTCTGAATCTTTTTCAAAAATTATATAAATAATGGTTATTATAGATTCAAAGCATCACAAATGATTTTCAAAATTGTATATAATGCGTGACAAGTCTCCCGTCTCTATTGACAACATTTCAATATTTTACTCTTGATTAACCAACGTGTCCTAAAAAACGTAACAAATGCTATCTCAACAATCAGAAACTAGGATGGATATTCATAATTTACCTCGCACCTAATATCTCTCCATAATAATAAGTTAGCAAAAGAGTTTGAAATGTTTCCACAAGGGTCATTCAATAAGTTCTACCTTTTCCCTCGCAACTTCACTTTAAAGTCTGTCTACTCCATGAAATCTTTCATGATTTTTAGCTCCGAATCTCAGTTACATATTTGTTGTAAATGCTGATTGATATCTGTTGTCTGATTTTGAGAGATTTATGTTTTCAAGCCAACTACAGGAAACAAGCGTTGAATTTTAATGTTCCTTATCTGTTTGGTATGAGAATTGAAATTGAAAGGTTGTATCATCGCAGCATCTCTAGTAAAGTAAAACAGATCTAACCACAATTTTTAAGGACTGTTTGTATAGCTGGGATAAGAGCGTCAATCTTGTAAAATTCCATATATATCTTGTTTATGCATTAGCAAAGAAGATTTCTTGAGCAACACCAGCATGCTTCACTTTCATCACATGACCACTGATTTCTGTCACCAGTGTCTACTGGTTCCCATTGACATTACATTGCAATGAAAGGCATATAATGTTGTTAAACGAGGGTCTTTAAAAAAATCCTGCTGCAACTAGTACAATTGATATGACTTCAATTCAGTCCTCTCTTGTTTTTCTTACAGACCCTTAATTTTTGGGATATCACATTTTAGTTGAGATTCAACTTTATTCATATCTGTGGCCAAGATGCGTATCTGTACCATGTAGTATGAAGGTGGAAGTCAGAAGATCTCCAGCTATTAAATACTTTTATACATGTTTTGCACTGTTTATTTTTGGGGAAATTCTAGCAGCTGGTACCATAGTGGTCAGTGGTGCTAGGCATGCTGGCCTACACAATAAATCTTCTTTGATGCATTAGCTAAGTTATAAGGTACACGACCATTTTCTTATTCCCTGCATCATGGTAACTTTGCTGCCAGTACCTGCACAGGTAAGCCTACTGTATGCACAGTATGGGTACTGTTTAAAAGTACCAAGTGAAGTACCACATAAAGGAGCTGCACTACCAGTGACCCTGCTACTGTGTGGGTATTGATTGTACATGTACATACCACACGGGTACTACACTGTCAGTTCCCATACTGGTACTAAGCATGCAATACCTGTACAAGTACTGGCAGCCGAGTAACCATGATGCCGGATATACGGAATGGCTGTGTAGGTGGTACATCATTATAAACAGACGCTCGTTGAATGCTTTTAATTGCAAGACGGCGTATATATATAATTGTTTTAGATAGAGCAGTCGTCATACCTGTTTGAGCCAGACGTTTGTCGTCATGATTTGATTCTTCTCATCCTGCAAAAAAAGGAAGCACACAGCAACAAAAGGTGAATGATTTGGTTGTCACTGTAAAAAGTTTAATAGTCATTCTCCTCCTAATTAGTCATATAAAGACATCATTTTGTCAAATAACTACGTCGTATAAAGTTCCGTCCATAATCGGACTGAACTGAGAATGAACGGACCTAGACTTACTAACTAGTCGTATATGACTAACTAGCTGGTATTATAAGAGTAATTAGAAGGAAGCAGACAGCAACAAAAAGTGATGATTCTGTTGTAACTGTGAAGTTTAGTCATTCTCATTCTCATTAGTCCTAAACGACATAACTTTGACTTATTTAAAGGTATATTATGTGATCTTTCCAGGGAACGCCCTCAACATCGAAAAAAAAATAGAAAGCAGATTTTCTTGCAGATTTACATTTCTGATCATAAATCATGCATACATTCCAAGTTACAGGGCGATACGATTCTTAATTACTTCAAAATCATGGTTTTAGAGTGAAAATAAACTGTCGGAATCCCGACAGTTTATATTTTTCACTCTAAATTCACTCTAAAACCATGATTTTGAGGTAATTAGGAATCGTATCGCTCTGTAACTTGGAATGTATGTATGATTTATGATCGGAAGTGTAAATCTGCAAGAAAATCTACTTTCTAAAAAAAAATCATGAATAGAGGGCGCACTCTGTAAAAGATCACATAATATGCCTTTAAGTCATAGCCTAATGATGTCTTTTTTATAGATACTAATCAGGTGGAAAATGACTAACCTATTTTTGACAGTGATATGGACTATTGGAGTGTACTACCCTGGGCACCAAAACAGCTGAGCTATTCATTAGAGACAGTTGTTGCCTTGTAACACTTTCTACGCGGCTATAATAGTTTTACCATACAAAACAGATTTGTCAGAAAACTTCCCCAACTTTCAAAGTCTTATCTCAAGAATTAGTTAACCAATACTTGGCGTGTTTGTACTTATTTTAATGCAATCCTCTCGGCGATCCCAAATATGGCGATGAAATACAATAATTTGGACTTTTTTTGAAACATTTTGTGACATTTTTGAACTGTCGTCTGCAGACGACTGCCGTGTGGAAAGTGTTAAAGAATAAACTGATCCCTGACTATCGTTTAGTCACTCAACGGATGATGAAAAGGAATATCAAGCTGTTTTGATCTGATTTTTATTGGTATACACAACCCATTGGCTATTGGGCCATTCAAGAAGCTTCAAGGTCAAGTAAAACAAGGTGAAGTGAATTGATATAACACAACATATAAATGTAGAGGATCCGAACCACGAACCTTACGAACGGAACGGTTAGTGTCTCTATTTATACAATATGTGCAACCAACAACTTACCACGTCAATTAATTGTGACATTGTTAGGCCGAAATCAACAGGTAGGACATCGGTGTTATTCTTAACTGGACGGATGAGCCGGTTGTAGTTCTCGAAGAGGTCGTAGAAAAGTCTCTCCTCTGCATCCGAGCCAAGAACACCTGGAACACACAGGGTTAAAGAAAAATAATAAGCAAACGTTAAAATGTGGTATATCCTTGGTGTAAGACATAAGTTAGACTAGCGCTAAGACCTCATTACGGAATAAAGCTGTATAATCCTTTAATCCATCAAGAGAGGATTTTGTACCAGGTTAATTCCGTGCTGTCCAAGGATAAACACAATTATATAGATGACATCCGGCTTTAAAATCGTCCATCATGCGCACCAAAATGAATCTCTCTCTGTGCCCATAAACATGTATTATGATGGGCTGTGGCACGACACAGAATGACTTGGAAGCCACCCAGGGTCAATCAAATATAGTGGCGTGTCCAGGATTTCAAGGGTGGGGTGGGGGGGGGGGGGGGGGGGGGGAGGGGGGAGGCAGGACTTCCATTCCCCGCACGACTTCACATCACTTCCCTAGTATCTCTTCCTTTTTTAAAAAATACTATCTACATGAATTTGGCTATAATTAAGGTACATATTGGTTTTAAATGGTCTCTTTAAAGAATGGTATTCCTAGACATGAGACGATGTGCTGTTTTGAATGTTTTAAAGCTTCTGTTACGCCTCACCCGCTCGATAAAAACACGACTTCGACCACGTCATTATATTTATTATTTTAAATTTGTTTAAACTGATTAATTTTCTTTTCAAATGTCGGTTTTAAAATTACCCATCATTGCAAATGTCTCCTAGGTGACAATAAACACATAATGAGAAGCTCTAGACAGAATGATCTAATAACAATATTTGTGAAGTCTCTTACTTCATTTTAAAGGGGCATTGAGAGATTACCGGGAAAAATGGAATTTTGAAAAAAAAAGGAACTCTTTCAATAGATAAGGTACGTAGGAACCCTGAAGTGTAATGATATATCGGGAAACTGTTGAGTATAGTTAGTATATACATATAAGTACGTAGGTGCAAAACAACTGATTTCTATAAACAATTGAGGGCGCACTCCCATACGTAGCTCTCAGTGCCCCTTTAATTCCGTGTTTTTCTAAAGATATCAGGCTATTCTGTGAAACCAATCGTTTAAACCGCTATATTCGTACCAGATGACATTCTAGCTATCATGTAATGCTATCAAAATATTGGAAAACGCTCTACCATGATCTAGCGCAATTTGACAGACGACATTTTCTACTGTATGTTTTCACAATTATAGATGACATCTGGCTTTAAAATCATCTATCATGGGCACTGCAATTAATCTCTCTCTGTGTGCCCAAACACATGTATTATGATGGGCTGTGGCACGACACAGAACGACTTGGAAGCCACCCAGGGTCAATCAAATTGATTTAGAGAATCATCCCACACACACCTCAACACCCCTTTTGACTTACTAGTAATCTGACCCCGATATTAGTACAAAAACAGAATTCATCAGGTGTAAATCGGATAAAGATCCTCCTACATTAATATAAGTGTTATACGTTATACATACACCGTAAGAATTAAATAGGTTATCCTGATGATCTTAACAGGCCAGCTCCAAGTGATTTATGTATTGCTTATTACACGCACGGAGACGATAATATGTTTACCATCCAGGCATGATATTGAAATAGTTATACCGTGAAAAAGTGTACTTTAGGTCCTAGATTCTGGACTATACTAGTATCGTCCGATACTGGAATACCTAGTATCGTTCGATACTGGTACAAAATCAGTGTTCCAGTATCGGCCGATACTGGCACATAATTATGTACCAGTATCGTTCAAAAATGGGACAAATCTCACTGGTACCACGTGTACCAGTATAGCCCAATACTGGAACATAAAAATATTCCTGTATCGCTTGATTCTGGAACACAATTTGGTGTTTAAGTATCGACCATTACTGGTACAGTAAAATCGTACCAGTATCGACCGATACTGGCAATTTTTATGTTCTAGTATCGAACGATACTGGTATACCAGTATCTGGGACCTAAAGTACACTTTTCCCGTAATTTCCCTGCCAGGCACAGATGGTCAGCACATCAATGATTTTAAAAATTGCAACATCAAAAGAAAAATCTAAGTAAAAAAGATTTAACGAATTCACCGTCGGATACGTTTCAAACCGCAAGCTTTATTCAGGATGAGCTCATATTCCTGCATGCAGGAATAAAATGATCAAAATAAACAAAACATATAGACAGAAATCCCTGGCTATCGAGTACCATCTTTTTAGCTGCCACTTTGCCGTTGATATGAAAGTAGATGCCCCTTCCCAACTGAAAATAGCCATTCAAAAGGGACTGCATCTTCTTGAATAGATGTTTGTGTCTCTGAACATGCTGAATAGAGCTATTGTAGTAGGTTGTCTCGCTAGCCTTCTAAGAAGTTTCTTTTGGCTCTGTCTGAATAGAACCTATTCCAAAAGACTGCCTCTTGATGACCATTGAGAATTATGTCATGTGGATCTCCCTTTTCAGTCTACTTATAGAAAGACTGGAAAGTCTATTGCACATTATGATTACTGTTTTTGTGTTAGGATATTACCAGTCTGCCAATCATCCCAACTTGAGTCATACAATCTACTGTATCCCAATATGAACTGTCAATAACTATCCTAAGCGATTCACCACATTCACAATCATCGTCTCATCATTATTCAAGCTTAGATGGTTTTATGTCAACTGGACTAAGTTTGATTATGCACTTATCAATTGCAACGCCGGCCTCGGGGCAATGTCTTTTGTGCGTCCCCACTACAGTTCCGCATATTATTTTCCGGGTCTCTTGTGACCGGGGTTTGCAATTGATTAGTGCATTATGTGAATGATTGCTAGGGGTTGATCGATTGCACCTGGGTCAAAGACAAGGATGACAATCACGCTCTCACGGTCTGTGTATATATTAGAGTTGATTAGGAACAGACAACTTCTTATATATGTTTCCAATTGTCATACCTCCGGTCTGATAACGACCATTATATTGCACCGAGATTTGATCACGGGAATGATTCGATTTTTCTGGCTACATAACCTCATGGCATATGCCTTTACTCGCGAGTAAAATCGTGAATTTTCAGCGCAACTATTATGACAGTTACTTAATGTCAGTTATAACACCCTCTACGGCAGACCATCGCCACTGAATGATCGAGAGCTCAAATTATTGATGTCTTGTTGAAATTAATGTTCTTATATAAACTATGAGTACTATCAAAGCACATGTAAATGTATCGTTTCACTATAAATATTACCATGATTACCGTAGTAGAATATGAGGGTATTATGTATTTACCATAAATTTACACCATTTTCAATTTGGTCCGCCATTTTTAAACATGGCGACCATGAAGATGGACATAGGCTAGTTTAAAGTTAAATTGTGTGGTGAAAATAGCAAAATAAAATCAGTCGACGTCTTATCAGTCTTATAATAAGCCAATAATGAGGGACTGAATTTCTCCATGAAAAATTGTCCAAAATATTGTATGACCTTAAATACACAACGTGCCAAATTCCACACCAGACAGTTTCCAACCGCTTTATGACAACGTTGTGTTCTTTTACTGTAGGCTCCACAACAAATTAAGCAAGGAAAAAATAGAACCACAGTTACGGCTATCCACATATTTCATTCTAAAGTTATTTTGTTAAGAACAATAATTTGAGCCGAGTGCAGAGTAAGCTAACCATACGCTGCATTCACTACTAGTACATGTACTCGTTATCACACTAACCCTGGGTTATAATCAGCGGACGCTACGCCATAGGTATTTCTTATGGGTAACACGAGACGGGAATTAAAGAAACGCGATCCGTTAATTATGAAATTGAAAATGAAAATGTCAAGAAAATAATCCCTGACAGATTTAGTTATTGAATTATAATTCATCTAGCACCTGTGCATTGTACGCGGTCTGTTTTATCTGTTTTAGTAATAGCAGTAATATTAACGGGTATTAAGGAACGCTTAGCCATCAAGTATTACAATTGAAATGAACAAAACGCAACACAAAGATGAATAAAGAGATACAAATAAAATTCTACACACATATACATCATTGTTAGAAGTCGCAAAAGCAGAGCTAGAAATAGGCTTTAGATCGAGCATTTTAACCATAGCACTGTTTATATCTTTAAACACATTTCATACGATAAAGTTTTGAGATGTTAAAACATTAAAGTACTTTTAAGTACTTTAATGTACAAAAGTACAAGTCATTTAACTTTTTGATCACTGAACAGTAGGGCCTACCCGATTTTCAAATGCGGGTTTTTTTGCACGCAGTTTGCAAATCTATTCTTGGTTAATTAGAATCTTATTTCAGGCTCATTATTTCATATTATTTCATTATTCCATTAACATATATTCTATAAATAATCGGATATTAAAGTTTGATCACATATAATAGCAACTGCATAATTGTACTAACAACTGCTGCCAGGAAGCGAGACAACATACTCGCTTGTAAAATGTATCCTACTACATTATGACATTGCGTATGTCACATCAAAACGGAAGGGTATTTTCAATCTAAGTAACCGATCGTAAATGCATTTTAATTGAAATGGATACAATCGTCATCAGCTACGCTTTAAAGAGGGGCAAATTGCAAAATAATGTCCACATCATTCCCACTTCGTCTCAAAAGTGTACAACAATATCGTGTATGATATCGTGCATTGAAATATATCATGAGCCATATGATCCTCCGTGGCCTTTTCATTGCACCTGTAATTTATACTACAGTTTCTGTGTTAAGATATATCACTGTGACACGATGAGTTCGCCATCTTTATTTATCGCTGGTGTATCTTCAGTGCTTCAGATAGCATGTCGCGTATGTCAAATTAGTGGAGGAAAGCCGTAAGGGTATCTGACGGAGATATCCAACATCGGAGCCAGTGTTGCCTGTACATACGACATCAACGCACCAGAATTAAAATTACGGGCAAGGTTTATCATGTTTGATATATAAGCCCAGTTTTAGTAGCGTAGGTTGAGGGACGTTCCCATTGGCATTGGGTTAATGTCTATGTGGGTGAAAGCGTCTAATGGTTGAGATACAAAAATTGTATTGCTTTGTAATGAGACTGTTACAAGGGACCAGATTGTCCTGTGTCTTTACGTTGGAACTGTTGAGAAAAAAACCACCCCTATACCGAAAGCGAGACTTGTCTATACTTTTTTTAATGCATTTGTCCTCGTTAACAAACAAGTACATGAACATATATCAATGATTCAATAATATGCTAGAATTTTAAAGGCTTATTCAGGAGGAATGCAAATATCTTAAATTTCATTAGATTTCGATGCAATTCAATCAGTTCAATTTAATTCAATTCAATTCAATACAATTCAATTCAATTACATATTCAATTCAAGTTATGTTCAGCAATATGAAGAATACAAATGAAAAAGGCTTCGAGGATTAGGGGATTAAAGGAAACGAAAAGTAACCATAACAAACAAGCTTGTGAAATGGAGAACCTTAAACTAATTGCGGATAGATAATTGCTTTAAAAATAAAAGTGAAATGATTTTAGCCTAGTTATTAGAGGAGAACCCTACTATCTTAACCTAAGCAGTTCAATAAATGAAAAACATCTTCTCAGAAAGGTTATTAAAGCGCAATTCAACACATCCTAAGGGACATCATTGCTATAACATGTCGGCAATTTCCTGATATTTTCATGACATTTAAAGTTCATTCTGACAAATGAGGCAATAGAAAAGAAAAAAGGAGGAGCGTTTTACCCTGAGAGACATGTAGGATTTCCATAATGTACTACGTCGTCACGCCGGCATGAGTGGGGATGTGCTTTCACTCTGTTTCTCTCTCAAAAACTGACATAACATACTATTATTATGACGTCCATGACCTAGTTATTTTTGGAAACCTGGAGGCATAAAATTTGATCTTTTTATGTTAAGTAGAAATGTGTTGTATTCTTGTATGTAATGTTCAGCCACACACGCGTACGTATTTGTTTTATTTATTGAGTTTCCCACGTAGCTGTTGACTGTCGTAATAGAACCAACACTTATAAGAGTCGACTTATATAAAACACATATCATGCGTGGGTGTACGTTAAGGTATAAACAAAAAGGAAATAGTCATTGCATAGCCAAATGCAAAATCTGAAACCAGTTGATGGATCGACGAGAACTGACGAGAAACGGCGAGAAACGACGGCGATATAGAACGAGTCCACTTAAAGATATTCAAATTCCCCAACCGGGTAAAATATAACGCCGCGCGCCCCATGGTAAGTATCACTATACTGATGTCTTCATCGGGGTTGTAAAGTGTCTTATAAAGCGATGTGATTTCCTACGGCACATTTTCTACATAGATGGGGCTTGATTGAGGTATATTCACTGAAAATACATTGATTTTAATGTTGAATGCACGAGTATTTTACACACGCACGCGGGGAAGACACATGTACCGTACATATATCCCCGCATTCTCCTTGCATGTAGCTGTCGTTTTTTTGTAATGGTACATGAATTTCAGGAATGCTCTGGTTGTCAACGCTGGTTTTAGAATCTGGATTACGGCTCACTCATCAACATATTTGTGTAAATCTACGAGGCTGATTGAAGCTCGTTGTTTTGATAATATTCAACACTAGGCGATGGGCACTACATATATCTGTTGTTGTTCAATCTCATTATCGGATAGATTATGAGACTCTTAAGGGAATTATCCGTAAATCATATATTATGAGTCAGTCAGCCACTCACTCAATCACTCAACGCCATCAACCTTAGTCTGAAGGAGTAAGGGCCGCCTTGCCAATTGGCTATCTATTAGTTGCACATCTACGGAAAAAGTCATCGTTGTCAGCTTATCATCAAAATAAACAGTGGGTTTCTTTTAAACAATGGAGTAAGACGCCTGTCTTTATAAAAAGAAGAAGATTGATGTAACTGGGTGAAGAGTGTTAGTTCAGAGGTGTTAATGGCTAAAGACGTGACTAAAGTGAGGTAATTAGATCGTCATAAAATCGTGAAACTAGTGCAATAAGGGCACCGAATTTCCTTCTCATGGATCAGGAAGGCCCCGTTTAAATGATGGGGCCCAATGATAAAGACGCCAAACTTTTGTCTATCTGTGAAATGCGCTACTGAGTCTATTGGCCTATCAGATTTGGCTAACTCTAAAATGTAATGCTTGTTTCTTTCACGTCCTTAGTTCATGTCCTTAAAAATGTCCTTAAAAATGTATTTTTTCCATCGTATGTTTAGTTTATCGTTATTTCTTTGTAAAATTACAGTTTCTGTCATTTGTTGGGTAAAATTGAGGCCACAAGATCAAACATTCGTGGTGAATCGATAGAATTAAAAGGGTAAACCCCCGTTTTAACATAATAACATTAATTCTACAGGGAATCATATCAGCCTCAGACTGTTCTACATGTGACCCCGATTAAAGGCCGTATATATAAATTAGAACCACCGGGTATTTAAACTCCAAAGTGTTGTTTGTTTGAAATCACCTGATTGTTTAAGATTATTTTCGGGTGCTTTAAGTACGATGGCAAAAAGACACGTGAGTATATTTCATACATTAGCATTTTAACATGGGCCGATGGCCTGCCATACCTCTAAAGGACTAAACTAAAGGAATGTTTAAATCGATCAACAGCATGTTGATTTTAAATTGTATAATAACAGCTCGTCTCCCATCTATGATCTTAACAAAACATGGCATTGGAATTCGTCTTCGGCAAGGATCAGCGACCGTTAACAACCATACAATTTAGGATGTATTTGAATTACCGGAGGGACCATTTCCCCGGTGAATTATCCGTAATATGTATATAAGTTCCGTGGACAAAGTGTCTGCGATCCGCAGGGGCGCCAGTGCAGGTTGCCACTCAGAGATCTTGAGGCAATACGATCTCTCTGTATAGAAGCATTAGCTTTAACACACCGAATGCTAAACCGCATAACGTAAACTTGACGGAGTAATCAATACTTAACCGTGCTATTATCTCAATGATACGCAGTCACCTCTACTGAATGCGGTAATTACTTAGGAAAATACCTCTTCTGCTTAAATATGGCCTCCTAATTTGTAACAGTCTTACAATGAGCGTTATATATAATAACGTAGCGAGTAGCGAATTGCCGAACAACAGGACATGAACAAAGTATTGCTTTCTACGCTCGATACTTAACCCATATAACTCAGCATCGTTGTTTTAAAAAATATGGGCAAAATAAATATTCGTGACAGTGATATTTTATCACGACGTGGTTACTACATAGTCTCATCTCGAGTCGTATAAATAATTTTGTGTGTCTAGCAATCATCTATAATAGAATAGCTTACAGCCTGTTTTGAAATGCACGATATTATTATAAATAGGTGCACAGCTAGTTGGTGTGGGCATCTTTAAAATTAGCAGCAATGAAAACATCGGATACCATACCAGAGTTCATCCATGACAACGTCATGTCAGTAAACCTCTTCTGTTTACTGTTTGTTCACAGCCGGATCAACAGGAACATGCAAATTAGTTTCCTTTGGCCAGGAAATGGCCAGGGAAATAATTATGATTGAAAACTCATTCAGGGATCATGAGGTAAATTGCCTACTATTTAAAGATACGGAAATGCGCATCGTTTGGCTAGTGGCAAGTTGAACATACAATGGTGCGGCGATAGGGTCGTTCTCGCGAGAGGACTTGGCATCTTGATACCAATGTTCTCTCTTACGCTCTAATCCTGACCCAGCTCGAACATTTACCCTAACCATAACTGGCCCTGACCACGATCTTAAGATACCACGCCAGTAATTAATATTACGACAATCAGCCTGTTCTCATGAGGTTTCAGCACTGTGGCCCACTAATAATAAAATGTAATCAGGAAAGGTACTTATTGCTCCGAAATGATTAAAGTTGTAATTGAATCCTGATTTATGAACTAGTATATAATACAACAGTGCAAAAAAACACCCCATTTTCAATGCCTTTTTGTAGATTTTGGAGGTAAATTTTGATTTACCCCTTTTCTAAAATTCTTCTGTTGATGGAGGGCGGTATACCAGCAGCTCTCCTAATTCAGGAGCTTAAATCTCAGAACTTTCGGGGTCATCGTATATATTTTTTGTGATTAAATGATTAAAATATCATAAACTTTTAGGAAAATATAAAATTGAAAAATTCAGCGTCTTTATAAGCGAGAAAATTGGCTTTCTGTTAACCCCCTTTATCATGTAATTCAATAGGCACGGTAAGTACCGACGTGGTATTCTAATTAACCCAAACACTTTCCCAATCCCAACCCTAGCCATGCTGACCCTGATTGATTATCCCTAACCCAACCTAACTAATGTACCACCTATAAATCATATACATTATATAGAGGAGTAGCAGACTTGCTCCGCGTGGGGGTGTAATAACTGGGCTAAATGTAACACAGGTATGGTATATTTTTACTGGGTATAAATTGTATAATCAATTGTTGGATAACACTAAACTATTGCAACATAGTCTAATTATCTACCAAATATCAGATTACAATTCTAATGAAAATAAAATGTATTACAAATATTGTTGCACTTCTGTATGGCACAAAATAAAATAAAAAAATAAAGAAAATGAAAAGAAGTGTAGTGTAAAACAATATCAGCATGCATGTATCCGCAGAATGTGGTAAATGCACACTATATTCTCAGATAAGAAAAAGTAAAACTGGTTTGTCCGGTGTACTGCTTAAACTAACTATGACATATAAGCTGTTAATAAAGACAACAATACTTAATTAAAACACCAGGGACCCCCTAAAGTTCATCGTTTACTGGTTAACGAAATAAACAACAATCTTGTAATACATGTATGCGCAGGGCCTGGAAAACGTACGCTCAAATCATGCTCTACAGAGGGACCCAACCGGGGGTTTGAGCACTAATCAAGCTTACTTATATTACAACTCAAATGCTACTTGGAATGACATGGACGGATACATGGGGAGACAGGTGGGACGTGTATTACCGGGTCGACCTGGTTATTTCAATTCAAGTAATCAAATCCAATTTGGTACGGTAAAGACTTGAAAGGGTCAAGATCCCCCTGTACAAAAGAAAGGTGGCACTCGATCTACGTCGTGTCTTACACCACTTTTAGTAGTACAGTAGTGAGATTATGTTTGAGACTCATGTAAGCTTGATACAGTGCTCACAAAAAGGTATATTCATGAATATCTTCATAATTCTAAAACTTGGCTTCAACCTAAAATTATCAAATTATAAAGTTGTTGATAAAGTTCTTATCTTTGATTTTAAATATTGCAAGTGAAGAATGGTCTACAAAAATTGAAATTGAAATCCTACTTTTTTTTGCTTTTTAAGCAACAGTGCACTTGAATACTAACCATTCTTGGCTTGCAATATTTCACATTAAAGATGGGAATTTGCTGAATAGTTTTACAATGTGATATTGTTAAGGTATAGATTTTAATTTTGGAACAGGATATCCATTTAGGATTTATGTGCTACTTAATAAGTTATGAGTAATGGTTTTTCTCCCATGTGAAATAGTTTTGGCTTTCTCAAAACACAGGTCAGAAGGCATATGAAATCATCGCGATGTCAGAGTTTGGCTGCATTTTCATTGACTTCGACACCCTTAACACTTTCCACGCGGCAGGCATCTGCAGACGACATTCCAAAATGTCACCAAATGTTTCAAAAATGTCTAGATCATTATGTACAAACATGGCTGGTTTGGTTCAGTAATCCTTGATTTATGAAAAATCTGTTTTTTGTATGTGGTAAAACTAATACTAGTAATAGCCTTGTGGAAAGTGTTAACGGTCGATACAGATCGAGAAAGGTTCACAGGCAAAACCCGGACACAGTTTTAAATCTTAAGTTCTTGAACTCTACAAAAGGTCTCTAACACCACGACTACAATATGCAACTGTGTATGTTGTGGAAAAGCACACACGATCATATAACCTCATTTAAATCATTATGCTATTAAGATTTTTGTGTTCGAAAGATCTACGCCAATCACAAAAACATTTCGTGCCAACACATAAGTTTTATCTAAGATTACAACATTATAATGTACCACATGAACACATGGATCTCCCTGAAGTAGTTTTGTTATGAACTCTAATGTAAATACCAGGTTTGAGATGAACATCGTCCTTCAATATTATGCAAATTGCATGCCAAAATGAGCACATGTTACCGTAGAGAACCTACAAAATGAAACCAAATCACCAAATCGTCATGGTATGAAATAGCACATTTATGCGCACACATATCTGTGGCTGGGGTAGGGGTAAATTCACTGCATGAAATAAAATACGGGTGGTGGATTTAGAGCGGGAAGAGTTCCGGTTTAGAGGGTGTCGACCGCGGCGAAAGGTGTTTAGGGAGATGAATGGCGAATGATCGATTCAACAAGCGGCGATATTTTTTGATAAGATTTGTTTTATCCAGAATAGTGTGATCATTGTGTTCATTGCTTTACGAAATCTAAAAGATTGATGGTGACTTTAAGTCTCTTTTGGACAGGCTAAATCATTTCAATTTTCTAGGGTAGCGAGCGTGATATGGTTGTAATTCTCATGACACATCTGTCGTGAAAATGGCTATACACGTATATGAAACTCTCAATAAGGACAGTTTATGCCGCTAATGAAATGTTCACGTGCAATATCAATGACGACCGATGAACATTCAAAGGTTTATGAACATAGTGTCCCGTTTCTCGCATACACATATCACGGTAATAATGAGATGTTCACGCGCCTCCGAGAAATTGTTAGGTTAAGAGGCGTTGTAGATTTAGATAGTTGCAATATCATGACAAAATTGTACTGTACTAATTTGCTCAAAACAGTTTGAAGTGCCTTTTGTACTCTGTTACTACATGTAGGGCCAAAAACCTTGGTGTTGTATTGGTGCAGGGAAGTTTGTGAACGTGCACTATGATGCAAGTAATAGAGTGGAGTCATGGGTGTGCACTCTAACAGAGCTCGTAGCAACCGGTCTGAGAAGCTGTGTGCTCGGACAACCATTTTGTGGCTGTCTAATGTGAAAAAAAGTTCTGTGTGCACCTAATGCATTTTAAGTTAACAGTCATTATTTTGGCATGAATGGACGTTTTTTTTCTTGCCTCAAAAATGCTATCTACATCATTTATTATTTACCCCACACTCTCACCTACTATACTCTACCAAGACATTTATAAATAACATGTTATAAGTCAAATGAGTTATGGAGGGTATTTTGATAAGAATTGTAAGTATAAAAATGTACATTCAATGTAAAAATGAACATTGTCTTGATCTTCATATGTGATAAAGTCGATTTACTTCGATCAAGTCGTTTCGTAAACTTTTCCCCATGCTTACAACTATTTTAAGCTCGCATTAAAGCTAGATATATAAACTTTAAGGGGCTACTTATTCCATTACAATACACATGTAAAAAAGATGTTTATTAATGTGAATGCCAAACGGCGACTACTAATAGCATTTAAATGTCACTTGGGTCCTCATCAAATGTTCACTCGTGGAAACCAACCAGAACAGCAAAACCCTCACTTTAGCATTATGTGATAACAGAATGTGCTATGTGTCTTTAACAATGTATACGTAGTTGATCATCCCGTGCGCTTAGTTGTCTTCGCGATCGCATATGGACTTTTCCGCTCACGGCAATCCTGCATGTTTTTCACCACCGTCTACTCGTGAGGCTGTATCGGGGCACCTAATTCAATTAACTATAATCTTTTGCGTCTTCGACGACTCGTACCTTCTTCCTCTCTGCATAATCCAAATACCATGTTCGCTCTCTATGCTGTTTGTGTGCTAAAATGTGTACAGGCAAAACCTATTATGCTCCAACGGGTATGTAAGCCCCACAGATTGATCAAAGTAGCCCCATTTTAATACAGTCTTAGCTTTTTTTCTCCTTATTAATCAAAAACATGATAACCCCAACGGGTAATTTACCATCTGCCCATGGTTGCATACCACCGAATATATACAGGGGCAGGAAATGACGATCTACGGTTCAGATTAGCGTCATTTACACCTTTCAAAACGAGTCGTCTATCGCAAACGTTTAAAGGCATATTAATTATAGATATAGCACATACTTCAAAATAATCACGATTCGTATCGTTTCACTTCTAGCGAGCACACAATAATGAAGGAGGCGCATGGCATGGTTCCGACATTTTATTTTTCTCGTCAATTTTATTATTGTTTTCAAAATGGCGGGTACGATTGTGGCATATGAGGATGAATACGAACAGCATTGATAGTGCAAAGATAAATAAATCTAAGATAGAAATGAGATTATAAAACTTCTTCAAATTGTATTATCAGTTCGCCCCTCTATTTTACCAAAAAGAATGGATGCATATTTTCAGGGACCGAGAGTATTACCTCGTCTTCAAATGCTGTACTTAAAAAAAGGAAAAATAAGATCTTCCATACAAAATGCTACTGATTCAGTATCAGGTTCGGTTCTGAGAGGCTTCTTTCTTGTTGCACATTGTCCTCAATCAAAACTCAACAGGCATACATCTGATTCGCGTGATATTAAATTTTCACAGCTGTGAAGTAAATTATGTTGTATAATCATGAATCATGGGCGATGTATCATATCATCATTTAATTTATGTACATAGCATCTGGAACTCATCATATTATATAAGTTATCATATTGCAAAACCATAAACATGTGCTTTATGTGTCATATGCGATTAAGCTTTGACATGATCTCCATATGATGAGACATACTCGGACTGTTACACGAGAATTAATGGGTTTTGTTTGCATTATATATACATCTGTTAACAAAAAAGCCACGTCCGGTCGGTGCTAGGTTCTCAAGGAGAATACACGGTTCAATGATGACAGACCTTAACCGGATGTCCATTTATGCGCCAAAACAATTTAAAACACGGGAACATTGAAGCCAGGAGGAGATATTAGGTCAGCCTCCAAGAACAGGGACTTTACTCGACGCCAAAACACAATAAAACTTAATGAATATTAAACCCCATTTAAAACCCCCATAGTTTATTTATATTATTCTCTGTTTACATGTCTGCGCAGGGTCAGGAAAACGTACACTATGTTCAGGGAAACGATAACCATAAGTCATCTCTGCGGATCTCTGGCAAAGACAACGTGGCATTGCGCATATTTTACTAGACACTGTGCGATAAAAACGAGCGGAATAACGATTATTTCACTGCGCATGCTCAAAACCATTAAAAAAACCCGGAAACCACTCAGCGCCGATGACCTCAAAGCTCCTCAAACTTGTCCGTTTGACCGGGTTTTTTTACGGATACGCATTTAAGCCGTGGTATAAAGGAAACGAATTCGGCCGTCAACAAAATAAGCCTTTGATATGATAAATGACAGTCCTTTGAACTGCACCAGATATGTGTCACCTCCATGGCTAGTTTAACGAAACCCATGAAATGCGAGTACGGGTTGTTGGCTTCGGGTAGTATAAGCTTTGAATTCGGATAAAGAAGCTGTCACTTAAGAACAAATTACATCGTTAGTCTTGTACCCGGAGCGTTGATACATGACAAAAAACAGGAAGCACTAGCATGACTAGGATCAGAGCCAACAGTAACGTGTCAAATGCAGCCAAATTTGCGGCAAAAGATTAATGGTATTTACGTTTTCATACCCATGGAAATGTTTTTGTATATGTAAAGAACTCTTTAAAAAATAATACTCTTCACTCCTCTCAGGTATTCCCTTTCTAAATTGACAATCATCTGATCATTATTTTATCACATATGGTGTTCTAGATTGTACATGTGCCACTAACTATCTGAAAATGACGCACATTGGAAGATTATCAACCTGTCTGAAACCCTAGGCTATATCCTGAACATTACTTAAAATAGCGTTCCGTATACCTGCAAGAAATTAGGACGTTTTGGTGAACCCGGTTGTTCTGTTACATATCTGTCTTAATGAGTATTTTCACCGACACCTATTCATAACATGGACAGGTCTAATTAATCTTGAGTTGCAGATTTGTATCATTTTCTTACGCAACATTATGATCACACCTGCACTCGCTCACGATCATAATAATAACAGTTACTCCGGCCAGTGTTTCACTAATAAAATTAAGCACGCTTAGTTACTTGTGACTACGAAAACCAACAAAGCAAAACAGTATTAGTATGGCTTAGGAACCTAAAGGTTTAGTTTTTACAAATGCAAGCTTTAAGCAGTTTCAGTTATAGATTCCAAACATAAAATATACATAATAAGGCTCTAAGCATTCAAGTGTTTAAATAATAAATATTAAAATTTCTCACCACTACCCTATTGAAATATATGTTTACATTATGTTTAGGTTCTAAACATCCAAGCGTTTAAATGTCAAACATTTAACTTTCCAACCACGTATCTATAACCGATTTCTGAAAACTCTTTATGCATCAGTGTACACATGAAGTGAGCACTCTATACTATAAATATATTTATATACCAACTATACATCAATCAACAGACTCACACCACACGATGGTATGCAAGAGATAGTCTCAGGTTCCCCTCGTAAGCTGAGGGGGTGAAATATGCAAGAGGTAAGATATACAGATATAGAGGGGAGAGAAAATCGTGATCAGTCTGTATACACCATTACCTGACAGTGTACGGCTGTCAGCTATATGGCAGACCTGATTGGCGGATTATAGGGTATATGGTTTCCCGCCTTAAACCATTGAACCTACTCCACAGACGGCATGTATCGGATGCCCATGCATCTCCTTACTTAAGGGATCCTGATACCTTTAAATCATATTTCACCACAGTCTAATTCTCAAATTGAACGCGCAAGAGGATTCAGAAGAATGTAAACAATTGTGTACTATGTATATGGAAATTATTCAAAAAAAATATTCCCACGTAAATAAAAAATAATAGCTATTAACTGGTGAATGACTTTGTATTTATAAGCGCCATTATTATATGTGTGATTTTGCGAGCTGACCAACCAATCAAACAAGCATTGATGAATTCACCGCCAGGCTTTCGAATTTGACTCTACTGACGGCGTTGCCGGTGGCTCTTAAAGTTTCTGTTTTTGATGAGTTTTAAACCTTCAGAAAAAAATGATTTTGTGATTTGCAATTGAGTAAAAGGAGGGGTACGTAATTTTTCCTCATTTTTAATGTTAATTAATGTCTTATCCCCAAATTTGAAACAATTATTGGAAAAAATGAATGGACAAATCCATAACACCAAAAGCGGGCACTTTCCCCCTTAAACAGCACACAAGTTCAATAAATATGGCACGTTTTAAAAGGGGTCAATTATGCGCAATGTCTCCAATTATGTATTCTTCAGAACAACGGTGCAGTCCCCGATTTTTATATTTTCCATGTGAGCAAATATGTCTCAAGCGTTTGAACTGTTGGAATCGATGGCACACGCTCTATTTCGAAGAGAAAAAATAAATAAAATCACTGAACTGTTCCACTTATACTGTAAACTGACAAGTATAGCCATTTCAAATAATCACAAATAAATTTGTTTGCGTTTGTTTTTCCATGGATAAACCCGATAGTTGAAAGTATAAAGTTCCCGGCTCTGATTTCGCAACGTGATCATAGTCATTGCCGGATAGCTGTTGTGGGAACGAACGGTAGACTTCAGACTTTGCACACAAATCACGAAAAAAAACCACGAATCACGTTGGTTAGATGTGGCAAACAGCCAAATTTAGCGCCTGGAAATGCATATTTTAAAACCATGATATTTTAAGATCGATTCCCACTCTTTTTCATGGATCCTTTAATATCATCAAGGCAAATGGCGAGAATGACTAGCTAGCTATAGAAAAGAGTACTTAATTCAAAGACACCAGATCACACGACACCGAATTTAAAGAAGACGTCTACATAAACAGATGAAGGAAATGTATAAAGCCCCAAATAACCACCTAGTAACATACGAGCAAACACGAATTATTGGCTACCGGAGGTGACACGAGCCGACTAATGGACGCAGGATTGAGTGGTTGACTAAAATAGATGACATCAGGGATCTTTGAAGGAAATGAGCTCCATGGGGTGAACGGATATGGGTAAAAGGACTTTCTGGCACTTTTTATAACACTTCGGAGGTGCAAGGTGACTCCAAATAGGATGCGGCTATAGTGATTAGGGCGCGAATGAGGTATTTTTTTTATTATATAGGACAGGGTATGCTGTGAAGGATAAACAAAAGTAATGGTAACACATGGTATTATTCATTTCCACAGGGTAAGGTTGATGGCCTCATATTCGCCTAACTTAAAGAATTTTGAAAACAAAAACTCACCAACAACATCTATGCAAATTTCACGTGGACAGGCACTAAAGATTCAAAAGGACGGGTCTTGAGATGTTCACAAATATTTACGAAAGTGAAATGGAAGCGTCTACATGTCTAGAGGAGGTATAGAATGGCACACGGAGCTAATGAATATTTACCAAATCTTTAATTAATTTTCAGAAGGATTACGTCATATTAACGGGATGTAGCTGAGATACTTTACGAGAAAGACAAGAGGAGTTATTGATTGTTCATAAAGGCAGTGGAATTTTCGAGAATCACGAGAATCATCAAACTGAAGGGTCAAGGGGAGCTATAAAAATGAACTCACAACAGTTGCGGCGAGTATTCACAAGAGTCTCGCACCATTCGAAAATAATGGTGCATGTATACACGAGTGCGGAATGTCCATGAGTCTTTGTCCATGAGTCTTTCATAAGAGCTAAACTGCTCAAAAAAAGTTTGGAATATTTTTTCAAGCACAAGATTTCCAAATATCGCGGGATATGTTCGTTAAGTGTTGTATATCCATGTAAAGCTGATGTGTTCATCTTTACAATGATACCAAATTTGAAGCAATTCCTTGCTCCAGTGCTCAGCTACTCGTGTGAGAACATGGGGAGGTCGCAATCTGAAAGTGCCAAAATCAACTCTATTTTGTGCTTAAAATTCAATAGATCATCACACTTCACTGTAGTGGTCAATGTAACACTTCATTGAACAGACGACAAAGATAGTCTTTTGACCACGAAATAGCGTTGATTTTGGCACATTGAGATTGTGACCTCCCCATGTTCTCAAGCAAGTAGCTGAGCACTGGAGCAAGGGATTTCTTCAAATTTGATATCATCGTAAATATGAACACATCAGCTTTACATGGCCATGGATATATAACACTTAATGAACATATCCCGCGATATTTGATAATCTTGTGCTTGAAAAAATATTCCAAACTGTTTTTGAGCAGTTTACTTGAATATTCACAACACTCTTTGAACGGAATGTTCATGACGGTCGTGAAATATTCACGCTAGGTATGGAATGTTCACGATAGGCGTGAAATGTTCCCGATAGGCGTGACATGTTCACGATTGGCGTGAAATGTTCATGATTATTTACGAAATATGTGAAAATAAATTCATATGCAAAAGAGCCGAGTAAACAGTACTTGGACAATTTTATGTTCAAACATCCGTGAGTGTGTCAGAAGAACGTAAATAAATGTTCTGAATAGCCATGCAAATGTTCTTCTCACGAGAGCTGTAAGCGCATAGGCATAACGACCGTAAATAAAACCAGTAATAGCGACTATACCACTATGTATATAATGCTTATGTCTAATAAAGCACGCCATCGGGTGCAGTATATCCAGCCCCTTTATTACAAGTTCCTGTCTAATTACATTCCAGCGAGACCATTATACAAATATCGTGGTATACAACAAGCTATATAGCAGGTATACTCCAACAAATAATGCCGTAACTAGACACTTATGTTTTACGTTACCTTCTAAAAATAGCTGGCGTTTTCTCCAATTGAGGATTGTTTCGGGAAAAATAGGTCGTGTGAAATAACGGGTAAAGCGTCGATTGCCAATTAACATTCAATTCTTGTAATCTCTTTTGGCACATGGTAATAATACTGAAGTGAATTCCCCACTGTCAATCGGCCCTATAAGATCCACACTGTTCCTTCTTTGTAATGTTGAAATGTGGTTTCAGATATCAGCTTAAGGGGTTCTATTTCGATAATAATTCATTTAATTCATTTAAAGCCCTTCACACATCTAATCAATTGATAATAACGGCGGATTTTTGCATTGGAATTTTTGGTTCACTGCGTATCAGAATTTGAATTCCGTCCCGCGAAATTCACACGTGTAACATTCGTAATGCAAATAAATAGCCCAAGTGTTTCTCTTTCCATGAGATCTGGCCTGTTATACGCGGAGATAAATACTATACAAATAATAAATGTTTATGAGTGCAATAACGGTATGAATATTTTCATTCGGTGAAAGAAGAAATGTTTCATTCAACTTAGCGAAATAACATTTCACGAATGAAAACATTCATTATTTGTTTTATATAACACATTCGATGGGGTATTTGTCATAAGCAAACGAAACCCGGAAGCTGACAGGCCTAAGCTGCTGACTGAGTAGGCCTAAGCTTATTTTGATTTAAAATTGATCATTTTAATTAGACCTAGCCCTCGCCTAGAAGCTTGCGTTCTCACTTACAATATTTGTCTCATGTACAGCATTAACATTAGTCAATACAAGAAGGCAATTATAATCCAAGATATGCAGGCATCAGAACAAAACATAGGCCTCCCAGCGGCTACGCTACGGCACTTTCACCGGCAGATTGGTTGTTGGGAGACGCTGCGCTAACTAACACACAGGCTGGCCATAAAAACAAACGCATCGTAATCGTGGCGCGGTTCAATATTAGCGCGTGTACAGTGACTGTTGCCTGCTGAAAAACACGAGGCGTGCAATAGTACAAAACGTATGGAACCAAATTACACGGCAAATGGAACCAAATTGCACGGCAAATGGAACCAAATTGCACGATTAATGACGTATGATGTGAAATCAATGAAATGGGACAAATATTTTATGTCATGTGACATACAATCCACCAATCAAATGACAAGGTAATTTCCAACTGTTATATAATATACAATGACCGATGGTAACGGGTGAGCAAGCTATAGCGTAAGGACAGGGAAAATGCTTAAGCAAACAATGTCCATTTACCAAAAACTGTGGAAGTGTTTATTCCCACTTAGTTTAATTTGAATGTAGTTTTGAATGAAAGATGATGGTTTTGACAATGAAAAAAGAAACATGGCAACATGGAAACATGCAACATAGCTGCGCTTTTGGGTATATTTTTAACGCATATATGTGACGTGTTCTACCGAAACCAGACATAAATTGGGCAATATATCAAAATTGAGTTAGTAATGAAAACTTCAAACTGAGATATCGTCCTTTAAAGATGTACTTATATACAATGTACTTACAATGTAATTACAATGTACTTTAAAATAGAATTAAAAAAAAAAAAAAATGATTTTGTTGTTGTTGTTGGTTTGATTTTTTAATCTGAAACTTTCACAATAATATTATAAACACTCTGAAGATTCATTATTTACAAGAAACTCAAATTCCCCAGAAATCACCCCCAATTAGGATTTGGGCTATTTCTCAGTTTGGAGCTCTGCCCAATTCCGTCTGGTTTTCGTAGAAGACGTCTGTCACATATAATATATGGCATATTTTTATGTGAAAAACGCACCTTGCCTAAAAAGTACCTTTTACTCCCCCCCAAAAAAATCCTCAAAATCAGGCAGCACTTTTAGTGTTTTAAAAAGCACACTATCCCTGTCTCTTCTATAGCTCGTATAGAACAGATATGCTTATCATGCTTTAGGGCGATTTCTAAACATGTAGGACATAAATATACAGGTTTCCCGGGTGCTCCAGTGCTCGGAATTACAGCCGTGAGCATTGTAAAGTCAAGTAGATCTCCTGCCCTTAAAATAAACCAGGCTATCCTTATACAATGTAGTTTTCCCCTAAAAGCACAACCCTTGATTACAATGGCTCAATCATCGTTGCAGTTGCATGATCCTCAATACATGTCGACTAAACCCCCACATGGGCATTGTTTTAAATGCTTTCTTGATATAACAACATTTACGATAGGTCTCTGTAGAGATGGTAGCCTCCATCACATTCTGCATAGGGCAAGGATTTACTCGCATTCATCATTATACCACAATTCTCCGTAGACTAAAAGACACTCTGTATAGGGCAAGGTATGAATAATCGTCATATAAAATTGACTTGCTTATCGCAGATCGGAAGACATTCTGAAGCGCAAGTTTTGTCTGTGTCATACTCAACACATGCATTAATGATTATCATGGTTAATGTACGTAGAAATGCAGTTACAATTCGGTATTCATATGTACGGGTATATTTATTAATACTATACAAACATATTGATATCAGTGCGTGATTACTGGCGATTAGACGCCATAATGAAACCAATTTCCATTACTGAGCGACTTCGACGGAACCGTAGCTGGTTCTCTTCGTCTTTCTTCATCATGATCATGCACAGACAGGGCTAAGCTGGCCTTTCCTATAGTCCTAATTGTGTAACCACATCTTTCTGAGATGACTTTTTCCCCCGTAAGGTAAAGGGAAGGTAATCCTAGACAAGGTATAACGTCCTTAATTAGATTCACTAGTTGTCGTGAAAGAACCTGTTTTTTTTATGTGTGTAGGGATTATTACGTGTAATACGTATACCAAACTGATGTCGAAACACGACTTTGACTAGACGCCGGAAACGCCTTTCACGATATCAAATTTCTATTTCTGGTCGACCGTTTGTTCTACTCCTTCTGATTATTTTAGAATAAAAGAAACACACACGCTCACCATGCATATGGTGGTGAGGTGAAAAATTGAGTTTGCCATTCACCATTCAATGGCAGATACGTACATGTCTTTCGACACTCTTTGTACCGAATTGAGCATTAGATGTATAATACAGGTTCGTTAACGATGTAAGCATGGTGACGACTATAATGGGCCCGGTTTTTGGAATTGCTCATTGTATATAAGTAACTTTCATTAGCTATTTATCCGGGTAGGTAGGAGGAGCTTAAATAGATATTGTAATAATGCACACGCACGCAGCTTCTCTTCTAGGAGCCTATCTAGTCTTTCCTGATGAGCCTTTTGAAAAGGAGAAATTTGAAGGATCTCATCAACCCGATTCCACACGTGTGTAGCCTCAGGGATCGTTAGCTATGAAGATGATTATGATGACCTCATAGGATGACTTAATCCTTGTGAGCCATATTAGAAGACTGCATTACCTTAAATGATTAGGTGAATGAATAAACCCTAAATGACAGGTACGATTATGGTGGTAAAGCTATCGATTACAGACCTCTGGTGTCAATGGGGCAAATGAGCTTCTGTGGAATTTACAAAATGGCCGCCATATTCCAGAATTTGACTTTGCATTTCGACAAATAAAATCAGTACGTGAATTTCAAAATGCATTATTAAAAAAGACAGTATCTCCGTTTACCACTTTCCTAAATCTGGTTGCGTAATTTAGGACAGAAATAGAATACGTCTTAAATATGTGAAGCAATAAATACATGCGAGTGCAATTGCCCCTAAATCATGTAAAATGATACGGAACACACCAGTGAATTGACGGTGCAGCTGGCGCAATAAGCCATGTAATTCGAAATGTTGAGGGGAAGAAAAAAATGAAGTGAAAATACATTAAAGTTGTCGATCTCAAATTAGCCACAAAATCACGTGCCACAAAATCAAAGCATGATATTTTGCACCGGTGCGGCGCGTGCGCTGACTGTCAAAAATCATGGATTTATGATATTGAACGTAAAATATGCTAATACGTCACTCAAAACATGGATGTTGTTTCCTTAAAAGGCTTTTGGGGGAAGAGAAGAGACAGAGAAACACAAAAAGAAATAGTGTAAGATTGAGAGATTTTTTTCCCCTCTCCTCCTTCAAAATGTAGGTTGAAAGGAGCTCAAGACCAGACTGAGAACCACGGTATATACTGCGAAAAGCGAATTGAGTGGACGGATTGGAGGGCGGTGATAGAAGCCGATGGAAGACCCTCGAGCTCTTTTGGTTCTCAAGTTTCACGACTGGCTAACGCTCTGGATGTGTACAGTCAATACAAATATGAATCGGGCACATTTTGTTATATTCTTATTGAACTGAAATGCTTGGGCCGCGCATTTCAACTCCGCGCTATAGTTGATCTATGAGATTCAATATGGCATGGCATGGCCGGAGCGCGTGGTAAGTTCAACATTTATGCGTATTTGTTCTATCGCCTCTTTGAATGGAAATGACCCGTGGCAGCGAGAAACTCCTGTCAGTCAAGTAGTAGTGCTTCAGCATGGACATGATTTACGGAATGCAAATCATTTTTTTTTCTACGTCCCTTAAAACGATATGAATTCCAAACATCACACAAAAGCGAAGAGCGCTGTCTCACGGACAAGGCGATTTTACGGTTTGTATATTTTAAAATGCAAATTATACCCGGGGATCATGTCAGGCACTGGCAACCGTGTTTGTTTATGTTTGTCAATGGCGTATTCCGGAAACGACGCGACGAGTGTAATTTATTTCGGAGGCTAAATTTAGGAATGATCATTTGCGCTGGATGGGACGATAGGGAAAACATACAGTGCTCAACAAGAGTAACACTTATTATAGGTGATAAATACCCCATAAATACGGACAAACGGTGACAAACCCATAGGAATTCTACTACTACTTTAGTTTACTATTAAGGAGTTCAACGCTCAATGAGTGAGACAATGTCGGGGACAATGTACCATATCGGCGCAGTGATAGGCAGATGCCTTTCAAGTAAACTGGTAGCGTTATCTCACAGGCGGATAAACTCTGTTTGGCCATCTCGAGACAGTGACGTAACCGCGTATTCTACTAATTGCATCACATAACGCGCGCGCATACTCGCGGTGCTGGCGTACAAACACGAGCGTTACAAGGCGGAAGATACACACGCGTGCGTAAAAGCTGCGCCTGTTCAGTTACGTCACTGTCTCGAGATGGCCAAACAGAGTATAGTGTGATTGAGATACGGCCTACTCACCTATTTGTCACTATAGTATTCCACGCCGTTGAAAAAACAAGTGCAAAAAAAAAAAAAAAGGATATCGTACTTTCCGAGCTCTCTGAGTTATATATTACCGAAAAGTAAATCTTTTGTAATAATCAAAAATCAAAGCGGAGAAATTACTTTGTAATAGTTCTCAATTGGTTTAAGGATTAAACTATAAATTTGGAGATATGAACATATTTACACCTGGGAAGATACTTTTTGAGCAGTGCATAATGTTTATTAAAAAGGGGGAAATAGTCGTAACGTTTGCGCGCGTTTTTGAGCTTCAAATTACGAGGTGCCGTGTGAGGGATGAAAGGTTTTTACATCAGACCTAATCATATCAATTATAATCTAACTATTGCCTGTATTATAGAGTAATTCCGAGATAACGACAGCTAAGTCCTAAAATGATTGAAGCTTGGAGCTTTTTACTCTCTTCATCAAGTAATGCCGTTGCCATTAGGGATATTATTAGTCGTGTCGGTCGGAACGACTGGGGTCCCCGGCCGTGACGTCAGTGACTTCGTCAAAGCATGCGAGACGGGTTAAAAGTGGACGGGGTGTACGTGTATTCATACAATACCAATATTTCAGATTTCGTTCTGAAGTTTGTTTCAAATAAAATGTTCAACATATTATCATTTGATAGCAGAGCATAAGCATGTTTAATAATAATTATCGGTAAAACACCTTGTTGTACGGGGAAACGAGCCTCTCAGGTAGGGTCGGTCGGTCGGGCGTTTTTTTGCTTTTGCTTTTTTGGGAATTTTCAACGTTTTTCGAAAAAAATAAAAGAAAAAAAAATAATTCAAACAAATTTGAAGAAAATCGTTCGGGCCCGTACAACAATGTCGTCGCCTAATGATTGCTTTCAGATGATTTGATTTCTATATCATTCTAAAATCCTGTTCTCTTCTTTACTCTACTAACAATACACGTACCTTTCAAGTATGTTTCAGTCGACCGTAATGTACATGTACAACATTTTTCATATAAATTATAGTTCATACGATAGATCAAAGTCAATTTATGTAGACACGATATAATCCTTCCATAGACGTTATTCGTAATTGACGATTTCAGGCTAAAGAGGGGGAGACATACTCGATGTGACGTCACTAATCATAACGAAAGCGAGGCCAATTGTAGTAAATTACGTTATTTACTAGGGGGTGGGGGGGGGGGGTGGGGTACCGCGCCATTTTGTCCCGAAGCAATGGTCATGACGTCATATTTAGGTCGATTTTCTGAACTTTTGTATTGGATTTACGTGCAAAATATATGCCCTTGGCAGCATACTTTCCCGGGTGTGTGGGTGCACTTTAAATTTCAGATGTTCTAAAATGGACGGATATCTAACCAATTTGATAAAAAAACACGATCCACACACCCCAGAATTGCAAAAAAAGCATAAAATAAGTCCACTTTTTTGTGCCTTTGAACAGAGTGGCGGCCGGGATTGTAGATTTAACACAGTGCATTAACCCATGACCCATGATATAAATAAATTATTTGCGTTAAATTTTTTCAGTTAGCACGGTTAGTGTAATGGAAAGAAAGTCGCTTGAGGAGCGAGAGGTTGTGGGTTCGAGTCCCATTAGGAGCACTTTTTGTTTTATATGCTGGATTTGCTTAGTATCATCTGTATGCTTGCCCACGCGGACACGTACACCACACTGCTGGCGTTTACCGTATCAGGTTTACGCCATTTTTTTTCTCGAAAATGTCAAACAAAATTAACGTTCTTTTAAAAATAAGAATTATAATCAAATTACAAACACATTTTGTGCGAGAGCAACACACACATTTGGCAAAAATGGCACAATAAAAATCCGTTCGTTATACATAAATGGACATGGTTAAATAATAAAACTATCACAATTACAGTCGTAAATCTCTGTGGCGTGCGTAGGTTGGCCATGTCGTTGGCAATCGGAAATCACGGGTTCGAATATTCTCATTATTTTTCTATTTTTTAAACTTGATGGTATATTAATGTAACATCATTGTTATGTCAATTTTTATCAATTATAAATGCCGCCCATGCGTTTATAGATTTCTTTTTATTTATTTATCTATCATAAATGTATCCTTGATTTATTTAACTTTGTCTAAACAATTAAAATGCGTAAACAATTATATTATTGCTCGATATAGAGTGATTTTTAAATCACTTAAAAGTTTAACTTGAGTTCAGTTTGATAATATGATAGCAAAACTTGTTGTAAAACCATTTTACCAGTGTGTCCAACAATTTCACACTTTGGTAATACATTCAGAGATGTCACTTTTAGCTTGTTATAGCTAGGCTCAATATAAGCAAGTTTGCGACCGGGTTTGCGACCTCTATAATTTTAGGCTGGTAACACAATCCCACAGTGCATTTCGTTAAAACAGTGTACATTATTTTTCCACGATACGTATCACGTGATAACCACGATCGATTTCGCAAAATATTGCAAAATGGCGCGGTACCCCAGCCCCCCCTAGTTATTTACTCACATCGAGTACAAATGTATATGTCTCCCTCATTAGCCTGACATCGCCAATTACGAATACGTGACTGATGCACAGTGGCGTGGGGGGGGGGGGGGGGGGGGGGGCGGGGGGGGGGGGGAGGGGGTGGGGGGGGGGGGGGTTGTACGGTACACAAAAGTAGTTGTTACCGACGAAGGGCATGGTGTATCGACAAAAAAATCGTAAAAGAGACCCAATATTTTTCCCGTCAGCAGCTGAAATCTTGATAAGTGGGGATGACGTTGTCCTCAAAAACGGCTGAAAAAATCGCATGGTAGAAATCGCAAATCTACTAACGGAAGCTCAAGTTTACCGGCGGGATATTTCAGGGGAGGGGGGGGGGGGGGGGGGGGGGGGGCTGGACCCCATGGGTACGCCACTGGATGGATAGGTAGTCCAATCCGTTTTCTAATCATTGATGTTAAGGGATAAGATGAGATTTAAAAAATAAATCGCCACAAATTCAAACACCCCTCCCCCCTTTAATCACATTCAGCATTAAATCTCTAAAAGAAAAAGTAAAAAAAAGTATCCGATAATATCAAATGTAAACGACATACGGTATTACACGTGTATACCGCCCTTTTGGTTTTCAATAATTTAACTGTGTATAGGGGACTTCAAAGTTCAGATTATATTTTTAAATCCAGTTCGTGTATGATTCATACAGTCATAAGCATTCGCTGGATATTGCAATGCTGTCTTGATCAGTTTTACCTTTTTTTAGACGACGAAAAAAACCCTGTCTATGGGTCCAAGCGCCCCATAAAAATAAAAGTGTGTGCAAATGCAAATTTTCGATATTGTATAATTATGTGCAAACAGTTGTTGGTTTTGCAATTGTTGAAAACAATTGAAATATTTTGAACATTTAGAAAAATTGCTGAAAATGTCACCAACATTTCCAGAAGAAAAAAAACCACCGCCCGACCGACCAACCCTATACCTGTGAGCTCCGTTTGCCCGTAAAAAATAGGTGGGTTTTTTATATACAGATGTACAACTTTGCGACAGGACACTTTGCCAACTAGGCCACTTGCATGACTCCTGCATCCATGTTTAATTCAACGTCTCTGTTTATCTTGTATGATCAACATGGTTAACTTTAAGTGGTCAAAGTGTTTTTTTAACTTCTCGAGTTTGCCAGACCATTTACACCTTAATGTATAACTTGACGACCCGTAACTCGACAAATAGGCTACACAGGGTGCTTTGTTGGCGAACATGTTTTAAGTAAATTTTCAGGAAAAGCTAAAGTATCTTCAAATATCAATATACTGTATACATACGGTATAACATGATCTGACCTTATCACGAACTTGTTTTTAGCAACTAATGACCACTCGGTCTAAAACTTCCCACGCGGCAGTCGTCTGCAGACGACAGTTCCAAAATTTCACAAAATGTTTCAAAAAGGTCGATATTATTAAATGTCATCACCATATTTGGAATCGCCATGAAAAATGTATTAAAATAAATACAAACATAGGCTACCTAGTATTGGTTCAGTAATTTTTGAGATAGACTTTGAAAGTTCACTCTTTTAGAGTTGAATGTATGCTGCTATGTTATGTTAGGGGAATACATCTAGGCCTACACAAGTAATGTCAGAGCTTATAGTATAAATATCTAATGGTGAGTAATCTTCTAAGCTGTATAGTTCATATCATAATTATGTAAAGATCAAATCTGAACCAGTTCATGGTTCAAATTAACGGCCCCTACTTGGCAATTCAAAATGGGAAATGAGAAAAATTATTTAAAAAAAAGTTGATCAAATATTACCAATCGAAATGTTTGTACATTTTGGATAAGTGATTACTCAGCAAGGAAGAGAAAACCGGTTTTCAATATCGGTATTACAATGTAGTTTTCATGAAAATCCTGTTTGAAATTGTGTAATATTTTGCTTCAACATTTTATATTGTAAATTATCTTCCTCCATCTACCTATACTAAGATTCTCATACACTAACTTCATTGATATCTATACTAATCCCTATCAAAACAGTGGTAACGGAATTACATTGGTAACGGAATTACACTTATTTCAAAATTACAGCGTCAGCATTCCTGTTAGAGTAGTTATGTAGTAACTCTCTTTCTTTATTGTTTAAAAATTATTCGTTTGCTGTATGTACAGGGTGAGTAAAAACAACTGCAATAGTGGAAAGAAGCCATTTTGTTTTCAAAACCAAAATTAATTTTAACACTTTTTAAACATTGCAAGAATGATGTATTTAATCCTAATTTTGTGTGAAAAAATGAAGTCGATCGCATTTTTCGTTTGTCTTTGGTGACCCTCTTTGCTGCACAACCAAATGTATCTGTTTGTCCACGAGCACAGTTTTCAATTGAAACGGCACACATTGCATTTTCATATTTGAACATCCCGCCAACAAAAATTTGGAAAATGTGAGTTTTTTATTAAAATTAAGAACATTATAAGCTTTTTTATACCATGGGTATGGTAAATTGATTATGCTTACACACATGTAAACAAGAAAGGATGCATCAAATTCCAATAACATCACAAATTTACTCAAGTTTCCAAATTTGAATGAGAAACACATTTTGCGATCTGATGCATATTTTGTGTATCTCGTGGACAAACGTGTGAAATGGGTGCACTGGTAAAAAGGTTCACCCAATGCAAACGGAAAATGATATTGACTTCATTATATCATAAATAATCATATATCATTTAATAACAAATAAGGTATTCTTATAACGTTTAAAAAAACTTCAACTTAGTTTCTAAAACAAGATGGCTTCTTTCCAATATTGCAGTTTTTTTGACTCACCCTGTATTAATTAAACACCAATTAATATATTCTGTGACAAGCGAGTTTAAGAATCCTTAGCTTTTTAAATCTTACTACAGTACACCAATTCTTGATAATTTGCTGTGACCGACCTCGCTCTCAACTGAACAAATAATTGACTTTTTTGTTTAAAGAAGGCTGTGATTGGTCCATTTCGTTATCGCTAAACTCAGCGCGTAGCATTATAAATATTAGTGTTGGGCTTATCGAAACACTTGGTTCATTGAATGACCGGCTTAGGTAATTATGTAAAGTAATGGGGTACTGTAAATTATGAGATGAATACATTATCTTGCTTGGAATCTTATTATCAGTCGGCATTTAATAGATTATGATCCGGGGGGGGGGGGGGGGGGTCGGTACTCACATACTTTTTTGTAGAATTGTGAATGAAAATTGACCCAAACATTTACCAATTTTCGGGGGAAAGGACCCATATATTTACCAGAGACCCATATTTGTCCTACATAAGTAGACCCATACATTTACTAAAAATGGCTATGAACTAGACGGGTGAAAATGGGTCCCTATTTAGCGGCACATCCCCGTGACCTCATATCCACTAAGTACCCCCGCCCCCGGTTATGATCCTGAAGATGACATTGATGACATTGACTTATTAATAAAATTGGCATGATTTAAGCTTATCAGGCTAATGGTTATTATATTAGCCGTCAGTCAGATAATCAACTTTCAATATAATTACAAAATCAGTGCATCATATAAACTGCTCACAAAAAGTATCGAAACACTTAGAAATGATCCAATATATAACGGCTCGAAAAGGTATGCATTAATCGAAGCAAATAACCAAGTGCATAATTTTGTTCTGCGTATTTTGACAGCTCAATCGTTGAGATACGATGTTGCGGAGCGGAGTTATTGTCATTTCAATGATCGTGGGTCCAGTTTCCAAGGTGACACTCATCCCTATTGAAAATCACGAATCTGATCATTCTAAACAGTAATGCAAACCTCTTTCTATAGGGTGATTGTCACTTTTGAAACTGGACCCACGACCATTGAAATGACAATAACTCCGCTCTGCAACATCGTATCTCATCGATCGAGGTGTCAAAATACGCAGAACAAAATTATGCACTTGGTTATTTGCTTCGATTAATGCATACCCTTTCGAGCCGTTATATATTGGATCATTTCTAAGTGTTACGATACTTTTTGTGAGCAGTTTATAATTTATCACGAGATTTCGCAAGACGATTCCGATTCACAAGAAATCAATGAACTTTCATCGCATGAATTATGCATTATTGCGCGGGGAGTAAATAATACGCGCAGTGCATATCATCCATTCATCAATTGTTACAGCAATCCAGTGCGTTGTCATAGAATTCTTGGAAAGATATAGATACTTGAGTTAATTTGTCAGGGTATGATGAGTGATGGCGGTATATAATGTCGTTATGTCGACACAATAATAATCATTTAATTTCTACTGTATTATTTGTTGCACATGATTTTGTTCTCAAGAGAGGCGGGATACACTGGAGCATATCAGATGAATCTCAGGGCGATGAATCACAGCATCCCTCTACGGTACTGAACTAATTTGTGAAATTTGATTGCAGGATTTGAAAATATACTAAAACACCTGACAACATTTACATATAAAATCAAGAAGGCATTAAAGGGACATTGATGTTGGAAGGACTTTTGTCATCTGATAGGCCCTTCGAGATTGCTACACCCCGACTACTTTTCAATCATGTCATAAATGCATTGTTTCAATGCAGTCTTTTCCGGTCCACTAAATAATAATAGCGGTGCTGATATAGCGCTGTTAAAAAGTTCTGAACACTTGGTGTTACATATGTTGGTTTTCATCTCTGCAATAAGAGGGAATCGGAACACGAATAAAAGCACTCCCTTTTGTTATTATCATTATGCAGAACACTTTAATGCTGATGATGACATGGATGATAGTAGCCTAATGTCACCACCAGCAATGAATCGTTTTGAGAAATTTTTTAATGTCTAGTCAAAATAGGACATTTGCTTTAATTGTGTTTTTTCAAATCTACTCTTCCGCGATATACTTGAAACTGTTGAGGGATTACCTTAATAACCTCTTCGTAATTGTACAACCATGTAACTCAGCAATGTAATCACGCTTAACGCCGTGAAAAGAAGTATAGCCCCAGCGAACGGCATAAACCATGACCTTGTTAGCCGCAAGAACGATTAGCCGGTAGAAAAAAGTAGTTGGAGATTTCCGACTGCAAAAAGCGTAGTGCACTTTAGTCTTTATAGCTCATCTGAAAGGCAACCCGCAAACCCATTGATTGGCATTGTCAACCTTCAAAATGTAGAACTTGGTTTCCGTTAACAGCCCCAGGCATCTATCCTAAATGGTGAACAAACTGACTGTCAATCTTACTAGATATTATTTACAAAATACAGAATCTATGGTGTTAAATTAATAAAAAGGGACATCGTTAAAATTACACGTTTACGTTTTTTATCGTTTTATCTTTGTTTATATCAACTGATTTATACGAACAATATTTAAAAATACATTTGACCATATTTGAAAAGGAATCGGAGCCTACTGAACATGGATATCAAGAGTAAAAGGCATTTAAACATTTGGTATTGCAGCGCCCTCTATTGCTTAAATGTGTCAGATTGGCAGATTGGCTGGATTCGGTCACTGGTGGAATGAGTAGATGCCTGTGGCTTTAAAGAATGCTATCTACCAAAGATAACCCGACTGGCGCTAATTGCCCGGATCCAGTCTAGCTATAACATACAACGGTGTCAGATCAATATAGAGGTGGTCCAAAGAAGGTGGTGTGGGGTAAGGTAATATTTAAAGAATATCCTACCCTATTTGTGTGTTTTTTCTCGACCTAGAACACCGTATAAATTTTCACTGTATACTCGTATTCATTCTCTCTCTCTCTACCTAAATCAGGTCAAACCATAAATGGGCCACTATATAATCTTTTTTTATCCCATAATTTTAATTATAAAGTGGACAGTCAAACAACCGTGTCTACGAACCATTCTTAAGTCGAATGCTCATATTATAGACAAGTATGTAAATGAGGTACATGCACACTACATTGTACGTGATAGAAATGTATAAAGTAGTTGGAAGTGTAACGTTGTGCAAATGGTCAATATATCCATACAAAATAAATGTACTTAATTTCAGTTTTATCCATCGTAGGCCTACTGGTACGTACGGCTAAGGCGATAACATTTGCCTTACATATCGGTATGCTATTTTGTTAACCATGAGGGAGAAAGTTAAATATCGTGTACAATATACAGTGCGTTTTTGGTTTCGTCTTAAGTAACTAATAATTAATGACCAAAATCCCTGTCGAGATCGTAAAAAAAGTTGCTGTACAATGTTCACTCAAACACTCTCTATAAGTGGAAACGTAACATCATCGGGTTCCTGTAATTATTACTATTTTTACCCCAACAGTGTCATTACATCGACATAAAACCGTACGCTCTTCCGAAATATCCTTGAAGCTGTTGAGGGATTACCTTAATACCCTCCGCGTAATTGTACAGCCGTGTAACTCAGCAATGTAATCACACTTAACGCCATGATAAGAAGTATAGCCCCAGCGAACGGCATAAACCATGACCTTGTTAGCCGCAAGAACGGCTAGCCGGTAGAAAAAAGTCGTTAGAGATTTCCGACTGCAAAAAGCGTAGTGCACTTAAGTCTTATAGCTCATCTGATAGGCAAACCGTAAACTCATTGATTGGCATTTTCAACCTTCAAAATGTAGAACTTGGTTTCCGCAACTTCAAGAATGCTATCTACCGAAGATAACCCGACCGCCGATAATTGCCCTGATCCAATTCAGCTATTACATACAACGGTGTCACTGAGCGGCAAAAGCTTCCCGGAAATCAGGTCAACGTATTACTTTACGAAGGGGGTCCAAAGAAGGTGTTGGGATAATATTTAAAAATATCCTATACCTTATTTTTGTGTGAATCTTTTCGACTTAATCTATGAATAAGTTTTAAGTCGAACGCTCATCTCGTATGTGAATGAGGTACGTGTACATGTAGGCTACGCGATAGAATCTTGTTGACAATTTGCACTGAAATTCGACGGTTGAAGAGTGTCCACTTGAAGAGGTGACACTGCTGACAGGTAAATCGCAAAGATGTATCAGAAGTGTCGTGGAGACATTTTAGACGTTAAGTGCTGCCAAGCTTTTGCATCTATAGCCAACATCGAATATCGATGATTCTAATGACATTCAGGTACACGAGTCTAATTAAGTAGGTGAAGTGTAACGTTGCGCAAATGGTCAGTATATCCTGACAAAAAGTCTGGACCTTTTATAAGTATAAATACGGTACGCTGGATAGAATTGGAATTGGAAGTCTAATTTTATCCAACGTACCGTATTCTGATCTGGTACACCCAATCACATTTGTCTTACCTGATCGGTAAAGCAAGTTGGTCTTGTGGGAGCGAGCAGGTAATTTTTATGATAAGATACATTTTAGGTTTCTTACCAAATAACCGAAAGCCCTGTCGAGATACTTCACACACACACACGGTGCTTTTTAGGAGTAATTCTGGAATATCTTCTATACATCATATACACTTTATTCCGTCAAATGAGTGTGAAGGGGTGTGTGTTTCCATAACCTGACCACCATTCTCTATCTGACCACTTATTTTGACCAACAATTAGGGTTAGGGTTAGAATTGGTCAGAACAAGTAGTCAGATTAGGGTCAGGGATAGGGTTAGGTTTAGGGTTAGTATTGGTCAGAAAATAAGTGGTCAGATAATGGTGGTCAGGTTATGGAAATACCCAGTCCGAAGGGTACAATGTAAAGGATATAAACATTTTTGTTCTGATTAACCACATGGTTGATTAACCACGCGTGGTCCAACGGATGCATTCTCGCTCCACAATACAAGGTTTGTAGGTTCGAGTCCTGTTGCCGCCAGCGTGTTGCGTCCTTGAGTAAGGCACTTTACCGCAATTACTCCTCTCTACCCAGGTGTATAAATGGGTACCAACATGAATTCATATTGGGAAGGCAACACAGTTGTGCGGGAGGAATGGCGAATCCCCCACAGCAAGCAAAAATTACAAAAAAGAGGAGTCTGGCCTAAACGCCAAAGAAAGAGAGATAGGCAGTCCACGCGCGAGCTTCGCTTGGCACGTCACTTCACTTACCTTTAACCACATGGTCAACCATTTTCACTTAGCCCATGCTTTTTAAAAATGTAACATGTTCTGTACTTTTCAGTCATTTAAAAATATTCAGGCCGACTAGTCTACGTATTATTAAAGAGAACCTTTTACTGAACTTTACATAGCTGCTTTGATGTGTGGGTCCTAACTTTATACCTAAATATGGCTTTAATGGTATTCAATTCATGTAATACATTCGCAAGAGGTTACACAATTTGTTTGCATTTTAAGAGCCTAATAATCTCACGAAGTTGGTTGATTATTTTCTATTTAATATTATAGGCTCTCCATTTGAGAGATGTTCATCATGGGTTTTTCTTTTTTTGGACTACTATCCTATTCCTCAAATTATTTGTATTTTGTCTTCATATTGCTGAATTAAACTCAAATAGTAACGCAAAATATAGTTGAATTCATCTCATTTTCCCGCTCATTATTTACGCTTTGCTATCAAAACACAACAGAGAAAAGTCAAACATTTACATTAACTTTCCAAGACTGTTATGAACCGTATAATCATTGATTTTATAGTTTGTATGATATATATATATCTGTGCTTGTTCTCTCGTTATTCAAATACATTTGCATTAGATAAAGGTTGGGTCCAAATTAGTGTCTATATCTCTGGTTTAAACAAAAAATATTGACAGTCCAGGGTGGTAAACATGACTTAACAACCGAGAAATCTTAACACTTTCCACGCGGCAGGTGTCTGGCAGACGACATTCCAAAATTTCACAAAATGTTTCAAAAAATGTCAACAATATTGAATTTCATTACCAAATTTGGAATCACCATGAGAAATGCATTGATAAAAGTTCAGTAACCCTTGAGATACACTTTGAAAGTTGAGAAAGGTTTTCTGAAAAATCAGTTTTATATTTGTAAAGTAAAACCAATAGCCGCTTGGAAAGTGTTATGGTAGATCAAAGACATTGGTGAGATAAAGGAAAGGCATACGGAACTGCACGTTGTACGGGTTTCCTGTCCGTCCATCGAGGGGATTATGACTAATATGCTGGACTAGGGAAAGGAGTCTATATGAAGGTTCTGAAAAATCGGTGCATCCAAGAGACATGTATAAGAAAATAGGAATAAAGACAAAGGAACTTTGAAAAAAAGGCACCAGACTATCTGTAAGTTGTCTAGTATCATAGTTATTAGTGCAGGGGAGAAGCCTCCAAGATGACTACAAAGTTTAAACTTATTGCTCCCAAATTTCGCAATTATCACTCAACAGACACACCCTTTTTCTAACATGGACTATTGTATATGATCTCCATAAGAAGTCAACCTTTTCTTTGAATAGTTGATTCCGACATTGTCTTAGATAGACTGGATCCCCAAGGCGATCTATATGGCCGCCATCTTTAAAAATGGCGGACCAAATCGAGCCCCCTCTGTGGAGACGGCAACAATTTGGTTAAGCATTCCTTTCGAGCATTGACACGCAGATGCTTCTACAAAATTTAGCATATCATTATTTAATATTCCAAGCTCATTCTAGATATTTTTTGCCTTATATATACTAGTATTATCTTAATAATTAATTGAACTCGGTTATGTAATCGGTGATCAATTATGAAACAGATTACCCGACATTGCGCTCTATGCGTGTGACGTTAAGTGTACAAATGTACATGTTCCAGAATATCTTTGCTTCAGGCATGCTCTGGATGTAAATTGTAAAGGTTGAAATGAAGACAATTCGCACTCGCAGTTGACTTTAATATGTTGAATTATTCAGGTATTATAAACGTAAGACATTGTGTGCCCGCATAGTAAATGTATTATTTGTAAATGAAAACCTGAGTTACCTCGTTGAACTCTACAGTTGTTTTGTTGGTTTTTTTTTAAATATTACAATTACTTCCACATCTATATACATGTAACAGATCCTCTGCACTGGAAAAATCGTTGGTATAATGTAGCTATAGCCATATCAGTTATTTAAAGCCTTCCATCATTATGGCTGGCTTCTACACAACAAAGTGTCTGTTATTTGAACCGGCCATCTTGAAACAGGCAGCAGGCAATGAAAGGAATTATTGTATTTTTTTATAAATGTATATAGTGTTTATGGTGCGCAATCCCTCTGCAATTGCTATTTAAATCTACTTTAACACTTTCCAGGCATGTGCAGACGACAGTTGCAAAACATCACAAAATATTTCAAAAATGTCAAAATTATTGAATTTCATCACCATATTTAGAATCATCATAAGAAATGCATTGAAATAAGTACAAACATGCCTAGTATTGGTTCATTATTAAGCCTTACGATAGACCTGGAAAGTTGGGAAAGGTTTCTGCAAAATTTGTTTTGAATTGTAAAACTAATATCTGCGTGAAACATGCGCAATCGCCATTTTAGAATGAAAGCGAGGCTCTCCCCCTCAGCGCGCTCGCGCCCATGCGCGTCACGCGATGCACAACCCTGCGTGAAACCACGACGCAGTGTGGCGTGATAGTGCGTGATAGTGCGGGGTGAGGCCCGGTGAGGGGAGTTGTACCGTGCAAGTAGCGTATAGTATTAGTTCAGAAATCCTTGCGACAGACCTTGAAAGTTGGGAAAGGTTTCTGACAAATCTGTTTTGGATATGGTAAAACTAATTGCTGCGAGAAAAGTGTTAACATGCCTTCTGACACATTTAAGGCCATCCAAATCAGGTCTCCTCCAGCGAGAATAACAACTCCACCCGAACAAAGTTCTTACCTTTCGCCACACAAAGTAGTAGCAGCAGACATATTGTTATATTGACGAGCTGCCTCATCTTGGTCTTCGCTTGTCACCTCGATGCGCCTGTTGTCGCTGGGCAATCGGCTTTCATGTCAGAAGACTTCTAAACGAGCACACTTAACCTCCTGCAAGAGAAAGAACAGAAAAATTTAACAGAATAACAATTATTAGAACCTTTCTGATTTTCATTATATGTATGTATATTTCTATGTTACCCTCGAGGCTGTGCCAGTGCCACTGATTACAAAAGGGGGAATAGCTGTCTGAATGAGTGCAAATCATAAATTCGCACGGGGCAGATGGGGGAAAAGTCTCATTTGTATTGGTATAGCGGATTGATAAGTTCAGACTCCAGGGAGAAAAAAAACGTGAAGCAAAAATAGCGTGGTTAGCCACACTTGCACAGGGTGTCCCAAACAGTAGGTCCAAGATTGAAGCGCTAATCAATTTGTAAAAAGTTTGAATTAGGCCTTCATCTTGATTTTTATTTAGGTGTATTATAGTTGGCCTATTATAATATTGTAGGAAATTCATGTAGATCCGACACCAACTTTAAATATATGAAGTAAGACATGTGAGCCTTTGCCCCCGTCATCAAATACATTTCTTGGGAAAATGAACAAAAAATATGTAAGTCAGTTGGAACGTTATCGGCTCTCTCAGAACTCAATTCGTGTGTGCATGGGGAGTGTGGGACACACTCTATTAGATCGGGTGGGAGCTTTGCGTTCTATGTTTTCGGCTCTCTCCTATTTGAACTCAACTCGTGTGTGCATGGTGTGTGTGGGACACACTCTATTACTTAGATCGGGTAGGAGCTTTGCGTTCTATATAGTACTAGTATAAGGATCGTATATCGTCACTGGTGTAATGATTTTATGAATTGTCCTGATTATGTCTGCCAATTGCTGCTCCATATTTCGTATTTGGGTCGAGCAATAATTGAATCTTCAATAAGATGTCATAATCCTTGAAAGTACTCCTTAGAGGGATTGGCTGATAGCAGTAATACGAGGAAGGGTATTTTGTGATATGATTGTGACTTTAATTTAGCAGGCAGCGCTAACACATGTACTGTATGGATGTGTTGACTATAATATGGGGGGGGGGGGAGAAATCCACTTTTTACAAGAAGCATTTAAGGGATCCACTATCAAATCAAATGTGGATAGGACGTTTTTAGAAAAAACAAATACCTTATATTATTATAAACACCTAACATAAAACGTCCCTCACCAAATGCTTTGATGTTGGCTAAAATCAATAATAGGTACGAAAAATGTGAGATATGCACGATTGCACGATGTAATGAGCACATTTCATCTCCGTAGTTTGGTACCTCATTCATAACAATCGAGTGGATAGTTTTGAAGTTATGATTGTTTCAATGACCATAACTACCAATAAAATTGTTGCACTAAAATTTCTATGGGATATCATTGCTTATTTATAATTAATAGTATGTGATTGATTACGCAGAAAAAATGTGTGTGTACGGACTACCTTTCGAGTCCTGTTACCCCCACATAACATCGATCTTCGGCCCACTGTGGGCCGAAGATCGATGTTATGTGAGCCATCATCCAGATACTCCTGACAGGATCTGATACATGTAAAGCACATAGTGGACATTACAACCAATTCTAGTGCAACTTTTTTGTCGTTAGTCGTGGTCATTGAAACAATCATAACTTCAAAACTATTCAATCGAATTTTATGACTGAGGTATCAAACTTCGGAGAAGACATTTGACTAATTAAATGTATACATCTCAGATTTTTGATACCGATTATTGATTTTGGATTAGCCAACATCAAAGCACCTGGTCAGGGGCTTTTTGTGTTAGGTGTACATTTGTAATAAGTCAATCAAAGGCTTGTTGGTATTCACAGCACTTACAATAGGAAAAGAGTTTCTATTGTCTTTGCGGTTATGTATTTGAATAGGACTAGTTCAAAAATATATCCAAACAGGGCTTCGAGTAACATGGAAATCTAAGCAAGATACAATATTGACATTCATCATAATATGTTTCAGAAATGTTGACCAAAAAGTGCCACAAATATGATTTTTCCCCTCTTTTTTCACTTTTCCATTTTTTGTTAAAATTTCAAAAATACATCAGGTTTAGAGAAAAAATGCGAAAATCGGCACTAGATTAGTGTCTAGATAGTAATAATCAAGCAATTTTGGGCATTTTGTACCCAAAAATAATTTGGTTAGCTTGTCCCAAATAAATTTGGTCAAAAAAGTGATTTTTTGTGTGATTTTCTCAAAGAATCACATTTGTGGGGTCAAAATTGATGCCAAAATTGATTCTCTGACCCAAATTCATTCCAAAAGTGTATACTTTTATGTGCATTTGATTAATAGTTGAATAATTACAGCATTAAAAAAATCAGATATGTGTGTTATATTATTGATTGTAATACCTGTGCAGTTTGAGATGCCTATGAGTTATAAACTTATAGTTTTCAATATAATTATAAGACTTTAAAGAAGACTCTGTTTCGACCGTTTTATGTGTAATCTCTATGGCAGCCCCACACCAGCAGCCCCCCCCCCCCCACCCCACACCAGCAATCCCCACACCGAGTCCACCCCGACTATATACCTGCGCATTTAACGGTCCAACTCCTTTATTTTTTTTATCGTACTGACGGTGACCTGGGATTTTGTTTTTAAAAGAGGACATACATGTTATTAGCAAAAAAATGAAACCCTACCTAATTCAATATAAAGGTCAAGTACTTTATAAAAATAAATTGATATCTAATCACAATTATTTTGATATGTGTGACAAGTCACCTTATTTGATGCACCAATTCACGACATACATTGTATGACCATATCCTGCCATGCAACATTTTGACGGAATCTCTCTGAACATTTGGAAACCGTAAACGGAAGCTCCGTTGGACTTAAAATTAACTATTCCCTGCTGAATGGTATATCCACAAATCATGTTGATCAAGTTTTTGAAACATAATGATGTAGGTCAATATTGCATTTTGCTTAGATTTCTATGTTACTCGAATCCCTGTTTGGATATGTTTTTGAACTAGTCCTATTCAAATACATAACCGCAAAGACAATAGAAACTCTTTTCCTATTGTAAGTGCTGAGAATACCAACGCCTTTGATTGACCTATTAAAAATGCGCGCGTTAAACTTTACATCCATAGGGTCCCTAGATACATGTAAAGTTGGATCATAATTTCACAGAATTTGGGGAAAATGCACATATCTCCCGTTTCGAATAACCAATTTGAATGAAATAAAATTTAGGTTATAGCTAAATATATTAATATTTGCATTGTAACTGGTTTAAAAAATCGATGAAATCGGGACCTGAATATTTTGACTCACCCTGTAGATAGGCTATCTACATGTATATAAAATATACTACTATTGTTTAAATAACGATTTAATTCATTGGCAGGGGGTAGTTATGAATCATGAAGCTATTTTAAATGGCAAATTACGAGCGCCATTACACATGCTTCAATGGATGTTTAAGAAAAAATAAGAAAAAATAAGACCGTTAAAATTACGTAAATCTATTCAGATAAATGATAATCACTGCATGGCACATTTGCATGATCGTTACAATATGCACAATTAAAGGGCCACAGAGAGATTTCTCAAAAAATGAAATTCAACATTTTAGATAGATGATTATACATAGAAACCCTCTCATGTAAGATTTCTTCAAATAACATCAGTAAAAATGAAAAATAAAGACATTAACTCAGCATTTCCGAAGGTACATGTTTATTAGTGCTTTTCACCTTTTTTATTTTGGTTAAAAATATAAAAAAACCAACAACAAAAAAACAACAAACAAACAAAACAAATGGATGGCATTTTAATACACAGACTTTCTCTTTGTAAAATTGCCCTTATTCCCTTGGTTACGCTTATTAACCAAAATGCATCTTTAATATGAGAACCTGCTAAGTTGATAGACTCAACATTCTATGCGCATACATTAAAATAGCATTTAAACATTACAGGAATCCCGAATTTTGATCAGAATTTAGCCATATTTTATGGCACAACACAAATCACCTATTTCTATCAGCCTATACACATGCCCGGTACACATGTAACATGTACATACTAAGTCAATCGAAGGTGCGGAAAGGGGAGAACATCTCCGTACAAGAATCGGCAACTCCGTATTATATATAAGATATCATGGACTATAATATAAGTCCATGTATTAAATGGTGAACCCGCCAATTCGAGGACCTTTGTCCCTACCAGCCGGCAATGTGAGGACCTTTTTTGAAGTCCTCTCATTTTTCATGCATAAAAGCGTATAGGAGTAGGGTCCTCACCCCCTAAGGGTGTATGGTCATGTTCTCCCTTAGACGTCAATACACATACCATACAAATGTCCTTACATGTATGGTAAAAAAAAAGGCCTCAGATTGACTGTAATTTCTATATATACTTTTTTAAACGTGTTTTAATACGGGTCCTCACATGGGTTGGTACTCGACATAGATGTATAATAATACTGACCATCCCCTTGGCCTTGTCACCACGGAAACCAATGACGCGTCAAACCAGCTTTTATTTACTAAGTACTGAGCGGACATCTAATACACCCTTCAATTGATTCTAACCAAACGCATAATATAGATTTTGGAAACTTGACCTGTTTTTGTTTTTGAATAAAACACCAAAGCTGGAAATAGTATCCTGATCAACACACAACCAACGGTGTTTTGCTAAAATGAATTCTCCCGTGATGCAATTGAATCAATAAACAGCTGTAGCCACGGTATGGCCATTAGATTTCGATTTAAACATTGACATAACTTCGTTGTTTGTAATGAATCTACAGTTTTTATAATACGGTGAAATAGTTTAACGTTTCGATATTATAAATACAATTATTGTCAGTTACAACAAGCTATCATAATGATCATCATTAAATCTTAAACTACAGGGAACTACATGAAAGATGTCATATTCATTCATAGTCGTAGTACTGTTATATTACGCTCGTGATCAACAACACGATCAATACCCAACCTACCACAGATATATTGTACACATCATGATTCAAAGCATAATTCAAACCTTGGAACTGACTGACGCTTATCTTAACTACATTAGGCCTAATTGTTACCAAGACATTTTTGTAAATTGTACATACCTTCACTTTCCTCAAAATGTTCAAAAATAAGCCACTAAGATTCCTTGTAAAATTCCGAAATGTCAAGACACACAAACCCCCACTAAGGTTTTCTAACTGTATACACACTTCTTATGAATGGAATGGTATTGGAGATTGTATTGGAGTAACAAAATAAATCGATACATGCAGTTATGCTTTTAACCGTTGCTGCGCATGAGTTGTGCAATTAGTGCGGCCAAGACTTTATACATCTTGTCAGAGTTTCAGTGTCAACACGATCTAGAAAGGAAAGTCCATTATTGTTCAGATAGATCAATAATCTCCCCTATTTATGTAACGATTTTGGAGTACGACCAAAGAGCCCCTTGTCGCCCCTGGGCTCCTGGCGGACGCTTCAATGGTTTTATATTTTGATATCAGGTGAGGTATATAACTATAAGAGATGATGCGATTCGTTTCAAGGGGTTATAATATAACTCTATGGTTTGTTTGATACTAATCTTAAGATTTGATTGATATCAAATTAAATTATGCTCGGTGAGCTTGTATGGATTCAGTTGTGAGATGAGAGAGTAAATAAAAATATAAATAAATAAATGTTTTATTTGTTTGTTTGTTTGTTTGCTTACACTTTCCGGCTTTGACAATTTGTCCGTGAGGACACCACACACTTGGGTCTTGATAAAACTATACTAATTACTCGAGTTCGGGTTTTACTTAATTTCCATTTCCATCCAATGTTAGAGGTCAGTTGCAGGCCCGTAAGAAGGGGGGGGGGGGGGGGGGGGGGGGGGGGCGATGGTGGCGATCGCCCCCCCCCCCTTTGAAAATCTTCCCCGGAAAATTTGTACACAGATGAAAAAAATTCGCGAGCTACGCGCGCATTTGTCTTCCCAAAATGCAATATTCTTTGCTACAAGCTTGTTTAGAGCCAAAATGTACCTCGATCGTGCAAAAAATAGGTGCATATTTGACTCAAAAGTGTCTTACGGCCCTGAGTTGGGAGAATCGCAAACCAAAATGTACCTCAATATCATGACACGATTCATGTAAGTAGTACAAAATAAATAGTATGTTTCAGGAACATATAGTCACGCAAAATGGTATATGTGAAGTCATTCGGGGGATGGAGAGCCTGCCCCTCATCCCCCCTTAGGAAAATCAAGCACACGCCACTGTCTTTTAATACATTTTCTGATTGTGTATAATGATTTTTTTTTCCACAATGGCGTGTCCAATTATTCCGAGAGGTCCAGAGGTATGCCGTTATCTATTGTATTGTTGATGTGTAAAATAAATTATCCCTATTGTTCCAGCGCATGCAGCGTTAGCAGTATAAAAATAATAAATGGTTCACTTGGGTAATGAAATAGAAAAAAAAAGGAAAACAGAGCTATACGGGTTTATTTTAAGTCTTTTTTTTAACTTGGGGCCCATATCTTAACAAAGAAAATTCCATAAATTGGCCTATCAGGTTTTTTTTAATTAACTACACATCATGACATTTCTGGTTGTTGTAAAAATACAGATACAATTAGCCCGTATTTACAAAAATAAGCAATTGCTTTTATACTGACCATTTACTTGAATCTTTATACATAAAATAAACAATTACTTATAAGCAAAATCAAGAAATGTTAGGCTAAAGTAATTACTAATTCTTGTAAGTAATTGCTAGACAGGTAATTCATGAAAGGTTGCATAAAAACTCTGAAAACGAGCATTTACTTGTGTTTTTAACCTCCTTTTGAAGCTTGTCCTTTTGCAAACACAGTCATATAACTTGTGCTGCCATGTTTCTACCTGAGAGGACAAAGGTGTAAAAAGGACAGGTAGGAGCGTCGCCAGACCCTTTTGAATGGTGGTGGGGGGGGGGGGGGGGGGGGGGGGGGGGGGGGGGGGGACGACGGGGGGGGGGGGGGGGGGGGGGGGCGACACAGTCAAAATATCGCACTGCACCGTCAACAACAAAGGCCAATCAGCTGCCACCAGGCCGCCACCAATTGTCGCACGTTACTGTAAGCCACAACAGTCAAAATATCGCACCGTCAACAACAAAAGGCCAATCAGCTGCCACCAGGCCACCACCAATTGTCGCACGTTACTGTAAGCCACAACCTACCGACAATTTTTTACAGAAATGTCATGGACAAAATCGCAAATGTACCGACGGAAGCTCGTTTGTGCCGACAGATTTTATGAATAGGGCATATGACTTTGGCTTATTTAGCTGATCCGGGCTGAACAGGGCTGCACAGGAAGATGAACAGCCAGATCTTGCAGAACAGGGTGAATTGGCTGCACGTCAAGTGCGACTATACAGGGACAGCACTAAACGGGAGAGATTGCCACTTTTCTTTTCAACCAACGTGTGACTATTAAATAAATAGAGCTGAGACTGACATTAATAAAAAACACAACAGTTTACATGCAGCATGTAAACTGCTAAGGATCCTGTTATTTTAAATCAGCACATTAATTAAATATACTTTTTCATGTATGGACACAAATTATATACATGTATACGGTCTGGATGCGGCCGATTTAAATGCAAGTCGGAAAGCAACAAAAATTGATGTCATAAAATTGATCGAGCGAAAAACCAGACAATTATTCCAGTCGTGAAGAAACACCGGGCTTTGAATTCCCAAAGGGATACCCTGAATCGGTATCATTTATGTTAATATTGTAAACTCGACAAAGACTTATTGATTTAATCATTATTCAGATCTTAAATTATTTATAATTAAAAAAAGGCCTTAATGTCTCGTAGTTTACTATTTAGGCACTTACAGGGTGGGTAAAAAAATAACAACTTTACTCAGGCTTTTGGGACATAATTTTTGAAATGTGCTAGATTATATAAATCGTCTATGACTATAGTATTAGATCCGAAGAGGCATTGCGTAGCCGTGGCACAAGAATTTTATATATTTCGTCCCCATCTGTGGTAGAAAACATGATTTAGGCTCATTTAACCTTACACGGTGGTGCAGGATCATGCAAATAAGCCTCCTATTCAACGTGTTCAATTTCACTTTTCACATAATTCATCATAGTTTATTAACAGTTCACATATGAAGGCACAAGCCACCATCTATACTAATCATATCTTGCCAATGAACTTTTCACAATACAGTTACATTATTTTAGTTTAAAAATTCAGGATATCTGAAGAAGGATAATAGTGTTCGATCAATTGATTCAATTATTATTGTGTTCAATACATGGTTGACCATGAAAATTGAAATGTTTGGTCAAACTTTGGAATAAATAGTTATTCCAAGGTAAAACACAGTAGGCCTATACAATCATGATGATAATAGTGGTACACAAATAATCACAAGCCTATCTACTACGGGAACAACATTTTGTGATGTTTTGTTGTTAAAAATACTAGCAAACAAAAGGAATCATAGGCTATTCGATTCCTAACCCGTGGGGGGGGGGGGGGGGGGGGGGGGGGGCGGGTTCTCACATTGATATGGTATACGTATATGTGCCTACCTTTTGGGGTGCCTTTTCGCAAAAATTGGTATAGCGATGGGGTGGTTTTCATCACACACCAAAGCGCCCAAATTGGCATAAATTGGGTGTATTTTGAGGCATTTTTGGTAAAAAGCGCTCAATTTGTGCAAAATTGGGTGCTTTTCTAACAAAATTGGTATATTGATGGGTGGGAAATTGGCCAAAAAATAGGTATAGAGAAAGTCACATTTTCGAAGTTCGGGAGGCACATCCACGTACGATTTTGGCGATCCCCCCACCGGATTCCTAATTACTCTTGGCATTGCTTTCATTTTTAACATTTATTTTATTTAGTTGAGTTCGTTTGTGACTTGCCCCTGTTTGTAAAGTGTCAAAAATATTCTCGCTACGTATGTACATCTTTTATAATACAGGGTGTCCCAGAATAAATGATACCAGCTGACCAGGAAAGGTGTATTTATTAACTCTTTCCACGCGGCTATTAGTTTTACCCTATGAAAAACAGATTTTACGAAAGGATTACTGAATCAATACTTGGCATGTTTCTGTTTATTTCAATGCATTTCACATGGTGATTCCAAATATGGTTATGATTTTGTTTTTTTTACAGTGAAACATTTTGTGAAATTTTGGGGGTGTCGTCTGCATGCACTAGCCGCCTGCCGCATGGAAAGTGTTTTAAGCGATTAATACCATTGTTATAGGTCAAAGGGCTCGTGATTCTATTAAATATCTACGTTATATTTAGCGTTTATATTGAAACTTTAAAGGATTGACCATGTGCGGCGGCACCAAGCTCAATTGCTCAATACGATTGTATAGTAATTTGCTGCGTCCTCTTTTATTTTCCCCTAAGATATCAACTGTTTTTGCTTTCGCAATTTCTCTTTTATACCTGGTGTATCCATGACTACGCCAGGCTGTGGCGGTTAGCACTTTCTACGCGGCTATATTAGTTTTACCATACAAACAGATTTACAAAAAAACCTTTCCAAACTTTCAAAGTCTATCTCAAGAATTAATACTGAAACAATAATAAGCATGTTAAATTGTACTTATTTATCTTACAGTGCATTTCTCATGATGATTCCTCATATGGTGATCATGGTGATGAAAGGCAATAGTTTTGGCCTTTTTATCAAACATTTTGTGAAATTCTGGACTGTCGTCTGCAGACGACTGCCACGTGGAAAGTGTTAAGAACATTGTCAAATGAGCAGCATTGTGTAATCCGTCAAATATTTTGTTTTATTTACCGAGCCAAACGGATTCCCGTCGCCGTGCATTTATCATCGGTCGATGTGACGGCGTTTAATGTGACATGTTCATCGATTCCATTG